>BSBK01002490.1:3202500-3802500 GCA_027943335.1 Chamaecyparis obtusa | reverse complement strand
TGGCAAACCATGAAGTCTCACTACTTCTCTGAAAAATAATTCTGCTAAATGAACAACATACTTAGTCTTCTTGCAGGGAATGAAATGTGCCATCTTTGAGAATCTGTCAACCACTACAAAAATTGAATCATATCCCCGCCGAGTCCTCGGTAAACCAAGAACAAAGTCCATGCTGATATCCTCCCAAGGCTTCTCTGGTACGGGTAATGGCTGATACAATCCTGTATTCTGCTTCACTCCTTTCACCATCTGACATACTCTACAACTTTGTACAAACTTTTTCACATCTTGCTGCAACTGTGACCAATAATAATTCACACTAACCAAACCAAGGGTTTTATCATGACCAAAATGTCCAGCCAATCCTCCACTATGCTTCTCCTTGATGAGATTCTCCCTCATAGAACTTCGTGGAATGCACAACTGACTCGCTCTGAATAGCATATCATCTTGGATGATGAAATTCAATCATTTCATCCTGTCTAGAGTAACAGGTTCTATACAAGCTTTTCAAGCTTCACCAAAATTAGGATCCTCTGGATACAAATTCTTGAGTTCCTTGAACCCAACCACTTCAATCTGCATTTCTGTCAGCAATAGTTGCCTTCTGCTAACAGCATCTGCAACTCTATTAGACTTTCCACTCTTGTGTTTCAAAACAAATGTATAACTCTGCAAAAACTCAACCCATTTCAAATACCTTTGATTCAACTTTCCTTGACTATTCAAATATTGCAAAGCTTGATGATCAGTATACAAAACAAACTCCTTAGGAAGCAGATAATGTCTCCACTTCTTTAATGCCTGAACTATAGCATAAAATTCCTGATCATAAACAGAATATTTCCTCTTGGCATCATTTAACTTCTCACTGAAATAAGCAACAGGTTTACCTTCTTAGCTCATAACAGCTCCTATTGCAGTACCACTAGCATCACAATCTACTTGAAACACCTTATTAAAATCTGGAAGTGCTAAAACAGGTTGTTCTGTAACTTTTTGTTTCAACAATTGAAAACTATTTTCTGCCCCATTAGTCCACTTAAACTCTTTTCTATCCCCTCTCATTGTTTCAGTCAAGGGACCACAAATACTGTTAAAATTTTTTATAAACTTTCTGTAAAAGCTAGCCAAACCATGAAAAGATCTTACCTCAGTAGTACTCCTTGGAGTAGGCCATTCAAGGATAGCCTGTACCTTTTTTGGGTCCATTTTTAGACCTTCTGCTGAAACTACAAATCCCAAATATACTAACTCTTTCTTCACAAAACTGCACTTCTTCAAATTAATCAACAATTTCTCTTCTCTCAGCTTCTCAAATACCATACGAATATGCATCATATGCTCCTCCAATGTCTTACTAAAGATCAAAATATCATCTAGGTAAACAATGACAAACTTACCTAGAAATTCTTTCAGAACCTCATTCATGAGCCGCATGAAAGTGCTCAATGCATTGGTTAGCCCAAAAGGCATGACTAACCACTCATACAGTCCATTCTTTGTCTTGAAGGCAGTCTTTCATTCATCTCCTTCTCTGATCCGAATCTGATGATATCCACTTTTCAGATCTATCTTTGAAAAATACACAGCTCCACTCAAACAGTCCATAATATCATCCATTCATGGCAATGGAAACCTGTACTTGATTGTGATCTTGTTTATTGCCTTAGAATCTGTACACATCCTCCACTCTCCATTCTTCTTTGGTGCTAATACCATTGGTACAGCACAGGGACTCAGAATCTCTCGAATCAACCCCTTCTGTAACAGTTCATGTACTTGTCTGTTCAACTCCTCACTTTCTGCAGGTGTCATTCTGTGTGCTGCCTTATTCGACAAACTCACTCCTGGAATCAAGTCCATCTGATGACTGATCTTCCTGACTGGTGGTAATCCATCAGGCACATTATCGGATACAATATCCTGAAACTCATTCAGAAAATCTGCAACTTCTACAGGAACATCTTCTACTTCCTCTTTACCAGCTTTTGGAATTAAAGAAAAACATACATGCTCCTGCCTCATACCATCTAGGAAATTTCTTCCATCAACAAAAGTTATCTTTGCATTACCACATACCTTTTCTTCAGTCTCCTTCAATGGTTTTAGCTTATGTCGCACTCCATCCTTTGTCAGGGAATAGGTATTCGCATGACCATCATGTACAGCACATCTGTCAAACTACCATGGTCTACCCAACAACATATGACATGAATCCATAGATATGATATCACACAGTACCTCATCTTGGTATCCGCCAATCTTGAACTTCACTAGGCATTGTTCATTGACCATGACCTTATGGTCATCTTGTACCCAGGAAATCCGATATGGATGTGGGTGTTTCTATCTCTTGAGCTTCAACTTTGTCACCATCTCTTCTGACACCAAATTGTCAGTACTTTGACTATCGATAACCACATCACAACATTTACCTTCACACTTGCACCTGGTGTGAAACAAGCTCCTCCTTTGCTCAAGTTCATTCTCACCACTTAACAGGACTCTTCTGTTAATCAACGTTTCTCCTCTTTCAGCATCTTCAGAATTTGATGATCTGACATCTTCATCTACATGTGCAACTCTAGCCTGGCTTTCATTTCTCTTGTCTGTTCTGCCTTGGCGCTGAGGACATTCAAATGCCCTATGACCTTCTTCTCCACAGTGAAAACATGTTCCATGGAAGCCACCTCTTCCAGATCCTTGTCCTCTTCCCCTTCCTCTTTGATCTCTATTATTCTGATTCTAGAAGCGATTGGAATTGTTTCCTCTCTGATTCTGAATGCTACTAGCCTCATCCTTCTTTTTTGAATCTTCATTTCGGCCACCATATGACCGTCCACCAGATCGTCCACCATGACCTCTTCCATTTTGTCTGCTCTCAAACTTCTTGTTCAGCTTTTCCTCTACTTTTAGGGCAAATTGGTATGCCTCTTCAATACTGTTCATTCGAACCAGATTCAGCTCCTCCTGAATGCTTGGCCTTAACCCATTAAGGTATCAGGCAACTTTCTCCTTATCAGCTTCTGCATGGCTTGTTCTGATGAGAAGTCGATAGAACTCCTCTGTATACTCCCGAACAGATCTTTCTGCTTGCTTCAAACTATACATTTTCTTCAGTAGGTCAAGCTCATAATCAACAAGAATGAACTGTCACTTTAATTTATCCACCATCTGATCCCATCTCGTGATTTTTTTCTTTCCCCTTCTATTTCGCTCCAACTGAATCTCTTGCCACCATATCTTCGCATGATCTTTCAGTCCGGCCTTCGCAAATTTGACCCTATCAGGATCCTTGACATCTTCATACTCAAAATATTTTTCAAATTCATTGATCTAGTCGATCAATTCTTCTGGGTTAAGATTTCCAGAAAATGTAGGAACCTCAATCTTAGGTCTTTTCCCAATCTTAGAAATCGCCCAAAAAAGCCTTTCTTCCTCCTGGTTCACAATTTCAACTTTTGCTTCTTGATATTCTTCTTCGGCTTCATCCTCACTTTCATCTCTAAGATTAAGATTCATTCCTCTGTGAATCTCTTCTTGCAATGCTCGCACTTGTCTCTGTAGCTCTCTAACCTCAGGTGTCACAGCACCAGCTCTTCCACCACGTTCTCTTCATGGAGGCATTTTCGCGATGCGCGCTGAAACCCTAACCACGGTCCTAGTGCAAACTACCTCATAGTCAGTGATCTATTTACACACTCAAGAAAACCTGCTCTGATACCACTTGATGAAGGGTGCTCCCCTTAATACCACAAACACATAACAGACATAGAGAAACAACAACAATAATATGCAAGAACAGAAAATTGGCTTCTTATTATCTCCACAAATGTGGAATTACAAATTTTCAGAATTACAACATGCAAAGCCACATGGGCATTCCCTTACAATATTCTGTAGGACAAAGCCTCGAACTATTACCTAGATCTACTACCCAGAACTATTTTGAACTACCTAAGACAATAATACAGCCTTCCTTATATAGGCAATTCCCCACCGCCTGGGAAGGTTCCAGAATTTTAGCCAATAAGGCCGACCAAACTTAGAATTATTTTATTTTACATTTCATTACATCATAGTCGGCTCAAGATAACCTTTGAAACTCAAACAAAAATTTTGAAGAAAATTATTTTCCGCCATTTCAGGTGGCCCAACTTTCGAAGACCATAAGTCATCACCAGTTGACCCGATCGGCTATTATAACCCCATTTCAAAAATGTCACGAAGCGTTCTATAGGCTTGACTCGCACAAGCACCGATCACCCAAATTTTTGACCTCATCCGGGGCCTCTAAAGCCTTCAAAATTGAGTTCAAAGTTTCTGTACCCTGCTGCCAATACCGAAAATCTTCAATAGCTTCCAATATACACTTGATCTAGCAGTGAAACTTTACTGACAGACTTATATGACCAAAATGAACCTCCAAGAAAGAAATCAGATCATTCTGAGCACATACAAAAATGACCAAAAATAGTAACTTTCCATAAATAGCAGCTCTGCACAAAATAGCCCTTATTGAAAATAAAAATAGAAATATTTTTTAGGTGATGCAAGATTGCTCTTACACCCAGAATGCTCCTGCGTCAAAAGTCTGATTCACTTCTGCAGCATCATCATTCTTAGATAACTTTTGTCCAATAACCATAGGAGTACTCACTGGTTTAGCATCTTCTATCCCAAAAGTTTTCAGTATTTCATTAACATACTTAGACTATGTAATGAAAATTCCTTTCTTCTTCTGATATACATGTAAACCAAAAAAGAATTTGATCTCACCAAACATGCTCATTTCAAATTTAGTTTGCATTTCATTTGAAAATATTTTACACAATGCATCTTTATCACCAAAAATAATGTCATCCACAAAATTTTTTGCCAACAGGATACCTTTACCTTTTTCATCTTTCATGTACAGATTACTTTTGTCATTTGTTCTTGAAAATCCAATCTATATCAAGTAGTTTTGCAACCTCTCATACCATGCTCTAGGAGCTTGCTTCAATCCAGATAGTTCTTTGTTAGTTTGCACACCATGTGTCTTCTATTTGGATCAATAAAACCTTCCGGTTGTTCTATGTAAACTTCTTCTTCTAGTATACCATTTAAAAATGCAGATTTGACATCCATTTGATATACCTTGAAATCTTTATAAGCAACATATGCAAGCAGAGTTCTTACTCCTTCCAATCTA
Source organism: Chamaecyparis obtusa (assembly GCA_027943335.1). Classification (NCBI taxonomy): domain Eukaryota; kingdom Viridiplantae; phylum Streptophyta; class Pinopsida; order Cupressales; family Cupressaceae; genus Chamaecyparis; species Chamaecyparis obtusa. The sequence goes on along the minus strand of BSBK01002490.1, from coordinate 3,797,303 downwards.
GCTACAGGGGCAAATGTCTCCCCATAATCTATTCCTTCTTCTTGTGCATAGTCTTTGCATACCAGCCTAGCTTTGTTCCTAGTTATTTCACCATTTTCATTCAGCTTATTCCAAAACACCCACTTTGTTCCTATAACATTTTTGTTTTCAGGTCTTAGCACCAGAGTCCAAGTATCATTCTTCTCAATCTGGTCAATCTCTTCATTCATTGCTTGTATCTAGTCTTCATTCTCCAATGCCTCTCTAGTTGACTTGGGTTCAAATTCACACAGTAGGCATGTTGGATCCTTAGTCTTACTTATGGTTTGAATTCTAGTATTTCTATCTCCAATTATCTTTATACTACAAAGTGTACTTGACTATGTTGTAAAATGATGAGATAATGTATTGTTTATACTAGTAAGATTGAAGACTAAACTGGTAGGCTTGACCAAGCAAAAAAGGAGAAATCATGTTTAAGCCAAGTAATGCTAGTGTCGACTGAGTCAGTGTATGCCGAGAAAAATTCTAGTGTCAACACTAACATTACTCGGCTTAAACATGATTTCTCTATTTTTTCTCGGTCAAGCCTACCAGTTTAGTCTTCAATCTTACTAGTATAAACAATACATTATCTCATCATTGTACAATATAGTAAAGTACACTTTGTAGTATCAAGATAACTCAACCTTTCCCTAGGTGCTATTGTTACCAACCTTGCCTATCCCCTTAGCAACACTCAAATAGATATAGTACTTTCCTAAGTAGCAATAGTCTTACCAATTAAGGTTTGACATCAATGACAATACAATAATTGTTTCAATTGCAATTTCCAACAAATACCCAGGTGGGTCATAATGATTTGTCTAATTTCACTACCCAGATCCTTGAGGAGAATGAAATGGAGAACCTTGATGCCACTACCACTACTGTTAAGGGTAATCTCAGGGAAGACCAGGATAATCAAAATAGTGGGGAAAAGCCCAACCCTGTTCCAGAGACTGGAAAAACTAAAGGTAGAGACATTTATGTGAATGAGGTTGAGGTTGACGACAATAAAGAAAAAGATGATAAAACCAATGTGGTTGATAGTAAAGCTAAATACTTGGGGAATAATAGCTTTAGGGTTTTGGAAGAGGAAAATTTGGATTCCCACGATTCCCCCAGCTCTGGGAAGGAGAACAAGAATAATGATAGTGAGAGAACCCTTGACTATAATAGGTCCCAAACTCTTCAAGATGACCTTAGAAAGATGGATTCACAGGTCAAAAGATATATTATTATGACCCCCTTTCAAATTGCTAAGAACAAGTCTATCTATAGCTATAATCTGGATAAATGGGTGCAGAATGATTTGGTTGAGATGAAGAACAGATGTATCAAATTGGAAAATAAGAATACTATGCTTGAGGAAATTGTTGAAAATATCAGGAAGGAGAATGCTCTCAATGCCAATGTTAGTGTTTTTTATTACGATTCTGATTTGGATGATAAAATTAAAAAAGATGTTGAGATAGCCATGATCCCCATTTATGAGAAGACGAGCAAGAATGAGGCTATGTTAAAAAAATTGCTTGGTATGGAAAATACAGGTATGAAATCTACTCTCAAGAACTTGAACATGCTTAGAAAAATGATGGAAGGAAACAAAGAGGCCCCCCTAATTGAAAAAATTGATTTGACTGGTTCTAGTCAGTAGATGGGACCTCGTACTAGAACTAGGTCTAATACCAAAAAGAATCTCAAGGTTGACGATCAGGACATTCAGAGGCTAAAAGATAATGTCAAGATAATGCAGGCCTAGCTAGAGGACTTTGAGGGCTTCTTGAAGACTTTGTCTTGATCTTGGTGCTGGTGGTATTTTTCTCTATTTTTCTTCTAGCGTCTTTTGCTTATTTTCTATGTAGGTGTTTATTGAATACTCGAGATTTGTCCCTTTGTAGTCTTCTCCCTTCTTAGGGGCAGCTAGCTGTTCTTTTGGTCTTCCATGTTTATATCTCTTCTTCATTGTTAAAGGGTTTCAGGGCCCCTCCAAAACCTATTTTTACCATAGTCAAAAACTCTTTGCACACTTCTTCTCTACTTATCTCAACTTGATTTCAACTCACACACATATTACAAAGGGTGCATCTCATATTTATATGCACATACCAAAATAATTAACTAGGTCGGCCTATAATTGATTACATAGAATGCTTCCAATTGAATTAGCTCAAGTGTGTTTAAAAACAAACATAATTACATGTCTACTATTCAATTAAAATAGGTGCATAGCCTTTACAACATAATAATATAACTTCTAACCAAAATACCAACAGTCGGTTGCTTGCTCTTTTCTTCTCTGGCATTCACTGTCTATGCAACTTAAACTCTCTATATCTTCCTCATACTGAATCTTCTGATCATGCACTCTTAGACTTAGCATGAATATGGTCTTACCAAATTAACTTTTAGGGTGCATACCATGATTCTATTATATGCATGTGCGCCGAGGCTCTGATCTTCAGGTATTCTGTACACTATCCAGTATTCAACACTTAGTCAATTTCTGATCTTCTTAACATGAGCGTTGACTCCAAAACATCATATGAATTTTTTTCCATAATGAAAAAACTATATTAATCCATATACACCATTATATTCAACTTTCCAACAATCTCCCCCTTTGTCATTGATGGAAACAAAGGAATATGGTAAAGTTACTAACTGTCCCTTAGTACAAAAAACACTTAGTCATACTCTATCTTATATCTCCCTTATATCTTCTTACTATATATAGCTATAGCTCCATATTCTATACATACTCCCACTTTGACATTAATGACAAAGGTGTTACAAAACTGAATTTTTACAAGTACTTACACTAAAAGTACATGCGGGTATGCAATCTGTAAATTTTGGATCTCTTGCTTCCAAAATGCAATCAATGCATTGATTGTTTGGAGATGGGCACATAAGGCATGTTGTAGTTTCTCCATCTTCTCCAAATCTGAACTAGGACCTTGATCATATGTCACCATGGTGGCATCAATCTCCTTGATATTCTTATTCAACACATATAGGGAGGGCGCAAGAGCATTTCTAAGCTAAGTCTGCCTAGCCCTTATCTTTGATATCTCTTTTTCTGCCTTCTCAATTTTGTTAATCTATCCCTGATATACATTGTTACACATGTTTATATTAGTAGAGGGATTTTCTACTGAATTCCTCACATTTTCAATCATGGCCTCTACTTCTTGAATCTTCTTGTAGTGATCAGCTGTCAACTTATCTTGATTCATACAGTCAGCAATAATTTTCCTTCATTTTGCTACAAACTCTTTCAAAGTTGCTTGTCCAACTTTGAGTGAACTAAGGTCTAATGAGAAGTTACTAACCAACTCATTTATTAGTTTCTTCATATACTTCTCCTCTGCAACTAATGATGCTGATTCTTCCAATTTAGAGAAATTACTCTTGAATTGTGAAATAATTGCACTTATATCATCAACAGAGTGTACCTCGAACACTTTCTTATCTACTGGTAACAAGTTGTTCAGGATATTTAATGATTCTAAAAAGAGGGGATTCCTCATTACCTATTTCTCCTTAGCCTTCTCCATAGCTAAGACACTAATCTTGATCAGGTCTTCTTTGCCCCATGAATCCAAACTAGTTGTGTCAAGTGTCAAACTTGACAACAATGCTACTGAGGGTATTGGATTGATAGGAGTGCTATATTCCATTACTTCTTGTTTTACTTTGATTAACATTTCAACAAAAGGCTTATCTATTGGCTAACTTCCTTTTACCTCTTCTTCTCCTTTCTTCTCTTCTATCTTATCTTTTTCTTTCTCTATTTCTTTTTTTATCTCCTTTTCTTCTTTTCCATCTGTTAAATCCTCAATCAATACTTCTTCTTGTTGATTGGGAGGAGTATTACCACATAGAGTTTCAACATCTTATGTGCTTACAAAGGCTTATTCAAACTTGTCCAACTCAATGTCTGTGGCCACCATAGTAACTTTTACATTATCAATAAAAATTGAATCATCTTTGTGTGTTTCTATCATGGGTGAAAACTTTTCTATCTCTATGGGTGCATCAATTGTATGTACTGAATCTTGTGGACCTATAGATGGTACATTTATGGTCTCTGACTCTTTTGCAACCTTTGTGGGCACTTTTTTTGTGGGCGCAGTTGGAGGGAACATGTGCATGTTTATGAAAACCTTCTCAAATGCTTTCTCTATTTCCTTAGCAACCAATTCATAGTTCTTATCCATAATATTCAATTTTCTTGTCTTGGTTCTAAGGTAGGGCTTCACCAGATCTAACAACAAGGTTTTCTCCTCTCGAGAACATACTGGGAGGGTTTCATCTAAACTCTTTTCTCTTATCCTTAGATCCTCTTCAATATCCTATCTCTTTTGGAATTCTAAGATATTCCACACATTGTCTGGAATCATTATCTTTAGTTCTAGGACTGTCCTTTTGTACTTTATCATGTGTTTGATAATCATTCCATGGAAAACTGATTTGTCAATTTCACTATACTTCTCATAGAATTTCCCTACTTGATCTATCATTCCTTCATCAATGATCCTTGTACTTAACATACTAAGGCTAGGTTTGAAAATTACTTCTGGAGGTGATTGAATATTCTTTTTGTTTCTTGTTACTCGTGAGGATGGATGATTGGTGCTAATTTCTTTCTTCCTCTTAGGCATTGCCTTATACTCAAGAGGACTAGTAAGGTCAATAGTTTCCTTGGGCACAGGAGGAGTAACATCATTTTTACCCTTCTGATCATCTGATCTCTCAATTTTTACCTTCTTCATCATTGGATCATTAGATTTTGTCTTTGCTGCAGATGCACTCTCTATTTCCAAAGCAATCTTCTCTTGCCTTGCTTTGTCAGGTCTGCTTGAGATACTCCATGAATTTTCAAAATCTCTGAAGTGACCTTGGAAACTTTTTTTTTTGTTGTTGTGTTGTTCAATATAGCATCTACTTCTCTTTTTTTCTCTTCATAAGTCCCCCATCTAGGTTAATTGAGGTCCTTAGGTGCTGACAACAAAACTTAAGCATAAGCCTCTAGAATAGGCTCTTCAACTTCATATCCTAGTGAATGACTCCACTTTGTTCTTGGTTCAACAACCTCCATGCATGTTGTATCAGTCTCTACCATGAAACAAATACTATCCTTGTATTTTTCAACTATCTTTCTAGGTATCCTATACCTCATCTGCATTCTTACTCTAAATGTTTTCAACTCCAATTCCATATAATCCTTAAGGGTACTTTATTTGGATGCCTTAAGAGATATCTATGGCATAGTGGGAATAGATTTGTCTAGATACAAATCAAACACCTTTCCAAGAATATGGAAGTACATATAGATTATTAAAGACCCAAACCTGAATATCTTGGTCTTGTCATGCTTAATGGATCTTATGTTGTCTATTAGCTATGTGCACAAGATTTCACATAGATTAAACTCTCCATTCTCTCTAACCAACCTTATTGCTGCTAGAATGGTGGTGGCTAACACACTGTTTACTCTACTAGTGTGCTGGAACCTATATCATAGTATCATGGACATCAATTTGATGTCTTTCTCCTCTATAGGCTCTATTGTCATTCCACACCTATCACTTCTTTATTTGCAAGTTTGTTCTACAAGTTTTCTAACATCCTTTCCCACTAGAAGAACAATGTCTATCCTTGAGAGTCCTTTCATCTCATGAATTAGATCTCTTGTTATCCTAACTGGTACTTTGCCTATCCAAAATAGGTCATCATGGAGCCTGCTGAGTAAGATATTGATCTATTTTGACTTGTAGAACTCATATTCCATAGCATATTCCACTATAGGATGATTATTCAATTGTGCATACTCATCCATGAAGGTTTTATTAGGTTTCATCATATTTTCCATGTGTACTCTTATTATATCCAAACCTACTTGTTCCTTCTTGTAATATATGTATGCCTTGATATCTTCCACATGCATAGCACCCATGGGAGTGTGGGAGAATGAACCTTCTAGGTTTTATAGTGTGGACTTGAATAGATGCCTCTTAAACAAATATATCTTCTTCTCTACCACATCAAATACAATGAAAGTAGCCATTACTTGTTTATCGCTTTCCAAATGATCTCAAAGACTTCTAAATCGGTGTGACAGATTAGGGCTTCCCCAATCGATCAAATGCACTGCTAATCATTGGTGAATCAATTATGTAATCCTTCACAATTAAATGCTAGGGCTCCTCTACTCTCTCTCCTCTACTCTCCAAGAGATCTACAAACTTCTATGTACTTTAAAGTAGAAATTTTTCCATTAATGCTTGCCGCGTAAACCAGTCTTTCATTGAAAATTTCTAAATTTTATTTTTCTATGAATCAAAAAGTGCACTCTTGCACACAACCTCTAATATTCTCCAAAAGGTTAAGTCCAAAGGCACATACTTAGATGGTGAGTATACCGGTCGTGTAGGGGTTTAGAGCTAAATTAGCTCCCCCTATGACCCTAAGAGCCATTCATCCAGATGTAGAGGGTGCATCCACTGTGGATGCATCCAATACATTCTCATCAACCTTATCCTTCTTTTCCTCTAACCAAATCAAGCTCCCAGCTTCTGAATTTTTCACAAACTTGATTTCTCCTTCGATATCCAGTATTGATTTTTCTTGCTTTTTGGGGCTTTCCTGACTCTGCATTGTTGATCTACAGAAATTTGAGATGTGTCCATCCTTGTTACATGAATGAAAAATAATTGGAGGCCTTATATTCCTTGGCACATTGACATGGGTTACCATTTTACACTGTCTAACTGAGTGACCATTATAGTTACATATTTGACATGTAACATTCTGAGAACTTCTTATATTTGGCTGATTCTGATTTCTCTAATTATGTTGAGTTTTGTTCTTCTGACTTGTCTTACAATTCATAGCTCTATGACCAAATTTATTGCATGAATAATAGTAACCATTGAAAGGTCTTACCTCAGTACAGTTCCTTGCTATATGTTCATGCTTGTTACATGCATAAAAAGTTTGATCTATCGGCTTGCGCTCATTCTTGGATGGTTCAATATGATCCTTAGTCTAACTTCCAGTCTCCTTAGCATCTATGGTGTCTTCTAGTGCTTTCATTCTTGCTCGCATGTTATCAATCTGGTTTTGTGCTTCATTGTATCCAATGCAGCTAGTATCTCCTTTAAGTCTTCTTGCATTTAATTGAGATTCTATCAAATTAGAACTAGTGTACAATTTATCAATGTGATTCTTTGCCTCTTTTAATTCAGATTCCAAGATTTCTTTTCTGCTCCTTTAGCTGCAAAATTTCCATGTTTTCTTGCCTCAATTCTTCATTCAGTTGAAGGTTTTCCTTGATCTATTTTTCATAAACATCTTGATTGTTGGTTAGCTTATCAACCAATTCTTCAATTTGTTCTTCCAGGGATGAATTTTCTTCATTCAAATTCTTGATCATTATCCCCAACTTACTAGTAGAGCATTCTTTCAAATATTTTCTTATCTTTTTTATGACTGCTTGAGCATCACTAACTTTTTCTTTTAGTTCTTCAATTTCTTTTCAGATATGTCCAGGTCTTCAAGAGAAACTTCAAGATTTCTTTTAAGATGTTTCATTTCTATCTTTTCCATGATCTCCTCAAGTGGTTAAACTTGTTTTTTGAGGACCAGAGCTTTGATACCAATTGTTAGGAATGGGAACACTAAGAGGGGGGGTGAATCAGTGTTCACTTAATTCAATATTTTTCTTTGCTTCTTAAACTTAACTTTGAATGCTTAAATACTAAAATGAACATCAACATAAATAAGAAAGATGAACTCAACACATAACACCAATGTGGTTATGGGGAAACCCAAATAGGTAAAAAACCCTGTGGGAATTGACACCCACTAATAATCTATACTAGTGTTTTATGATCCTTGTTAGAAGATCCTTAACCCTATTAGGATTTTCTTTAAAATGTATTTAGTACAGTGACATTGTTAAGGGTCAGACCCTATTAGGATTCTTTTACAATAACCCTATTGGGGGTGTGGACACACTATCCTAGAGCTCACTACTCAAGTGGTGAAGGCTACAACCTTCTGGTCTCAGATACACACTATATCTGTAGGATGAACTGGCACTGTGACACTGCTTGTCTGATCAGTTCCTTTGATGCGCTGATGCTTTGACCTCTTGCAAAGCTCTAATACATCTTATCAACTCTTTGCACACTTCTTCTTTGCTTATCTCAACTCAATTTCAACTCACACATATTACAAAGGGCACATCTCATATTTATATGCACATACCAAAATAATTAACTAGGTCGGCCTATAACTGATTACATACAACGCTTCCAATTGAATTGGCTCAAGCGTGTTTACAAATAAACATAATTGCATGTCTACTAGTTAATTACAATAGGTGCATAGGCTTTACAACATAATAATATAACCGCTAACCAAAATACCAATAGTCAGCTGCTTGCTCTGTTCTTCTCTGGCATTCACTGTTTGTGAAACTTAAAATCTCTGTATCTTCCTCATATTGAATCTTCTGATCATGCGCTCTTAGACTTAGCATGAATATGGTCTTACCAACTTAACTTATAGGGAAAATACCATGAATCTATTGTATGCACATGCCTTGATGCTCTGATCTTTAGGTACTCTATACACTGTCCATTCTTCAACACTTAGTCAATTTATGATCTTCTTAACATGAGGGTTGACTCCAAAACATCATATGACTTTGTTGCCATAATGACAACACTATATTAAGTCATATAGACTAGTATAGTCAACTTGCCAATAGAGAATTAGATCTTGGCATTACACATTCAATACACACACATATTCTATTATAAATAGCTATTCGTGGAGGTGGAGATCACCAAAATGGGGGTTTGACTAAGGCAAAACCTTATATAGCCACCCCAAAACATCATTTTCAGATATATACAGTTGTTGTTTCAAGAATTGAAGTGCAGATCTGAGTACCCTTTTCGTCCAACTTTTGGGATCCGCAAATAAATTTTTTGTCATAGCTATTTTGGGTCAAGGATGAACTTCAATGAGGGGCACAATTATGCCCTAGGGTAAGATTGTGCTCCGCTATCTAGGTCAAAGTCAACCTGCTTCTAGAGAGACAAAATTTTTTTGGGTTTTCTTTGTTGCAGTTTTTTGGTCTTAGATCTGGATGCAAAATTTCCTAAGACTGTACACAGGTATCAGAAAATAGGTATTTCCAGAATTTATTCCATCATGAGGTATGTATCTTATCTTATCTGATTTTAAGTATTTCCAGATTTACATTACTTAGTCAATTCCAACTCAAAATTTAAATGAATAGTGGTGAATGTTAGATGTGTTAGCACTTTTCCATGTAGAATCACTATATAGCTATTAAGATTGACTCTTAGACTCCCAATTCTAGATTCTTACAGGGAAAAGGATAATTAACAAGGATTTAATCCTCCTACAATTTGGGCTCTACAAACCTAAACGGGTGTACCTAAAACATACTAAATTTGCATACATAAACACTCTCTCACTAAATCCCTTTATGCAGACATGAAAATTAGTGGATAATAACAACAAGGATATTCATCCTTCTCTTTGAACTTTGAGCTCAGGTAGGCTAACCTATCAGATTCACTTCTACAAGGAATCACCAAAAGCATTCACACTATTAAATGCAATATACAAACATTTATGCTCTTAAATTGAAAATGTATAATGAATTAAAATTAAGATTTGATGATGAAACTGTAGAACAAGAAAAGGCTAGTGCCATATCTAATGGGCAATAGAGTCATACAAATGTACATCAACAAAAATCACTTAATAAGAACACAAACAAAATGCCTTACAATCTATATGAAGCTTAGATAGAATACCTTACAAGGTATCTCATCATTCCCATACTACTGTATCAAATCCTCATACAAATGCTTATCCCTCTGAAATCACTCATGAGATTGACTCCTTCCTTGAAGGAAACTCACAGGTAATTGCATAGTTACCTTATAACTAGTATATTTAGAATGTCTTACAAACTAAACATACAAGAGCAACAACAAAATATAAAGAGACAATAATAATCTAGATCAGGAACTGCACTGTGTTTTATTAAGATCTTCATCCTTCAATACATCCAGAATGAAAAAAGAAACTCAGAAAACATGACCCTAGAATCAGAAAGTTGCCTTGTAGTATTAATTTCACTATCCTTTACAAATGAGAGAAAAATCAGAGATATAGGAGAGTGTGGTTAGTTGAAAACCAACTGACAGTTGTCCATTCTTAGCATGAAAATATCTCCAAGTTCTTCCCACCACTTTGATCTGCAAATGATTCTCCAAAAATGATCCACTTTCTGCAATCATTTCCCAAATTGATCTGATTCTGATTCTGACCTTGGAATTCAAACCCAAACTGCTCTTTCCCATCACCTTGAAACTAAAAATAATCATTGCCAATGGATTCCTTGTCTTTTCCTATTTTCGAAAACATATAACACTTATATGTTTCAACAAAAAATGAATCTCCAGGAAATTAATTTGTGAGTAGCTCTGTCATTTAAATTTTTTGGATTTTTGCCTATAGTCTGAACTATATCAAATTTTTAAATCCTTTGAAATCTGTAATTTTAACCATTTTTATATTATTTTGCACTTTCTGCCACAGAAGTCACCAAGAAGCGCCACTTGTCACCTACCGATTCATTTCTCAGACTAACCTCAGGCCTTAACCCCTGATTGGGAGATTAAGAAAATGCACTCATTCTCAATATTCTCTGAATTCTTCAACTAACTCAGGTTACATCTAGAGAACTGGCGAATCCTTCAATCTCTGAATCTCCAAATCATTTGGGTAACCCTGGGTTTAATCAGCGATTGGGCAACTAGACCATTCTCTGAATCTCAGAATAAGCCACTAACCATGGTTAAATCTTGCTAATTGGGCGGATACATTGATTTCTGAATCTTGGAATGGAAATCTTGACCACGATTAGCATTTGGAGAATGGGCGACTGCACACATTATCATAATCTCAGAATGAATTCTCACTAACCACTAGAATCGGGAGAACCAGCGACCAAGGTAATGTCTGAATCTCGGAATTTTAGCCTTAACCACTCTATGATCTGTAGATTGGGAAACTATGTATTCTCTAAATCGCTAGTTTTTTGTTCTAACTACCAAGCATTTGGAGAATGGGCGACTGAGGCTATCTCTTAATCTCTGAATGAAATCTTTGACCCTGGGTTTATCTGGTGATCAAGTGAATGCACATTCTCTGAATCCCTAAATCATTTCCTTAACCTTGGTTACATCTAGCGATTGGATGAATCCCTTCACTCTTTGAATCTCAGAATGGAACCTTAACCATAGTTAACGTCTAGAGAACTGGCGACTGGCCTCATTCTCTTAATCTCCAAATTTTTCTACTAACCACAAGCTCATTTGGAAATTTTGAGACTAGCCACCACGTCAATCTTGTCCAGTCACTGTCACGTCATCATTCCTGCAAAATATACTTTCCTTTGGTCGCAGGCATGGAAACCAAGGCACCTTCATGAATGGTCATGTGAGAAGAACCTCGAGCTCTTCATCTATTTCATCATGTGAGTAGAGTTGTATTTATTCACTTCAAATGCCCATTCCAACATCAATTTGGAACAATTGATTTGAGAGTTTTAAAGCTTTGCATGCATTTTGGTTCAAAATAATGGGGCCCACTACTGCACTGTATACCTCCAGCCAAGGGGCCCGCCAAGATCCTCTCGGCTTCTTACTTATTTCATAATGTAAGTGCTTTAGTATTTAAATACTAGAAACTCCCCAATCCTAGTGAATGTGGGATATATGCTCTTTGTGACTTTTATGGGTAGTTTAGATAGTGCTGCATTCATTCGATTGTATCTTGCGAACCAAGATGAATTTGGAAAATCTTTCTAGTGAGAATCAAGTTAATTAGGTTTGTGACAACATATCCAAAATTTAGCCTGATCTAATGGATGAATTAAAAGTTATGCCCCCCGTAATATGACTATTTTTCTACCTCATGTAAATTCATGTTTGCAAAATCCATTGATTGGGCTATTTCTTATGTCATTGTGTAAGATTCTCTTTCCATTTGTTTAAGTTTTTTGAACTCCTTCATTTATTTCTCAATACACATCACATTAGTTTATTTAAAAATAAATATGTCCCATACAAATGCAGAGCCTTTGTAGCTTGTTCATCTTGTGACTATAAATTTCATTTGCAATGTGCTTGGGATGTCTTGAAAATCAATAGGCTCCATGTTCAATGCCTTCAAACTCAGCCTCCTTCAAAGACTTTTTTACACAATTATGACACTTAGATAATATTTTGAAAATATGGAGTCAAAACATAGCCTAGATTTTTGAGCTCCAACAATGGCTCTGACTAGGGACGTGTGCCCCATGCGGGCATGCAAAGGATCCAGAATCTTTGGTACAGCAGACCACCCAAAGAAAATTAGCTTGACACTTACTTCTTCTCAAAATTTTGAACAGAGAATCCCTTACTAAAAGAAAACACACAACTTAAGGGAAAGCGACTGTACATGAACTTATAATATTTAGACAAAGGCTCAAAGCCCCAAAACTCTAATTAGTCTTTACCTCTATCAAATAAATGATTCTTGTCTCCACACAGCGCAAGCAAACTGAGACTACATGTTTCATCCAGCTGGTCTGAAACATTTTGACCATCTTTCAACATATCATAGGAAAAATGATCAACACACTGACCATTATTCGGCAAGGGAAAGCCATCAAGATACCATGAGTACTGATCATTTTGTGATGTGAAAACATCATAGTCTTCATTGACAGCATCATGCTGAAAAGTGAAACATTCCAACACAACTTCATGGCTGGAAACATATCATTCTGATCATTAGTTTGCAAAAAAGAATAAAAAAATTATATCTCATCACTTTGCAAACTGAGGTAGAACCTCTCAAAACAAATCTTTGATTGCATAAAACTGGAAACATCTTGTTGCTCACAAACTACATCAACAACATCTAGAAAGGAACAAGCTCCATCAGTGAGTGACTCATTAGGCATTAGCAAATCTGAGAATAGACATTTAGATTTACCATATTCTTTAGCATCAAAATGTACACAAGAAACATAGACAACAAGCTCTTGCAAATCTGAACACTCACTAGTACATCATTGTACTCATCAAATATAACATCATTAAATTCATTACAATGAAATGCACTTTCACAATTCTGATTTAAAATTGGAGAAAAGGCATCAAAATGTGTTTCACTCATCATGCCATCATTTGAATAATCTTTGTCAAAATTTATGTCTACCGAGCATGGAAATTTTGAAACAAACTTAGTAGCATACCTCTAAAACTCAATCTCCAAGAGATCTGAAATTTGCTCACTACTTAGTGAGTACTAAACATCACATTTCATCTCTTCATTCTCATTGCTGATGCTGCAAATCTCTTCTCCATCTAAAAAAAGAGCTGAAATTACTTATTTCTGATTACCTTGTATGAAGTAACCACTGCAAGAACTATCTGCCTTATAATCATATTTTTCATGTTCAAACAAAACATCACTAAACTGAAACAAGGAACCATTATTATCATGCTAAGAGAAAGATAAATCTACAAGCTCAAGGAGATCACTATCAGCTGAAGATTCCTCTTCCACTCCTTGATAATTGTGAATTTCAATATCAGCACAATATCCAGTACTATCAACATCACAAGATTCAGCATCCCCAAATGAACTAGACTCAACATGATTAAATTTAGCATTTACAAAAGAATCTATCCATTCCTTAACACTTTCTAATGCTTAATTTTTTAGGGATGCAGTCCAACTGACCGATTTAGGCATAGTAAGTTCTAGGAACATCTCAGCATACTGGGATTCTTGAAAATCTAAACCCATAGGAAGTTCACCACATGCAATAAGAACTTTCTTATAATAAGACAATGTGGACTCCTCTTTTCTTTATCCTATTGCACATCTTAACATCAATATGTAATTATGCTGAATTTTTTTATTTATCAAATGAAGTTCATTATTATAACTTCCTAAATCTGACTAAATTTTTTTTAGATCTAGAAGCATCTTGACTTATCAAAGCTGGGAACTCCATTCATTCACTGACAAAATAATATAGCTTGTTCTCATGACACTATTTCTATCCAAATTCACACAACCACATACTTCACTAAACATTGACATATTTCTGATACTCTTTAGCAACTAAATCTTCTACCTAGAAATATGGTATGAACTTTCAAACTAATTTCCCTTTTCTTTAGTGACTGATTCACCTATTTAGGGACTAATTTTTACTTTGATAAAAGATTACCTAGAAGTGCTATTGCTAGTGTAAAATATTGATCTGAAGCCTTCCTCAAATCACCTTTCAAATATTTGTAGAGACACCACCTCTTTGTAGAGGACCAATCTTGAAACAGGTGAGAACCTTTATCTCACACCTGGACCTTCTTTGTTAGCAAACATAAAACAAATTCACAGGATGCACTGTTTGTCAGGATCACAAAATTCATTGCAATTTCATTTGACAAAACACTGATCAAATAGAGATTTAGAGTCGCCACTCACATTGAGTGAGATAATATAAAAAATTGAAAAGAATTGATTCTATAACCAAATTGGACCAGACCCCAGGATGATTAAGCAAAGCAAGGAATTGGACATCTTAAATTTGCTATCATTTATCTTATCCCTAGTAGAGTCGCCAATCTGTTAGCACTTTTCCATGTAGAATCACTATATAGTTATTAAGCTTGACTCTTAGACTCCCAATTCTAGATTCTTACAGGGAAAAGGCTAATTAACAAGGATTTAATCCTCCTACACTTTGGGCTCCACAGACCCAGGTGGGTGTACCTAAAACATACTAAATCTACATACATAAACACTCTCTCACTAAATCCCTTTATGCAGAAATGAAAATAAGTGGATAATAACAACAAGGATATTCATCCTTCTTCTCTTTGAACTTTGAGCTTAGTCAGGCTAACCTATCAGATTCACTTCTACAAGGAATCACCAAAAGCATTTGCACTATTCAATGCAATATACAAACATTTATGCTCTTAAACTGGAAATGTAAAATGAATTAAAATTATGATTTGATGATGAAACTACAAGACAAGCAAAGACCCATGCCATATCTAATGGGCAATAGAGTCATACAAATGTACATCAACATAAATCACTTAATAAGAACATAAACAGAATGTCTTACAATCTATATGTAGCTTAGATAGAATGCCTTACAGACTATCTCATCATTCCCATACTACTGTATCAAATCCTCATACAAATGCTTATCCCTCTGAAATCACTCATGAGACTGACTCCTTCCTTGAAGGAAACTCATAGGTAATTGCATAGTTACCTTATAAATAGTATATTTAGAATGCCTTACAAACTAAACATACAAGAGCATCAACAAAATATAAGGAGACAACAATAATCTAGAACAAGAACTGCAATGTGTTTTATTAAGATCTTCATGCTTCAATACATCTAGAATGACAAAGGAAACTCAGAAAACATGACCCTAGAATTAGAAAGTTTCCTTGCTGCATTAATTTCACCATCCTTTACAAATGAGAGAAATATCAGAGATATAGGAGAATGTGGTCAGTTGAAAACCAACTAATAGCTATCCATTCTTGGCATGAAAATATCTCCAAGTTCTTCCCACAACTTTGATCTGCAACTGTTTCTCTAAAACTGATCCACTTTCTGCAATCATTTTCCAAACTGATCTGATTCTGATTCTGACCTTGGAATTCAAACCCAAATTGCTCTTTCCCATCACCTTGAAACTAAAAATTATCATTGCCAATGGATTCCTTGTCTTTTCCCATTTCTAAAAACATATAACACTTATATGTTTCGACAAAAAGTGAATCTCCAGGTGATTAATTTGTGAGCACCTTTGTCATTTAAATTTTTTGGATTTTTGCCTATAGTCTGAACTATATCAAATTTTTAAATCCTTTGAAATCTATAATTGTAACCATTTTTTATATTATTTTGCACTTTCTGCCATAGAAGTCACCAGGAAGCACCACTTGTCACCTGCTGATTCATTGCTTAGACTAACCTTAGGCATTAACCCCTGATTGGGAGATTAAGGAAATGCACTCATTCTCATAATGTCTGAATTCTTCAACTAACTCAAGTTACATCTGGAGAACTAGCGAATCCTTCAATCTTTGAATCTCTAGATCATTTGGGTAACCCTGGGTTTAATCAGCAATTGGGTGACTAGAACATTCTCTGAATCTCAGAATAGGCCACTAACCACGGTTAACTCTTGGCGATTGAATGAATACATTGATCTCTAAATCTCAGAATGGAAATCTTGACCACTATTAGCATTTGGAGAATGGGCGACTGCACCCATTCTCATAATCTCGGAATGAATTCTCACTAACTGCCAGAATTGGGAGAACCAACGACCAAGGTAATCTCTGAATCTCAAAATGTTAGCCTTAACCACTATGTGATCTAGAGATTGGAACTATGTGTTCTCTGAATCTCCAGATTTTCTTTCTAACTATGAGGCATTTGGAGAATGGGTGACTGAGGCTATCTCTTAATCTCTAAATGAAATCTTTGACCCTGGGTTTATCTGATGATCAAGCGAATGCACATTCTTTGAATCTCTGAATCATTTCCTTAACCTCAATTACATCTAGTGATTGGGTGAATCCTTCAGTCTCTGAATCTCAGAATGGAACCTTAACCATAAATAACATCTAGAGAATTGGTGACTGGCCTCATTCTCTTAATCTCCTAATTTTTCTACTAACCATGATCTCATCTAGAGATTTAGAGACTAGCCACCACATGTCCATCTTGTCCAATCATTGCCACATCATCATTCCTACAAAATATACTTACCTTTGGTCGTGGTCACGAAAATTGACGCACCTTCATGAATGGTCACGTGAGCATAGCCTTGAGCTCTTCATCTATTTCATCATGTGAGTGGAGTTGTATTTATTCACTTCAAATGCCCATTTTGACATCAATGTGGGACAATTGATTTGAGAGTTTTAAAGCTTTGCATGCATTTTGGTTCAAAATAATGGGGCCCACCACCGCACTGTATACCTCCAACCAAGGGGCCTGCCAAGATCCTCTTGGCTTCTTACTTATTTCATAATGTAAGTGCTTTAGTATTTAAATACTATAAACTCCCCAATCCTAGTGAATGTGGGATATATGCTCTTTGTGACTTTTATGGGCAGTTTAGACAGTGTTGCACTCAGGAAACTGTATCTCATGAACCAAGATGAATTTGAAAAATCTCTCTAGTGAGAATCAGGATGATTAAATTTTGGACAACATATCCAAAATTTAGCTCGATCCAACAGTTGAATTAAAAGTTATGCCCCCCGTAATATGACTATTTTTCTGCTTCTTGCAAATTCATGTTTGCAAAATCCATTGATTGGGCTATTCTTATGTCATTGTGTAGGATTCTCTTTGCATTTGTTTAAGTTTTTTTAACTCCTTTTTTTTTTGCTCAATACACATCACATTAGTTTATTTAAAACTAAATATGTCTCATACAAATGCAAAGCCTATGTAGCTTCTTCAACTTGTGACTATAAATTTCATTTCCAATGTGCTTGGGATGTCTTGAAAATCAATAGGCTCCATGTTCAATGCCTTCAAACTCAGCCTCTTTCAAAAAAAAATTTACACAATTCTAACAGAGATAATATTTTGAAAATATGGAGTCAAAACATAGCTTGGATTTTTTAGCTCCAACAGTGGTTCTGACTGGGGATGCGTGCCCCATGCGGGCATGCAGAGGATCCAAAATCTTTGGTACAATAGACCACCCAAAGAAAATCAGCTTGACACTTCTTCTCAAAATTCCTAATAGAGAACCCCTTACTGAAAGAAAACACACAACTTAAAAGAAATCAATTGTACATGAACTTACAATATTTACACAAAGGCTCAAAGCCCCAAAACTCTAATTAGTCTTTACCTCTATCAAATAAATAATTCTCATCTCCATATAGCGGAGGAAAACTAAGACTACATGTTTCATCCGACTGATCTAAAATATTTTGACCCACTTTTAACATATCATAAGAAAAATGATCAACACACTCACCATTATCCAGAAAGGGAAAGCCATCAAGATGCTATGAGTACTGATCATTTTGTGATGTGAAAACATCACACTCTTCATTGATAGCATCATGCTAAAAAGTGAAACATTCCAACACAACTTCATGGCTGGAAACATTATCATTCCAATGATTAGTTTGCAAAAAAGAATAAAACAATTCTATCTCATCACTTTGCAAACTGAGGTAGAACCTCTCAAAACAAATCTCTGATTGCATAAAACTAGAAACATATTGCTGCTCACAAACTACATCAACAACATCTAGAAAGGAACAAGCTCTGTTAGTGAGTGACTCATTAGGCATTAGCAAATCTAAGAATACACATTTAGATTTACCATATTCTTCAGCATCAAAATGTACACAAGAACCACAGACATCAGGCTCTTACAAATCTGAACACTCACTAGTACCTTCATCATTGTACTCATCAAATATAACATCATTAAATTCATTACAATGAAATGCTCTTTCACACTGCTGATTTAAAATTGGAGAAAATACATCAAAATGTGTTTCACTCATCATGCCATCATTTGAATAATCTTTGTCAAAATTTATGTCTACCAGGCATGGAAATTTTGAAACAAACTTAGTAGCATACCTTTGAAACTCAATCTCTAAGAGATCTAAAATTTTCTCACTACTTAGTGAGTACTGAACATCACATTTCATCTCTTCATTCTCACTGCTAATGCTGCAAATATCTTCTCCATCTGAAACAGGAGCTGAAATTACTTGTTTATGATTACCTTGTGTGAAGTAACCATTGCACGAATTATCATCTACATTATAATCATATATTTCATGCTCACACAAAACATCACTAAACTGAAACAAGGAACCATTATTATCATGTTGAGAGAAAGAGAAATCTACAAGCTCAAGGGGATCACTATCAGCTGAAGATTCCTCTTCCACTCCTTGATAACTGTGAATTTCAATATCAGCAAAATATCCAGTACTATCAACATCACAAGATTTAGCATCCCCAAATGAACTAGACTCAACATGATTAAATTCAACATTTACAAAAGAATCTATCCATTCCTTAACACTTTCTAATGCTTCACTTTTTAGGCATGCAACCCAACTGACTAATTTAGGCATAGTAAGTTCTAAGAACATCTCAACATATTGGAATTCTTGAAAATCTAAATCCACAGGAAGTTCACCATATGCAACAAGAAATTTCTTATAATAAGACAATGTGGACTCCTCTTTTCTTTCTCCTATTGCACATCTTAACATTAGTATGCAATTAAGCTGAATTTTTTGATTTATCAAATGAAGTTCATTATTATAACTTCCTAAATCTAACTGAAAACTTTCAGATCTAGAAGCATCTTGACTTATCAAAGCTGGGAACTCTATTTCAATTCACTGACAAAATAATATAGCTTGTTCTCATGAGAGTATTTCAATCCAAATTCAAGCAACCACTGACTTCACTAAACATCAACATATTTTTGATACTCTTTAGAAACTGAATATTCTACCCAGAAATATGGCATGAACTTTCAAACTAATTTCCCTTTTCTTTAGTGACTGATTCACCTATTTAGGGACTATTTTTTACTTTGATAAAAGATTACTTGGAAGTGTTGTTGCTGGTGTAAAATATTGATCTGAAGCCTTCCTCAAATCACCTTTCAAATCTTTGTAGAGCCTCCACCTCTATGCAGAGGACCAATCTTAAACTAGCTCAGAACCTTTATCTCACACTTGGACCTTCTTTATTAGCAAACATAAAACAATTTCACAGGATGCACTATTTTTCAGGATCACAAAATTCATTACAATTTCATTTTACAAAACACTGATCAAAAATATATTCAGAGTTGCCACGCACATTCAGTGAGATAATATAACAATTTGAAAAGAATTGACTCTATAACCAAACTAGACCAGACCCTAGGATGATTCAACAAAGCAAGGAATTGGACATCTTAAATTTGCTTTCATTTATCTTATCCCTAGTAGAGTCGCTAATCTGTTAGCACTTTTCCATGTAGAATCACTATATAGCTATTAAGCTTGACTCTTACACTCCCAATTCCAAATTCTTACAAGGAAAAGGCTAATTAACAAGGATTTAATCCTCCTACACTTTGGGCTCCACAGACCTAGGTGGGTGTACCTAAAACATAGTGAATCTGCATATATAAACACTCTCTCACTAAACCCCTTTATGAAGACATGAAACTCAATGGATAACAAAAACAAGGATATTCATCCTTCTTCTCTTTGAACTTTGAACTCAGGCAGGCTAACCTATTAGATTCACTTCTACAAGGAATCACCAAAAGCATTTGCACTATTCAATGCAATATACAAACATTTATACTCTTAAACTAGAAATGTAAAATTTATTGAAATTATGATTTGATGATGAAACTATAGGAGAGGCAAAGACCAGTGCCATATCTAATGCGCACCAGAGTCATACAAATGTACATCAACAAAAATCACTTAATAAGAACACAAACAAAATGCCTTACAATCTATAAGTAGCTCAGATAGAATACCTTGTAGACTATCTCATCATTCCCATACTACTGTATCAAATCCTCATACAAATGGTTATCCCTTTGAAATCACTCATGAGACTAACTCCTTCCTTGAAGGAAACTCATGGGTAATTGCATAGTTACCTTGTAACCAGTATATTCAAAATGCCTTATAAACTAAACATACAAGAGCATCAACAAAATATAAAGAGACAATAATAATCTTTAAAAAGAACTTCACTGTGTTTTATTAAGATCTTCATGCTTCAATAAATCTAGAATGACAAAACAAACTCAGAAAACATGACCCTAGAATCAGAAATCTGCCTTGCAGCATTAATTTCACCATCCTTTACAAATGAGAGAAAAATATGCGATATAGGAGAATGTGGTCAGTTGAAAACCAACTGACAACTATCCATTCTTGGCATGAAAATATCTCCAAGTTCTTCCCACCACTTTGATCTGCAACTAATTCTCCAAAACTGATCCACTTTCTGCAATCATTTTCTAAATTAATCTGATTCTGATTCTGACCTCAAAATTCAAACCCAAACTACTCTTTCCCATCACCTTGAAACTAAAAATTATCATTGCCAATGGATTCCTTGTCTTTTCCCATTTCTAAAAGCATATAACACTTATATGTTTTGACAAAAAAAGAATCTCCAGGAAATTAATTTGTGAGTAGCTCTGTCATTTAAATTTTTTGGATTTTTGCCTATAGTTTGAACTATATCAAATTTTTAAATCCTTTGAAATCTGCAATTTTAACAATTTTTATATTATTTTGCACTTTCTACCATAAAAGTCACCAGGAAGTGCCACTTGTCACCTACTGATTCATTGCTTGGACTAACCTCAGGCCTTAACCCTTGATTGGGAGATTAAGTGAATGCACTCATTCTCATAATCTCTGAATTCTTCAACTAACTCGAGTTACATCTGGAGAACTGGTGAATCCTTCAATCTCTGAATCTCTGGATCATTTGGGTAACCGTGGGTTTAATCAGCAATTGGGTGACTAGCCCATTCTCTGAATCTCTGAATAAGCCACTAACCATGGTTAACTCTTGGCGATTGCATGAATACATTAATCTTTGAATCTCAAAATGGAAATCTTGACCATGGTTAGCATTTGGAGAATGGGCAACTACACCCATTCTCGTAATCTCGGAATGAATTCTCACTAATCGCCAGAATTGGGAGAACTAGCGACCAAGTTAATCTCTAAATCTCAAAATGTTAGCCTTAACCACTCTGTGATCTGGAGATTGGGAGACTGTGTTCTTTGAATCTCCATGTTTTCTTTCTAACTACTAAGCATTTGGAGAATGGGCGACTGAGGCTATCTCATAATCTATGAGTGAAATCTTTGACCCTGGGTTTATCTGGCGATCAAGCGGATGCACATTCTCTGAATCTCTGAATCATTTCCTTAACCTCGGTTAAATCTAGCAATTGGGCAAATCCCTCTAGTCTCTAAATCTTAGAATGGAAACTTAACCATAGTTAACATCTAGAGAACTGGTGACTGGCCTCATTCTCTTAATCTCCATATTTTTCTACTAACCACGAGCTCATTTGGAGATTCAGAGACTAGCTGCCACGTGTCCATCTTGTCCAGTCACTGTCACATCATCATTCTGTTAGAAAGTAAAGTCCACCAAGATAATTGAGAGGGGGGGTGAATCAGTTATCAAATAATTATAAATTTTATCATATTCAACAACATTAAACCATAACAGCAATATAATTACCAACCATAGAAAGATATTCATACACAATAACACAATGACACAAGATATGTTGACTAGGGAACCTTTTGATCAAAGAGTAAACCCCGGTGGGAATGATGCCCACAAAAGATGCACTAATATGAATATTCCTTGTGAGAGGATGGACTCTGTTAGGAGTCTTATGAAATACATTTAGTACATATGAATCCTTGTTAGGAGATTTTGAATCCCTGTTAAAAGATTCTAACCCTGTTAAGAGTTATAGAAGATAGAAGGACCCACTGCCCATACAGCTTCAGGGTAAGATCACTGAACACACTGTCCAAATAATCTTTTTATTACTCAACAAAATAATATGTTACCTCTTCTCTGACTATGCCAAACCACACTCACTGTTACATCAGATCTCAATTTTAGATCTCTGTACTTCGCATGCCTTCCTTCACAATTTTGGTTTCATACTTAGCTCTATTCTTTACTTCATGCATACCACATCACACATCATCACTACAACTACATTCCAATTTTCACATCAACAAGGAAATACATTCCTTCCTTTATACCACACTCAAATAATTACAAATGAGTCGGCATACAATTATAAAATAATAGTTTCCACATGCTACACCAAAATTACATAAAACTGTCAGCTTCACAATACAATAAATCTTCACTCGTGTGACCTCAAAGTCTATGCTATCATCCATGTCACTATCAATGTGTCTCCAACTTCCCTTTAACTATGCAAAACTAGATTCCATCCTGATTAGGAGATATCATCCAATTTTCACAAACCGTTACTTAGGAACACTGCCTAAACACTACTTCTACCAAAATGATCATAACTTCCATGAATCAATAAATTTCTATTTGTGCTCTTAACCATAGAAATATGAAATATCAAAAAGTATAACCTCAACATCACATAGCTCCAACTACAATAACCAACGTGGGCTAATCCAAACTCTGTCTACTTCTCTGCAAGTCTTCGGTAAATCACTGTGTTGACATCAATGACAATCATAGTAATGAATGCAACAACAACTATGATAGAATGGCTACCAAGCACTTAGCATTCATTCCTAACAATCTCCCCCATTGGCATTGATGGCAACATAGATAAAAAACATCCAATGTTCCAAAAATCCAATACTGCAACATTGCTTCTTCAAATCCTCTTCATCAATCAAATCTTGCTTCATTATCCTATTCAGTTCTCTCATATTGTTTTTCATGCATACTTCTCCCCCATTGACATCAATGATAGAAATTCCATCACTAAGTCAACAAAAACTCAATGCCAAAAGACACTTTTTAGAAAATACATTTACTAGAGTCCTCATGACTCAACTCAAATACACATACTCCCCCATAGAGGAAGTACCAACATCTAGTCTAGAAGAAAGATAAGGCTCATATACCACTAGACAGATGCAACCAACTACATCACTTCTCAAAAGTAGGCTGGGGCATAGCCCCAAGCATACCTCTCAGATACTCAAATGTATCTTTAGGCAAAGGCTTTGTGAATATATCTGCTATCTGCTCCTTTGTACTTATGTACTCAAGTCTGACTTCTTTTTCAACAACTTTCTCTCTTACAACATGATACTTAATCTCTATATGCTTTCTCTTAGAATGTAATACAAGATTCTTAGACATACTAACTATACTAGTGTTATCACAATGTATGACAATAGGTTCAACAAATTTTATTCCAATATCCTTCAGCATCTGCTTCATCCAAATTATCTAGTTACAATTATTTGTTGCTGCTACATATTCTACTTTTGCTGTGCTTTGTGAGATACAATTATGCTTCTTTCTTAGCCAAGAAACTAATCTTCCTCCAAGGAAAAATGCTCCTCCACTAGTGCTTTACTTATCATCAACACTACCTCCCCAATCAGCATCTGTATATGCACATAGGGTAAAATCGTCAGATTTTTCATACCATAATCCATAGTCCATTGTGCCTTTTAAATATCTCAGTATCCTCTTTACTACTGCAAAATGTGATTCTCTAGGTTCAGCTTGAAATCTTGCTACAATTCCAACTGAGTGTGCTATATCAGGTCTTGTATGAGTCAAGTATTGTAATCCTCCAATCATAGATCTGCATTTCTTCTGTTCTACTGTAGGAGTCTCATATGTGCTAGATAACTTATGTCCAGTCACCATAGGTGTTCCAACTAGTTTACAATCCTCCATTCCAAATCTTTTCAACAATTCATTCAGGTACTTTGTCTGACTCACAAAAATACCATCATTGTTTTGTGTTATCTATAATCTCAAAAAGTATTTCATTTCACCAATCATACTCATTTCAATTTCAGTCTTCATCTCATCAGCAAATTTGTCACTAGCTTCATCTTCTCCTCCAAAGATAATGTCATCAATAAAAATAACTATAACTAACAAACCATTTTCAATTTTTTTTGTGTACAGATTGCTATCAGCTGTACCTTTTATAAATTCCAATTTTAACAAATACTTATCCACTCTTGCATACCAAGTTCTAGGTGCTTGTTTAAGTCCATATAAAGCTTTCTTTAATTTACATACCATGTCTCCTTCTTGAGTTAAAGGAAAACCTTCAGGCTGCTCAACATAGACTTCTTCCAATTCTCCATTCAGAAATGCTGACTTCACATCCATTTGATACACTTTGAATTTCTTGTAAGCTGCATATGCCAAAAACAATCTTACTACTTCAATTCTTGCAACAAGTGCAAAAGTCTCTTCATAGTCAATTCCTTCTTATTGTGAGTAACCCTTACATATGAATCTTGCTTTGTTTCTTACTACTCCTTGTTCATTCATCTTATTTCTGAATACCCATTTAGTTCCAATAAAATTCTTGTCTTTAGGTCTAGGGACCAATTCCCATGTCTTGTTCTTTTCAATTTGATCTAGTTCTTCTTTCATAGCATTAGTCCAACTTTCATCTTCACAAGCTTCATTAGTAGTCTTAGGTTCAATTTGAGAAATCAAACATAACTATTCCTATGCCTTATTTTGAGTCAAAACTCCTCTTTTGATGCTCCCAATAATCTACTCAAAAGGATGATTCCTTAACAAACTCTTGCTAGGTGTCACTATCTCAAATCTCTCTTTAGATGTAGGTTCTTCAATAACTTCACTGTGGCTTTCATTCAACAAATCACTGTTAGTTTCATAAAACAATTTAGTAGTTCTAGTATTAGGCTTAGGATGAGTTTCTTCATCAAATTCGTAATCAAGCAATCTTTCCTGAATTTTGAACTTTTCATCAACTTTAACATTTGTGCTCTCAACAATAGTCTTAGTTCTTTTATTGAAACATCTATATGCTTTTCTTTTCAAAGAATATCCAAGAAATATACCTTCATCACTTCTAGGATCAAACTTTCCTATATCATTATCTCTCTTTAGATAACATTTTCTTCCAAAAATTCTAAAATACTTAATTGAGGGTGCATGTCCAAATCATAATTCATAAGGTGTCTTGTTTGTGTCTGCTCTGATTTGTACTTTGTTCATTGTATACACTGTTGTGTTCACTGCTTCTCTCCAGAATACCTTCACCAAATCATTCTCAAACAACATAGCTCTTGCTACTTCAGTCACTAATCTGTTCCTTCTTTCTGCAATGCCATTTTGTTCAGGTGTTATAGGGGCTGAATACTGTCTTTTAATGCCATTTTCTTCACAAAAGTTGTTAAACTCTCTAGAAGTAAATTCTCCACCTCTATCAGATCTTAAACATTTAATCTTCATTTCAGATTCATTCTCAACTTTATTCTTAACAATCTTAAACTTATCAAATGCTTCAGATTTTTCTTTAAGAAATGCAATCCACATCATTCTTGTAAAATCATCAACAAGAATCAGAAAATACCTTTCTCCATAGAATCCTCTAGTCCTGGTAGGACTACTTAAATCTGTATGAACAATCTCTAGCTTCTCTGTAGATGTAAACTTCTTACTAGGAAAAGAACTTCTCTTCTGTTTAGCCATTACACATTCTTTGCAAATCATGTTAGTAGGCTTCATAATCTTAGGTAAATCTCTCACTGCAAGTGTAGTTCTTACTTTCACAATGTTATCAAAGTTTATATGACAAAACCTTCCATGCCATAACCAACTGTCATCAATTTTAGTAATCAAACATGTCATCTTAGTAGGATTCAATTGAAATACATTACCTCTGGTTCTAGATCCAGTTCCAATTAGATTTCCATCTTTATCCTTTATCACACAAGTTTTCTCAATAAACCAAACCTGATATCGCTTATCAACTAATTGTCCAACACTCAAAAGATTATGTCTCAATCCATCAACAAAATAGACATCATCAATATTAGTCTTTCCATCAAGAGTAATAGATCCTATACCTTTAATCAAACAAGGTGCATTGTTTCCAACTCTAACAACTCCACCATCATATTCATTCAACTGTATGAACTTTTTCATGTCTCCAGTCATATGATGTGAACAACCACTATCTATAATCCAATCAGATTTCTTTTCAACTTGAGAAACTAAGGCTTTTTCTTCCTTAACATCAGATTCAGGATTTTCTTCTTTAATTGCTACAAATCCTATGTCATCATTATTCTCAGTATCACTTTCACTTAAAGTTCTTTCTAAAGTAGCTTCAAAATCTTCATCATTAGCATAATAACACTCCTCGGATCTTCTAGGTTTAAAATTGCTTCTATACTTTTTAACTCTCTTAGGACATTTAGATGCAAAATGACCATATTCTTGACAAGTCCAACATTAAAAAAATTTCTTACCGTCTAGTTCTCTTTTCACAAGCAAGGCAATACCTTCTTCAATCTTCTTGTCTTCTTCATTTCTAGATCTACTGCTGCCAGCTTAATCTCTGCTCACACTAATGCTTCTTGACAAAGTAGGGCGAACACTAAGAGCACTGAATGCTATCTCCATTCTAAGTAAGTCTCCTGATAATCTTAGGTTCATTTCTGCTGCTTCCAATCTTCCAAGAAGAGTCTCTCTTGTAAAGTTTGTTGTACAAGGTATCACTTGTTCAATCATCTATGTTGTCTACTTAAATACAGGGGTTAATGCCCTCAAAATTTTCCATATCACTTCATTCTCTGTCTTTGTTCCTCCACAAGATTTTAAACCTGAAATGATCTTTGACATTCTACCAATATAACTTCTAACAGATTCATCTTCCAACCTTCTTATATCTTCAAATGCACATATCCAATTATGTAATCTAACTCTTTTTGCATGTTCATCACCTTCAAAAGTAGAGTGTAAAGCATTCCAAATTTCATGAGATTTTTTCAAATATTTTACCTGACTGTACTCATTCTTTGGTAGTGCTGTCAAAAGTGCTTCTCTTGCAAGTATGTTACACATGAATAGATCTCTCTATTTTGTAGTACATATTTCAAGATTGTCCTCTTCAATAATAGTCTTATTATTATTTGTAATCAACCAATAACCTGGTCCTAAACATAATAGGTGTGTCTTCATCTTTTCTTTCCAGCTGTCAAAATTTACTCCATCAAACTTAGGGCTTTCTTTTCTAAAATTCACCATGGATCTCCTTAAGCTATTAAACTTCTCTTTCAAGGACCTGCTTCTCTGATACCAATTGTTAGAAAGTAAAGTCCACCAAGATAACTAAGAGTGGGGGGGGGGGGTGAATCAGTTATCAGCTAATTATAACTTTTATCATCTTCAATAGCATTAAACCATAACAAAAATATAATTACCAACCATAGAAAGATATTCATACACAATAACACAATGACACAAGATATGTTGACTAGGGAACCTCTTGATCAAAGAGTAAACCCCGGTGGGAATGATGCCCACAAAAGATGCACTAATATGAATATTCCTTGTGAGAGGATGGAATCTGTTAGGAGTCTTATGAAATACATTCAGTACATATGAATCCTTGTTAGGAGATTTTGAATCCCTGTTAAAATATTCTAACCCTATTAAGAGTTATAGAAGACATAAGGACCCACTGCCCAAATAGCTTTAGGGTAAGATCACTGAACACACTATCCAAATAATCTTTGTATTACTCAACAAAATAATATGTTACCTCTTCTTTGACTATGCCAAACCACACTCACTATTACATCAGATCTCAATTTCAGATCTTTGTACTTCGCATGTCTTCCTTCACAATTTTGCTCTCATACTTAGCTCTATTCTTCACTTCATGCATACGGCATCACACATCATCACTACAACTACATTCCAATTTTCACATCAACAAGGAAATACATTCCTTCCTTTATACCACACTCAAATAATTACAAATGAGTCGACATACAATTATAAAATAAAATTTTCCACACGCTACACCAAAATTACATAAAACTGTCAGCTTGCAAATATAATAAATCTTCACTCGTGTGACCTCAAAGTCTATGCTATCATCCATGTCACTATCAATGTGTCTCCAACTTCCCTTTAACTGTGCAAAACTAGATTCCATCCCAATTAGGAGATATCATCTAATTTCCACAAACCGCTACTCAGGAACACTGCCTGAACACTACTTCTACCAAAATGATCATAACTTCCATGAATCAATGAATTACTATCTACTCTCTTAACCATAGACATATGACATATAAAAGAGTATAACCTCAACATTTCATAGCTCCAACTACAATAAACCACGTGGGCTAATCCAAACTCTATCTACTTCTCTACAAGTCTTTAGTAAATCACTGTGTTGACATAAATGACAATCATAGTAATGAATGCAACAACAACTATGATAGAATGGCTACCAAGCACTTAGCATTCATTCCTAACACATTCCTACAAAATATACTTACCTTTGGTCATGGGCATGGAAAACAAGGCACCTTCATGAATGGTCACGTGAGCAGAGCCTCAAGCTCTTCATCTATTTCATCATGTGAGTGGAGTTGTATTTATTCACTTCAAATGCCCAATTTGGCATCAATGTGGGATAATTGATTTGAGAGTTTTAAAGCTTTGCATGCATTTTGGTTCAAAATAATGGGCCTCACCGCCGCACTATATACCTCCAGCCAAGGGGCCTGCCAAGAGCCTCTTGGCTTCTTACTTATTTCATAATGTAAGTGCTTTAGTATTTAAATACTAGAAACTCCCCAATCCCAGTGAATGTGGATATATGCTCTTTGTGACTTTTATGGGCATTTTAGATAGTGCTTCACTTATTATACTGTATCTTGCGAACCAAGATGAATTTTTAAAATATCTCCAAAAAGAATCAAGATCATTAGATTTGGGACAACATATCCAAAATTTAGCCTGATCCAACAATTGAATTAAAAGTTATGCCCCCCGCAATATGACTATTTTTTTGCCTCCTACAAATTCATGTTTGCAAAATCCATTGATTGGGCTATTTCTTATGTCATTATGTAGGATTCTCTTTGCATTTGTTTAAGTTTTTTGAACTCTTTCATTTCTTTCTCAATACACATCACATTAGTTTATTTAAAACTAAATATGTCCCATACAAATGCAGAGCCTTTGCAACTTCTTCAGCTTGTGACTATAAATTTCATTTGCAATGTGCTTGGGATGTCTTGAAAATCAATAGGCTCCATGTTCAATGCCTTCAAACTCAGCCTCTTTCAAAGACTTTTTTACACAATTCTAACACTTAGACAATATTTTGAAAATATAGAGTCAAAACATAGCCTAGATTTTTGAGCTCCAACAAGATGCATTGTTAAAGCTCCATTTTTCACCTATTCAGTTACATTTGTAGAATACCATACTTCCATTCATCCAAATTTTAGATTTCCCTTTGAAATGAGACTTCAGATAATTTGCTCCAATGTGCCCATATTTACCACAGTAATGACAACTATACCAAGTGTTATAATCCCAGTTATATGTGTTACCCTTCTTAGGTGACTTTATATGTTCATTTGATGACCATTTAGGTTTTGATCTACATTCAAATGCTCTATGTCCATACTTCTGACAGTTGAAACAATGTCCTTGAAATTTTGGTGAGGTAGGTGGATTGCTGACCTTAGACGTGCATTCTTGTGCTTGATGTCCAAGTTTATTATAGTTAAAACAATGTCCATTAAATTTAGTTTTAGGATCAGACTTACCATGTTTACTTCTACCGACATTAGCTATGTCCTGGCTTTCCACAGTGATGACATGTAGGCTTGTTGTTCTTTGGTTTAGCATTATTTTTCTCTCCACTCTTTGATGATTCTCCTTCCTCAGTGGATGGTGATTGCTTATTTATTCCAAGTCTAGATGTGTCACTAGATCTTCTAGGTGAACTTAACAATTCTTCAAAGTATCTTGCAGCTTCATTAGGTTTTTTTATCCTTTCATTTATTTCCTTTTCATATCTCAGTTCATTCCTTAGTTGATTATTTTATGATCTCATATTGGTGAGTTCCACATCTTTCCTGTCCAATTCTTGATTAACCAATAGTAGTGGGATTTACCATTTCTAGTTGACCATTAGTCAACCTTTTCATGTCACTTGTCCTTTCATCAAGTCTCATTGATATTTGTCTTTTATCTTCTTCGGCCATTGTCTTGTCTTCTTCATCTTTATTTTTTTGTTCAACTACTTCACAGAGTCTAACAAATTGAATTTCTTGTTCTCTCTTCAGATTTCTGATGTCCTCATTTAGTATGTTATTTTTCTCCAGTAGCTCTTTTATGGCTTTGTCACTTTCTATTGATTTCCCACTATCAAATAGTCTAGTAGTATCTTCTTCTTGATATTGTGATTCATTTTGCTGAATAGCAATTTTTCTTCTTCTACTTAAGGATTTCTTTAGTTCTCCTCTAGCCGCTTCAAGTTGTTTTTGATTAAGTAAAATAGGTTTTATAGGGATCTTGAAACTCACAATAGTGTATGATCAAAAGAAAAGCATGAAAACCAAATAGAGTATAGTAGTTCAAAGTACCAAGGAGCATGCCACAATAGGGCCGAACATGAAAAAACAAAGAAATTCAAAGAAAGGAAAAAAAGAAGGGCACTAGAACAAGTTATGCCAAGCTCCTGAGCATGATAGCTGTGTTGCTTTCAAGGGCCTCCATCAGTTGAATAGTGTCTTTAATGTTCTAAACTTGGGGTCCTTGGGGATCAATTTTCTCCCCATTTTTCCTGATTCTTGCCCTGGTTCTTTTTCCTGGTCCTTTAGTGTGCTTCTTGTCATCCTCCCTAGTCCTCTGATCAGCCATGATTTCCATTTTTTCTTCCATCTTTTTGATTAACACCTTTAGGTTCTCATTGGACATTTTGAGGATATTAAAATTTTGCTCGGCAACACCCTTAAGTTTTTTTCAAGGCTTATCGTTTTGGATTCCAGGTGCTAGACCCTAGTTTCCAGGCTTAGCTTTTTCTCTGTGGTGTGTTCCTTGTTATCCGAGCTCTAAATTTTTTCTTTGAGGTCCTCAATCTCATGATAGAGCCATTCGAAAGATCTAAACTAATCCAACATGCTATTCTTGGTGTTGTTGAGGAAATCCATATCCATTTCCCTGGCTTTATCACTTAGTACAACCAGTGCCAGGTCTATCAACTCTTCCTTGTGGACTTTTCCTTCCTTATCCTCTAGAATCTGAGGGTAGACAGCCTCCCTAATTATTCCCATTTGCACTGTGTTGATGTTGAAATTTCTCTAGACCTTTTTGCCTTTCCCGGTATCCTAACTGTTATACTCCCCCCTAGAGGCATCTTCAGTTTCATATATCCTTATAGGTGATTAGTTAGTGCCCTGCTCTTCATTATCTTTAGTTACAGGGTTATGATTCTTAATATTGGTGCTAGTAGGGGACTAAGGAGGATGGGTTTTATCCTATCTTATAGAAATATCAATTGACAGATGGCCCAAGAGGTCTGACATAGATTTGGGGATTTCCTCTTTAACCCATTCCTGCATGTTAGCAACTTCCATATTGGGATTACCCTCATCATCTTTTGTATCCATTTCTTCCTCTGAGTAAACCTCCTTGGCAAGTTAAAGTTTTTTTAATGCAAGATGAACATCAATCTTCTGATTCTCTATATTTTTTCCCAATTTATAAACCTCCATCTCAAGATCTTTGTTTGACAAGTGTTTAGACTTTCTATAAGAAACCTAGAGCTATGATACCAATTTTTAGAAATCTATTGGGAATTGTGATGTTGAGAGGTGGGGTGAATCAGATATCACCTATTGATCCATTTTAACATTACTAAAAAACTTGCTTAGTATTATCACAAACTTTATCAATGTAATGAAACTAATAAACAAAACATCATTCATGAAAGTACTCATAACACAGTAATTTTGGTTACCCATAAATCCTTGAGAGGTAAAACTGGGGTGGGGATGACACTGACAAATCTTCACTACTACAGTATAAATTTTGCCTGTTAGAGCTACAAATTTGATCACAAAATATGATCTACCTTATGAGGGGTCTACCCTGTTAAAATGTTAAAAACTTATACAATCTACCTTGCAAAAGGATTTAAGACTTACAACTAAGTAAGCACTTAGTTAAGAGATTAAATAAGGTCTGTTAAAACCACTATGTTAAGAGATTTACCCTGGTACACTTGTTAGAATGTTTTAGTTCCTGATCCTTCGGTCTGTAATGTATGCTGATTATAGATATTCTCCTTCTAGTATTGATTTGATCTTATCTATCAAGTATATATCTATTTTGTTCTTCACTGCTTTACTTTGTTTCACTCGGTCACTGAACTCTATCAGAATGATTCACTGATTTGAAGATATTCCCTCTTCTCTTTACATTCCTTGCATACCATGCTTATTAGGGTTTAGATCTCATCTTAAATAGACAACTGAATTCCTCCAAGATTTGAGATCTACAATCCAGATTAACTGATTTTGCCGCTTAACCTTTCCCTAATTCTAATTGGCTCCATGTGTTCCATAGGGATCAATGATTACAAAATAGAAGCGTAATCACCTCTATGATTTCCTCAACAAACAGTAAACAAAATATGAATGTCTGCCAAAATGGTTCACCTAAGTGTTTGCCCCATAAAAAAAACATATGTTAATTCTGTTGGATATAATTATCTGAAGGAGATCATTGGATTAATTGTGTGTTGTCTTTGATGTCACACAAATGTCATATCAATTATCATTCTCAGTATCTACCAAGCTCAGTCCATCAGCGAGGCAGTTTTTAGTGTCTACTGAGATCTCTCGGGTGTCAAAAGAGAATATGACAGAAAATAGTGTTAACCGAGCTTCCTCGGTTATCGAAGAAAAGTTAGTGGTTACTAAGCTCACTCGATCTCTGAAGGATGTTGTAGAATTCGCTATGGTTACCGAGCTCACTCGGTCACCGAAGGAAATCTTTTTAGGATTAGTGTTTACCGAGCAAGGTCGGCCCGGTAAAGGATTTTGTTGATTTAAGAAATGAAGTTTGTTTATCCCTGCCGACTGTTATAAAGATTGTTAAAAGTTGTAATGATTATTAGTGCCGACTTGACAATCTGATTGGACAATCTGAATGGTATATATATAGAAGGTCAAGTGGTGAATTGTGTGGAAGAGGGCAAGTGCAAAAGAAGGAAAGTGTGAGCGAATTTTGAAGGATGATTAGATATCCTTGAGGAGAAGCAGAGATATATTTGATCAGGAAGGATCTAGTGAAGCAAAATAGAGATCTGTATTCAACAATTCAATTGCATCTTAACCAGGTCTTTTCATTGTTACTTTCTTACAATTGTAGCAGTGATTTCAAAATCTCTTAACCGAGTTGGTTTTACAGCCATTTTGTAAATCCTCTAACAAGGTGACAGTTCTATTGAATTGTTTCAAAAGACCTCTTACAAGGCCACTCCTAACAGGGTGATTAAATCCTCTAACAAGGTCACACCTAACAGTGTGTTTTGTAACCTTTTACTGGGTTGGCTCCTAACAGGGCATCACTTAAAAAGAGCAAAAAATAGTAACTAGTTACATTGGTGGTTTTTCCCATATTGGGTTTCCACATTAAATCTAGTGTCTCTTGTGTTCATGTTATTTTCTTTATTCATATATGTTAATCACTGGTGAATGATTAAGAATAGTTATAATTATTACTCACTGCAATGACCGAGCTTTAGCACTTCTCTGTATGTTTACCGAGTGACAATAGTAAATGATTTAATAAGACATCTAAGGATCTGTGGTAATATTCTGTGGTTAACTGATTCACCCTTTTTAGAAAGTAAAGATCCCCAAGATAATTGAGAGGGGGGGTGAATCATTTATCAATTAATTTATCCATTCAACAGCTTTAAACAATATAATCAATGTACTGATCAACCATAGAAAGATAATCATACACAATTGCACAATAACACAAGATATGTTAACTAGGGAACCTCTTGAAAAAGAGTAAACCCCGGTGGGAATGATGCCCAAAAAATGATGCACTAATATGAAAGTTCCTTGTTAGAGGATGGACCCTATTAGGAGTCTTATGAAATACATTTAGTACATATAAATTCCTGTTAGGAGATTTTGAATCCCTGTTAAAAGATTCTAACCCGGTTAAGAGTTTATGGAAGATAGAAGGACCCACTGCCCAAACAGCTTCAAGGCAAGATCTCTGAACCCACTATCCAAAAGATCTTAGAATTATTCAATAGAATAATATGAAATATATTACCTCCTTCATACTGTGCCAAAATTGCACTCTCTGTTACACAAGATCACAAATCCATATCTCTGTACTCACAAGTCTTCCTTCATCACTGAATTAGCTCTTTTCTTCACTTCATGCATATATTCGCATCAAGATCTTCATAGTAAACATTACAATAAGGAAAAAATTCCTTCTTATATACCAAACTCAAATAATTACAAATGAGTCGGTCCTCAATTACAAAATAATAAATTCTACACGCTACACACAGAATTCACATAAAATTGTCAGGTTCCAGTTACTGTAACTTTCTCCAAACATGTCCTCGAAGTTTGTGCTATGAACCACATCAACATTAATGAGTCTCCAACATCCCTTTAACTACACAAAATTAGATTCCATCCCAGCTAAGAGATATCCTCCGATTTCCAAACATCGCTACACAGAAACACTGTCTAAACACTGCTTTCACCAAAATGCTCATAACTCTTACAAATGAATGAATTTATTTTTGCGCTATTAACCATAGGTTAATAACACACCAAAGAACATACCATCAACTATGAAAAATCCAATTTTCAATACAACATGTACGCA
Organism: Chamaecyparis obtusa; assembly: GCA_027943335.1. Lineage (NCBI taxonomy): Eukaryota > Viridiplantae > Streptophyta > Pinopsida > Cupressales > Cupressaceae > Chamaecyparis > Chamaecyparis obtusa. The sequence continues at coordinate 3,761,636 of BSBK01002490.1, read as the reverse complement.
AAACAAAACTATACCTACTTTCCTGCTAATATCCAGAATATCACTGTGTTGACATCAATGACAATCCAAGTCATGAATGCAACAACAAATGCTACAGAATGACTGCCAAAACACTTTTCATTCATTCCTAACATCTCCCCCATTGGCGTTGATGTCAACATAGATGAAAAACATCCAATGTTCCAAAAATCCAATACTGCAACATCACTGCAAAATATCAAATCAAATCTTGCTTCATTTTCCTATTCAGCTCTCTCATACAATCCACAATGTTTTTCATGTATATCTCTCCCCCATTGACATCAATGAAAAAAATTCCATCACTAAGTCAACAACAACTTAATGTCAAAAGACACTTTTTAGAAAAATAGAATAACAAGAGTCCTCATGACTTAGCTCATAAACTCCCCCATAGAGGAAGTTCCAACATCCAATCCAGAAGAAGGATAGGGCTCATATACCACTAGATGGATGCAATCATCTACATCAATTCTCAAAAATAGGTTGGGGCATAACCCCAAGCATACCTCTCAAATACATAAATGTATCCTTAGGTAAAGGCTTTGTAAATATATCTGCTATTTGCTCCTTTGTACTTATGTACTCTAATCTTACTTCTTTTTCTACAACTTTCTCTCTTACAACATGATACTTGATCTCAATATGTTTAGTCTTAGAATGTAAAATAGGATTTTTTGACATACTCACTGTACTGGTGTTATCACAATGTATAATAATAGGCTCATCAAACTTTATTCCAATATCTTTCAACATATGCTTCATCCAAATAATCTGATTACAATTATTTGCTGCTACAACATATTCTGCTTCTGCTGTGCTTTGTGAAGTACAATTCTGCTTCTTACTTAGCCAAGAGACCAATTTTCCTCCAAGAAAAAAGGCTCCACCACTGGTGCTTTTCTTGTCATCAATGCTACCTCCCCAATTTGCATCAGTATAGGCACATAAAGTAAAATCATTAGAATTCTCATACCATAATCCATAATGCATTATTCCTTTCAGATATCTCAGTATCCTCTTTACTGCTACATAATGTGATTCTCTAGGTTCTGCTTGAAATCTTGCTACAATCCCCACTAAATGTGCTATATCAAGTCTTATATGTGTCATGTACTACAATCCTCCAATCATAGATCTGTACTTTTTCTGCTCAACTGCTGGTGTCTCATCTTTGCTAGATAACTTATGTTCAGTTACCATAGGTGTTCCAACAGGTTTAGAATCTTCCATTCCAAATCTTTTCAATAATTCATTTAAATACTTAGTCTGACTTACAAATATACCTTCCTTGCTTTGAGTTATCTGTAATCCCAAAAAATATTTCACTTCTCCAATCATGCTCATCTCAAATTCAGTCTTCATTTCATCTACAAATTTGTCACTAGCTTCATCTTCTCCCCCAAAGATAATATCATCAACAAATATAACTATAACCAACAAACCATTCTCAATTTCTTTTGTGTATAAGTTACTCTCTGCTATTCCTTTTATAAATCCCAATTTCAATAAATACTTATCCAATCTTGCATACTAGGTTCTAGGTGCTTGTTTTAATCCATATAAAGCTTTCTTTAACTTACATACCATATCTCTTTCTTGTGTCAAAGGAAAACCTTTAGGCTGCTCAATGTAGACTTCTTCTTCCAATTCACCATTCAAAAATGCTAACTTCACATCCATTTGATACACTCTGAATTTCTTGTAAGTTGCATATGCTAGAAACATTCTCACTGCTTCAAGTCTGGCCACAGGTGCAAAAGTTTCTTCATAGTCAATTCCTTCTTGTTGTGAATATCCTTTACATACCAATCTTGCTTTGTTTCTTATCACTTCTCCTTGTTCATTCATCTTGTTTCTGAATACCCACTTTGTTCCAATCACATTCTTGTCTTCAGGTCTAGGGACCAATTCCCATGTCTTGTTTTTTTCAATCTTCTCTAGTTCTTCTTTCATAGCATTGATCCAATGCTCATCTTCACAAGCTTCATTAGTAGTCTTAGGTTCAATTTGAGAAATCAAACATAAATGTACCTTATTCCGAGTCAAAACTCCTCTATCTAAACTTCCAATAACTTGCTCAACAGGGTGATGTCTTGAAGTATACCTGTTAGGTGTCATAGTTACTGATCTTGTTCTGATTGTAGATTCTTCTCTTCTTTCTTCTCTATTTTCTTCTCTATTTTCTTCTCTATCTTCTTCAGTATAACTTTCATTCAGCAAATCACTGTTAGTTTCAAAAAATAATTCTACATTTTCAATGTTAGGCTGAGGTTGTCCTTCTCCATCAGATTCATAATCAAGCATTCTTTCCTAAATTTTAAACTTCTCATCAACTTTTACATTTGCACTTTCAACAATAGTCTTAGTTCTTTTGTTATAACATCTATATGCTTTTCTTTTTAAAGAATATCCAAGAAATATTCCTTCATCACTTCTAGGATCAAACTTTCCTATATCATCATCTCTCTTTATATAACATTTACTTCCAAAAATTCTAAAATACTTAACTGAGGGTGTATGTCCAAACCATAATTCATAAGGTGTCTTGTTTGTATATGCTCTGATTTGTACTCTATTCATAGTGTATACTAAAGTGTTCACTGCTTCTCTCCAAAAAGTTTTAGCCAAATCATTTTCAAACAACATAGCTCTTGCTGCTTTAGTTATTGACCTATTCCTTCTTTCTGCAATACCATTTTGTTCTCGTGTTCTAGGGGCTCAAAGTTGTCTCTTAATACCATTGATTTCAAAAAAGGTGTTAAACTCTCTAGATGTAAATTCACCACCTCTATCAGATCTTAGACACTTAATCTTCATTCCAGATTCATTCTCGATTTTGCTTTTCATGATCTTAAACTTATCAAATGCTTCAGATTTTTCTTTCAAAAATGCAATCCACATCATTCTTGTAAAGTCATCAACAAGAATCATAAAATACCTTTCACCATAGAATCCTATAGTCCTAGTAGGACCACTCAAGTCTGTATGAACAATCTCCAACTTCTCTGCCGATGTGAACTTCTTACTAGGAAATGAACTCCTTTTCTACTTTTCCATCATACATTCTTTGCAAATCATGTTAGTAGGTTTCATAATTCTAGGTAAATCTCTTACCGCAAGTGTAGTGCTCACCTTGACAATATTATCAAAGTTCATATGACAAAACCTTTTATGCCATAACCAACTGTCATCAATCCTAGTTATCAAACATGTCATCTCAGTAGGATTCAACTGAAATACATTACCTCTGGTTCTGGATCCTTTTCCAATCAGATTTCCATCTTTATCTTTTATCACAAAATTTTTCTCAGAAAACCAAACTTGATAACCCTTATCAGCCAATTGTCCAACGCTTAGTAGATTATGTCTTAGTCCATCAACAAAGTAAACATCATCAGTGTTAGTCTTTCCATCAAGAGTAATAGATCCTATACCCTTAATCAAACAAGTTGCATTGTTACCAACTCTATCAATTACTCCATCATAATTATCTAACTTAACAAACTTTCTTTTATCTCCAGTCATATGATGTGAACAACCACTGTCTATAATCCAATCAGATTTCTTTTCAACTTGTGAAACTAATGCTTTTTCTTCCCTTTTATCTGATTTAGAACTTTCATCTTTAATTGCTACAAATCCTATTTCCTCAAAGTTATCATTATCACTGTCACTTAAATGTTTTTCAATTCCTGCTTCAAAATCTTCATCATTTGCATAATAACATTCTTTAGATCTCCTAGGTTTAAAGTTGCTTCTATACTTCTTAACTCTTTTAGGACATTTAGATGCAAAATGACCATATTATTGACAAGTCCAACATTTAAAGATTTTCTTACCATCTGGTTCTCTTTTTACAAGTAATGCAATACCTTCTTCAATCTTCTTATCTTCCTCAGATCTGCTACTGCTGGCATAATCTCCATTCACACTAGTACTTCTTGTAGGTCTAATGCTAAGAGTATTGAATGTTGTTTCCATTCTAGGTAGCTCTCCTGATAATCTCAAGTTCATCTCTACTATTTCTAATCTTCCAAGAAGATTCTCTCTTGAAAAGTTTGATGTACAAGGTATCACTTGTTCAATCATCTGCGTTGTCTGCTTGAATACTGGTGTCAAAGTTCTCAGAATTTTTCATATCACTTCATTCTCTATCTTATCACCTCTACAAGACTTTATTCCTGTCACAATCTCAGACATCCTACCAATATAACTTCTAATAGATTCATCTTCCATCATTCTGATATCTTCAAATGCACAAATCCAATTATGTAATCTAGCCTTCTTTGCATGTTCATCACCTTCAAAAGTAGAATGTAAAGCTTTCGAAATTGCATGAGATGTTTTCAAACATCTTACCTAACTATATTCATTCTCTGGTAGTGCTGATAAAAGTGCTTCTCTTGCAAGTATGTTACACATGAATAGATCTAGTTCATCTTTAGTTCCTGCCTCTAGATTGTCTTCCTCAATGATAGTCTTCTCATTCTTTGTAATCAACCAATAACTTGGTCCTAAACACAATAGATGTGTCTTCATCTTTTCTTTCTAGCTGTCAAAATTTACTCCATCAAACTTAGGGCTTTCTTTTCTAAAATTTTCCATGGATCTCCTTAAGTTGTTAAAATTTTCTTTCAAAGACCTTCTGCTCTGATACCAATTTTTAGAAAGTAAAGATCCCCAAGATAACTGAGAGGGGGGGGGGGGGGGGTGAATCAGTTATCAAATAATTTATCCATTCAACAACTTTAAATACTATAATCAATGTACTGATCAACCATAGAAAGATAATCATACACAATTGCACAATAACACAAGATATGTTAACTAGGGAACCTCTTGAAAAAGAGTAAACCCTGATGGGAATGATGCCCACAAAATGATGCACTAATATGAAATTTCCTTGTTAAAGGATGGAACCTGTTAGGAGTCTTATGAAATACATTTAGTACATATAAATCCCTATTAGGAGATTTTGAATCCCTATTAAAAGATTCTAACCCGGTTAAGAGTTTAAAGAAGATAGAAGGACCCACTACCCAAACAGCTTCAAGGCAAGATCTCTGAACCCACTGTCCAAAAGATCTTAGAATTATTCAATAGAATAATATGAAATATATTACCTCCTTCACACTGTGTCAAAACTACACTCTCTACTACACAAGATCACAAATCCAGATCTCTGTACTCACAAGTCTTCCTTCATCACTGAATTAGCTCTTTTCTTCACTTCATGCATATATTTGCATCACAATCTTCATAGTACACATTACAATAAGGAAAAAATTCCTTCTTATATACCAAACTCAAATAATTACAAATGAGTCGGTCCTCAATTACAAAATAATAAATTCTACACGCTACACACATAATTCACATAAAATTGTCAGCTTCCAGTTACTGTAACTTTCTCCAAACATGTCCTCAAAGTTTGTGCTATGAACCACATCATCATTAATGAGTCTCAAACATCCATTTAACTATGCAAAATCAGATTCCATCCCAGCTAAGAGATATCCTCCGATTTCCAAACATCGCTACACAGAAACACTGTCTAAACACTGCTTTCACCAAAATGCTCATAACTCTTACAAATGAATGAATTTCTTTTTGCACTGTTAAACATAGGTTAATAACACACCAAAGAACATACCATCAACTGCGTAAAATCTAATCTGCAATACAACATGTGTGCAAAACAAAACTGTACCTACTTTCTTGCTAATATCCAGAATATCACTGTGTTGACATCAATGACAATCCAAGTCATGAATGCAACAACAACTGCTACAGAATGACTACCAAAACAATTTGCATTCATTCCTAACAACCCTCCCTCTTAGTTACTACATCTATATTTCCAACAATTGGTATCAGAGCTTTTGGTGCTTTCAGGAAGGGTTTCAAGGACCTAAGCTAAAGATCAAGATGTCTTACAAGAGAGAAATTCCAAGGCTTAATAGAGATAACTTTTTAGCATGGCAAGGTCTCATGAGACTTCATCTAGCTTCCATTGGTGATTTAGGATGTAAATATATTGATCAAGAATATATAGTTCCTACTTGCACATTAACTATTGAAGACATTGCAGAGAAAAAGAACCATAACACCATGATGATAGACATTGCATCAGCTCTTAGCTATGAAGAATTTGATGAGATCAAAGACTGCACAACTACTCATGCAATGTGGAGCAAACTAAAGAAAATTTATGGTGGTGATGACAATGTGAAGAGAGCCAAAGCAGAAAGTCTAAGAGGACAGTTTGATCAGATGAAAATGAGAGAAGTTGAAAACATTGCAAAATGTGTTGAAAGGATCAAGGCAAGTGTTAGTGCAATCAGAGCTTCTGGAGGAATAATTGATGATGAAACCATTATAAGTAAGGTTCTTATAACATTACTTCCTATCTATGCAATACGAGTATCTGCTATTCAAGAAAGAAGATGTGAAGAAAATCACAATATAACTTTGGATGCCTTAGTTGGAAGATTGACAGCCTTTGAACTGGATAACTATGACAACTATGTTCCACCTTCTAAAAATATTGAATCAGCCTTTGAGGCCAAACTTTCACTTAAGAAGGGCAAGAAAATCTAGTCAGAAAGTGAAGAAGAATCAGAGGAAAGTTCTGATAGTGATCTTGAAGTTATTGAAGCATTACTTGCAAAGAAATATTCTAGAGGCAGAGGTAAATACACAGGTAAAACTCCCTTAATTTTTCATGTGAAGAAATTGGTCATATTGTAGCTAGGTGCCCAAACAAGCAAAGCAAAGATGAGAAGAAAGGTTACAAGTACAATGGCAAGAAAAATTTCAAATCATTCAAGGATAAAGGTAAGAAAACATGTTTTTTGGCTAAAGATTCTGATGATAGTGAGGAAGAAATTGTTTTCATTACTGTAAAAGATGAATCTGATGATGATGAAGATGAGATGGCACTTATCTCTCATATAAGAAAAAATGATACATGGATCATAGATAGTGGATGTTCACATCATATGACTAGTGACAAAACTAAGTTTGAACACTTTGAAAACTATGATGGTGGTAGTGTAAGGTTTGGAAATAATGAACCTTGTTGTATAAAAGGAAAAGGATGAATTTCATTAACCAAAGAACTTATATGTGATAATGCATAATGGGTTGAAGGACTAGAGCACAATCTTCTAAGTGTAGCACAGCTAATCAACATTGGATTCAAAGTTGAATTCATGAATGACAAAGCAAGACTACTAGATGACAAGGGAAAACTGATTAGATCAGGAAAACAAACCAAAGGTAACCTGTTTTATCTTGATCTTGGTGAATGCTCATGTTTTATTGCTCAAATTGAAGAAAGTTGGCTATGGCACAAAAGGTTATGTCATGTAAATTTTGATAACATGGTGAAAATAAGAAAATTCAAGAAGGTAAGAGGTATTCCTACTTTGAAGAAACCTAATGTTGGTCTATGCAAGAATTGTCAGATTGGTAAAATGGGAAAGTCTAGCTTTAAAAGTAAAAACTATCAGTCTGAAGATATTTTGGAAATTGTGCATACTGATTTATGTGGACCTATTGGAATAGAGAGCTATACTGGAGAAAAATTCTTTATTCTCTTTGTTGATGATTACTCTAGAATGATGACTATTATGTATTTAAGAAAAAAGTCAGAAGCATTTGAGAATTTCAATGGTATTTAGCAAGAGTAGAAAAGGAAATAGGAAAAAGATTGAAGTGCTTGAGATCAGACAGACGTGGTGAATTCATCTCCCATGAATTCAACAATTTCTGCATTGAAAGAGGAATCAAAAGATAGGTATCAGCTCCAAGAACTCCTGAGCAGAATGGTATAGCTGAAAGAAGGAACAGATCTATCATAGATTATGCAAGGAATCTAATGATTGAAAAGAACATTGCTATGAAATACTGGAAGGAAGCTATCAGTACTGCAGTTCATACCTTGAACCAAGTATAGTTGAGGAAAGACACATTCAAGACTCCTTATGAGTTATGGTATGGCTATAAACCCAATGTAAGTTACGTAAAAGTATTTGGTAGTAAATGTTACATCTTGAAAGAATCTAGAAAAGGCAAATTTGATGTAAAAAGTGATGAAGGAATATTTTTGGGATATTCTTGCAAAAGTAAGGCATATAGATGTCTAAATTTGTCTACTCACAAAATCATGGAAAGTGCACATGTGAAAGTTGATGAGTTTGCAGAAAGGACCGAAGAAGAAAGCAAAAAGGAACCAGAGGATTATAGAAGATTTGTTTACATTAAACCTGATACATTGCCAGACACATCTATCAACAAGGAAACTACATCTACCGAGCCCAGTATAGTAACCGAGTCACAAAGAACTGAGTCTCAGTTTGAAGCTACCGAGAAAGTATCTACCGAGCTTGAGCAACCTGAACCTAAAGATGAAATTCAATAAGATGAAAATGTAACTCATTCAAGAAGCAAGGAACTTGTATTGTCCAAGTATGTCAGGAAGCATCATACACCAGATCAGATTATTGGAAACAAATCAGATGGTACTATGACAAGAAGTAAACTAAAAGGTACATGTTTACTTGCTGATTTTGAACCTAAAAATGTCAAAGATGCATTGGAAAATGAAAGTTGGATTGAGGCTATGAATGAAGAAATAGAGAAAATAGAGAAAAACAAGACATGGACTCTTGTACCTAGGCCTAAAGATAAAAATGTAATTGGGACAAAATGGGTATTCAGAAATAAGTCGAATGAAGATGGTCAAGTATCAAGAAACAAAGCAAGATTGGTATGTAAAGGATATTCTCAAGAAGAAGGTATAGATTATGGAGATACTTTTTCTCTTGTTGCAAGATTAGAAGGTGTAAGGACTTTACTTGCATATGCAGCACATAAAGGATTTAAGGTATATCAGATGGATATAAAATCTGCATTTCTCAATGGTATTCTTGATGAAGAAGTCTAAATTGAGCAACCTGAAGGTTTTATTGATCCAGACAAAAGGGATATGGTCTACAAGTTACACAAAGCATTGTATGGTCTAAAACAAGCCCCTAGAGCATGGTATGAAAGATTACATAACTATCTTATTCAGATTAATTTCAAAAGAGCTAATGATAACAGTAATTTATACATCAAAGAAGGACCAGATAACAAAATTGTTTTGGTAGATATATTTGTGGATGATATTGTGTTTATAGGGAATGATGATCAATGTAAAGAATTTTCAGAACAAATGAACAAAGAATTTGAAATGTCTATGTTTGGTCAGATAAAATTCTTTGTTGGACTTCAGATTCAGCAGAACAAAAATGGTATCTACATTACTCAGTCTAAATATATCAGGGAAATACTTAAGAAGTTTGGTATGGAAGATTCAAAACCAGTTGGTACACCCATGTGTATTGGACTGAAGCTTACCAAAGATGATGATTCAAAAGAAGTAGATCAGACCTTATATAGATCAATGATTGGAAAATTACAGTATGTAGTGTACACAAGGCCTGATATTGCCTTAGCAGTTGGTATAGTAGCAAGATTCTCAGCAAAACCCAAAGAAAATCACATGATGGCAATCAAAAGAATCTTGAGGTACTTGAGAGGAACTGAAGATTATGGATTGTGGTATAAATTTGGAGGCAATCTAGACTTAAAAGTGTTTACTGACATTGATTGGACAGGAAACATTGATGACAGAAAGAGTACAAGTGGTGGAGCATTCTTTCTTGGCAAGAGGTTAGTATCTTGGACTAGTAAAAAGAAAAACTGCACATCCCAATCCACAGCAGAAGCATAATATGTTGTTGCAGCAGTAAACTGCTCTAATATTGTTTAGTTTAAATAGTTATTGGAAGGCATGAAGGTTGAGATCAAAGAACCAGTTGTTATGTTTTGTGATAATACTAGTGCAATAAATATTTCAAAGAATCCAGTAATGCATTCCAAAACCAAGCACATTGCTATAAAATATCACTTTGTTAGAGAATTGGTGCAGGACAAGGAAATCAGATTGGAATACGTTCATACAAAAGAACAAATTGTAGATATCTTCACCAAGCCACTACCTAAGGATGCATTCTTGTATCTAAGAGGTAAGTTAGGGGTCATTCCCCTGTCTGAGGTTCGCTAAATAAAGTTTTAGTGATGCATCAACTAGAACATGTTGAAGATCAATCAGTTGATGCAGCATATTCAAGGAATCATTGCATATGAATCAGTACTTAAGGTACATTGGTATTTTCTGAAAGTGTTTGAGTTGTCTTTGGCATGTGTTGTCAAAGAGGGAGAGTTTACTGTTATTTCAAGAAATTTCTAAGAAGGAGAATTTGAGAAGTTAAGAGGGATAGTTCTCAGTCAGAGAGAGAAGTTTGAGGATGATGGGAATCAAAATGAAGCTAAGGATATGTTTCTTATTCTATGTTTTCTGTGAAATTTCATTGTGCTATGACATGTTGTGTTGCCATCAATGCCAAAGAGGGAGATTGTTGGATACAATTATTTGAAGGAGATCATTGGATTAATTGTGTGTTGTCTTTGATGTCACACAAATGTCATATCAATTATCATTCTCAATATCTATCGAGCTTAGTCGGTCAGCGAGGTGGTTTTCAGTGTCTATCGAGATCTCTCGGGTGTCAAGAGAATATGACAAAAAATAGTGTTAACCGAGCTTCCTCGGTTATCGAAGAAAAGTTAGTGGTTACCGAGCTCACTCGGTCACCGAAGGAAATCTTTTCAGGATTAGTGTTTACCAAGCAAGGTTGGCCTAGTAAAGGATTTTTTTGATTTAAGAAATGAAGTTTGTTTATGCCAGTCAACTATTGTAATGATTGTTAAAAGTTGTAATGATTATTAGTGTCGACTTGACAATCTGAATGGTATATATATAGCAGGTCAAGTGGTGAATTGTGTGGAAGAGTGCAAGTGCAAAAGAAGGAAAGTGTGAGCGAATTTTGAAGGATGGTTAGATATCCTTGAGGAGCAGCAGAGATATATTTGATCAGGAAGGATCTAGTGAAGCAAAACAAAGATCTATATTCAGAAATTCAGTTGCATCTTAACCAGGTCTTTTCATTGTTACTTTCTTACAATTGTAGCATTGATTTCAAAATCTCTTAACCGAGTTGGTTTTACAGCCATTTTGTAAATCCTCTAACAAGGTGACAGTTCTATTGAATTGTTTCAAAAGACCTCTTACAAGGCCACTCCTAACAAGGTGATTAAATCCTCTAACAAGGTCACACCTAACAGTGTGTTTTGTAACCTTTTACTGGGTTGGCTCCTAACAGGGCATCACTTTAGAAGAGTGAAAAATAGTAACTAGTTACATTGGTGGTTTTTCCCATATTGGGTTTCCATGTTAAATCTAGTGTCTCTTGTGTTCATGTTATTTTCTTTATTCATATATGTTAATCACTGGTGAATGCTTAAGAATAGTTATAATTATTACTCACTGCAATGACCGAGCTTCAGTACTTCTCTATATGTTTACCGAGTGACAACAGTAAATGATTTAATAAGACATCTAAGGATTTGTGGTAATATTCTATGGTTAACTGATTCACCCCCCCTCTTAGTTACTGTATCTATATTTCCAACAAATTCTAGCTTGCCAAACATTCGATATCTCTAGCACTCGGCATTCACTATTCTTTATACTCTAGCACTCGACATTGTCTTCTTTACATAACTCATCAAAAGATGACTCGGCTAATACAAAAGTACTTGGTGACCATTGGTTTACTCAGCAGTGACTACTGCTCGGTAAATGTACATTGCAAGACTCAGCCTATACATGATGACTCATTCGCAGTGATGACCGACCAACATTTCCTAGATAATGACTAAGTGTAAGACACTAATAGACAACAAAACTATAGGGATCTACATTTACTTAATGATATTAGCGTACTAGTTAATTCTTTCCATGTTTCATAAATTTGTGTTTATTTAATAATTTGACTAGATTGCATGTTCATTTATATACATGAGTGCAATACATCATCAATGATTGTATTGAATCATACATTGTCTTAATTAAATCACATGTATATCATTTTAATCATTATAGCATTAGTTCCTAAATTAATCATAATGACATTAAAATTAGATATATACATTCATCACCATGTTTGGATTATTTTAATCATGAACAAATCAAGAAAATATTTATAAAATTAAACTAAGCTAGTTAAACAGATATCAATGATTAATTTAATGATATAAATGTGGTTTAATTAAGACAATTCCTGATTCAATACAATAATTGATGATGTATTGCACTCATGTAGATAAATGAACATGCAATCTAGTCAAAATATTAAATAAACACAAATTAATCAAACATGTAAATAATTAATCAGTACGCTAATATCATTAAGTAAAGACATTAATAAAGTTAATATAATTTTAATAAAGTTTAATATTTTGACATGATTGCATGTTCATTTATCTACATGAGTGCAATACACCATCAATTATAATATAATCATAGGATATCTATGTAATGATTGATATGTGTTTATTTAAAATATCATCATTATCTTGATTTGTTCATTTTTAAAATAATCCAAACATGGTGATGAATGTATATATCTAATTTTAATGTCATTATGATTAATTTAGGAACCAATGCTATAATGATTAAAATGATATACATATGATTTAATTAAGACAATGCCTGATTCAATACAATCATTGATGATGTATTGCACTCATGTAGATAAATGAACATGCAATCTAGTCAAAATATTAATGCTATAGATAATTTTAAAATAATTTAAATGATAATTAAATACAATTCCTTCATTAAATTAAAATATCAATTCACTTTAATTTAGGAACCAATGTTATAATGAATTGATATTTTAATTTAATGAAGGCATTGTATTTATCCAATTTTAATTAATGATATTAGTGTACTGGTTAATTCTTTCCATGTTCCATAAATTTGTGTTTATTTAATATTTTGACTAGATTGCATGTTCATTTTAATGTCATTATGATTAATTTAGGAACTAATGCTATAATGATTAAAATGATATAAATGTGATTTAATTAAGACAATGTCTGATTCAATACAATCATTGATGATGTATTGCACTCATGTAGATAAATGAACATGCAATCTAGTCAAAATATTAATGTTATAGATAATTTTAAAATAATTTAAATGATAATTAAATACAATACCTTCATTAAATTAAAATATCTACGCAATATTATTATTTTGCATTGGTTCCTGAATTAAAGTAAATTGATATTTTAATTTAATGAATGATAATTAATAATAATTTTATTGATATATCATTTTAATATTAACTTAAATTATCGTCAGTTAAATGATTGTATTGAAATAGTTACATTAAAATTAATCATTACAATGTTAATTACTTATCAATAAATTAAATGGATTAGTTTAATATATCTACATAGTCTTAATAAAATTATCATTAATTATATATTAAATAAACACATATCAATGAACAAATCAAGATAATGATTATTGATATTTTAATTGGCTAATTATCTATAAACTTTAACTTATATCTATAGAATAAGTAAAGGCATAGAATCTTAGATATTAGTGTACTAGTTAATTCTTATATTTTAAAATGAACAATAAATTAAGTACAATACCTTCATTAAATTAAAAATATCAATTCATTATAGCATTGGTTCCTAAATTAAAGTGAATTGATATTTTAATTTAATGAAGGTATTATATTTAATTATCATTTAAATTATTTTATTATTATCTATAACATTAATATTTTGACTAGACTGCATGTTCATTTATCTACATGAGTGCAATACATCATCAATGATTGTATTGAATTAGACATTGTCTTAATTAAATCACATGTATATCATTTTAACCATTATAGCATTGGTTCTTAAATTAATCATAATGACATTAAAATCAGATGTAGACATTCATCACCATGTTTAGATTATTTTAATCATGAACAAATCAAGATAATGATGATATATTTTAATTGGCTAATTATCTATAAATTTAAACTTATATCTATGAAATATATAAAGACATAGAATCTTAGATATTAGCATACTGGTTAATTCTTATATTTTCAAGTGAACAATAAATTAAATACAATGCCTTCATTGTAATCATAGATATCCTAAATTTAATGATGATATACATGTGATTTATTTAAGACAATGCATGATTTAATACAATCTAGTTAAATAGCTCAAATATATACATGTGAGCTAATACTTTATTTGTTCTAAGCTATATAAATTTATATTTTTATATTATCTACAATTATATAAAGTTCAATAAATATATCTATAACATTAGATATAATTAAATATGTGAATTATCTATACATTCAATAATGAAGGTATTATCTAATATTTATAATCAACATAGAATTGTCCAATAGTAATTCTATATTTAAATATATCAAATAGTATTTAAATTATCTATACATTCATCACCATGTTTGGATTATTTTAATCATGAACAAATCAATATAATGTTTATAAAATTAAAGTGAACTAGTTAAACTTTATTAACATTTCATTTTGTTGTAAAATTCTTAGATAATAGCTCACATTGAAAATATTTTGAATATAAAACATCCACATAGATATTAGAATCTTATTAACAAAATTTTAAAGTGAACCAATTAAACTTTATTAACATTTTATTAATAAAATTGTAAAATGAACCAGTTAAAATTTATTAACATTTTATCTATGTGTATGTTTTATATTCAAAATATTTTTAATGTGAGCTATTATCTAAGAATTGTACAAAAAAATAAAATGTTAGTAAAGTTTAACTAGTTCACTTTAATTTTATAAACATTATCTTGATTTGTTCATGATTAAAATAATTATCTTACTTTAAACAACTAGAATTGTCCAATTAATTTATCTCTATACATTGGTGTTATAGATAAATGTTAATAAAATATTGTACATGATAATTATCTTGATTTGTGAACAAATTAATGTGCATGTTGCATTATTAAATTTTAATGTTTATATAAATAATTATTTACAAAAATTGATAACAAAAAATGTCTTTAGATAATCAAGATGTGAGCTATTATCTAAGAATTGTACAATAATATTTTTACTTAAAATATTAGCTAATAAAATGTTAATAAAGTTTAACTAGTTCATTTTAATTTTATAAACATTATCTTGATTTGTTCATGATTAAAATAATCCAAACATGGTGATGAATGTATATATCTAATTTTAATGTCATTATGATTAATTTAGGAACCAATCCTATAATGATTAAAATGATATACATGTGATTTCACTAAGACAATGCATGATTCAATACAATCATTGATGATGTATTGCACTCATGTAGATAAATGAACATGCAATCTAGTCAAAATATTAAATAAACACAAATTTATGGAGCATGGAAAGAATTAACCAGTACGCTAATATCATTAAGTAAAGACATTAATATATTTGAGTTATTATCTAAGAATTGTACAACAAAATAAAATGTTAATAAAGTTTAACTCGTTCACTTTAATTTTATAAACATTATCAAGTGATTTTTTCATGATTAAATATTATCTAATTTATAATTCATCTGTTAAACATTAATTATAAATACATTAATAATTAAATATTTGAGCTATTATCTGCAATACTATATTAATATTTATCTTATAAATTATCATGTATCAAGATTTTAATGTATATATCTCATTATATACATGTGATAAAATTATATTAAAGCATTAATGTGTATGTTTATATATAAAATATTTAAAATTAGATATATACATTCATTACCATGTTTGGATTATTTTAATCATGAACAAATCAAGATAATGTTTATAAAATTAAAGTGAACTAATAAAACTTTATTAAAATTTTATTTTGTTGTACAATTCTTAGATAATAGCTCACATCTAAAATATTTTGAATATAAAACATACACATAGATATCCTTCTTTTACCTCTCTTTTATAACCAACTTGATCAAATTTTCAAATCTCTTTGCATTGGTAAGAATTGACAATTATTTAAACATATGTTCATTGGAAACTGTCTTCCCATTTGAGTTATTGTATTGTTTCTCTCTTTGTTGTCCATGCACTATTTATCTGTTTGATTGTTAACTCTGTATGATTGCATCCTTTCTCTATTTTAAAGGTTAACCCTGTGTGATTTCATTCTATCTCTATTTTTTGTCCTTTTGATTTGTTTGAATTATCATCCAATGGGAAGAATGAGAAAGAAAAGCTTCTCTACACCTGCTTTAAAGGATGACAAGGAGTTGCAGAAGAGGAGATTGCAAAAATTGATAAATAAGTTATCTATCTTAAAAAAGAAAGATGTTTTTGATTCAAGAAACCAAAAACTCCCACCTTATGACCCATTGGTCAAATCTACCTATACATCTGTTAGGCCAGAATTCTTTCTCTATGAGCCTAGCAAAATTAAAGATGTTATAAACTGTATTAATATCTCAATAGATAAACTATTACCTATAAATTAAATATTGTAAAGCTTAACTTAATTGGTAATTATTTAAAATATTAGCTAACAATATATCATATTAATATTTAAATTGAGTTCAAGTACCTATAAAATTAATACAATATTTTATTTTGTGAGTTTGACTATTAATACAATTATTATCAAGACAAGCTTTAATTTTATAAACATTATCTTGATTTGTTCATGATTAAAATAATCTAAACATGGTGATGAATGTAAATATCTAATTTTAATGTCATTATGATTAATTTAGGAACCAATGCTATAATGATTAAAATGATATACATGTGATTTAATTAAGACAATGCCTGATTCAATACAACCATTGATGATGTATTGCACTCATGTAGATAAATAAACATGCAATCTAGTCAAAATATTAAATAAACAAATTTTTATGGAACATGGAAAGAATTAACTAGTACACTAATATCATTAAGTAAAGACATTAATATATTTGAGCTATTATCTAAGAATTGTACAACAAAATAAAATGTTAATAAGTTTAACTGGTTCACTTTAATTTTATAAATATTATCTTAATTTTTTCATGATTAAATATTATCTAATTTACATTTCATCTATTAAACATTAATTATAAATAAATTAATAATTATATATTTGAGCTATTATATGCAATACTTTATTAACATTCATCTTATAAACTATCATGTATCAAGATTTTATAAAACATTTAAAATAACAATAATATTGATGATGATAACATTAATTATCTTGTAACAAGATTTTAATGTATATATCTAATGATATACATGTGATAAAATTATATTAAAACATTAATGTGTATGTTTTATATACAAAATATTTAAAATTAGATATATACATTCATCACCATGTTTGGATTATTTTAATCATGAACAAATCAAGATAATGTTTATAAAATTAAAGTGAACCAGTAAAACTTTATTAAAATTTTATTCTGTTGTACAATTCTTAGATAATAGCTCACATCTAAAATATTTTAAATATAAAACATACACATATATATCCTTCTTTTACCTCTCTTTTATAGGTTATAGTTTATCTATTGAGCTATTAATATAATTTATAACATTTTTAATTCTGCTAGGCTCGAAGCGCAAGAATTGTGACCTTACAGATGTATAGGTAGATTTGACCAATGGGTCATAAGGTGGGAGTTCTTAGTTTCTTGAATCAGAAACATCTTTCTTATTTAAGATAGATAACTTCTTTATCAATTTTTGTAATCTCCTCTTCTGCAAATTCTCATCATCCTTTAAAACGGGTGTAGAGAAGCCTTTCTTTCTCATTCTTCCCATTGGATGATAATTCAAACAAATCAAGAGGACAAAAAATAGAGATAGAATGCAATCGCACATGGTTAACCTTTAAAACAGAGAAAGAATGCAATCACACAGAGTTAGCAATCAAATAGATAAATAGTGCAGGGACAAGAAATAGAGCAACAATATAATAACTCAAATGGCAAGACAGTTTCCAACGGACATATTTTTAAATAATTGCCAATTCTTACCAATGCGAAGAGATTTGATAATTTGATCAAGTTGTTTATAGAAAAGAGGTAAAAGAAGGATATCTATGTGTATGTTTTATATTATAAATATTTTAGATGTGAGCTATTATCTAATAATTCTACAACAAAATAAAATTTTAATAAAGTTTTACTGCTTCACTTTAATTTTATAAACATTATCTTGATTTATTCATGACTAAAATAATCCAAATATTGTGATGAATGTATATATCTAATTTTAATGTCATTATGATTAATTTAGGAACCAATGCTATAATGATTAAAATGATATACATGTAATTTAATAATACAATGCCTAATTCAATACAAACATTGATGATGTATTGCACTCATGTAGATAAATGAACATGCAATCTAGTCAAAATATTAAATAAACACAAATTTATGGAACATAAAAAGAATTAACCAGTACGCTAATATCATTAAGTAAAGACATTAATAAAGTTAACATAATTTTAATAAAGTTTAATATTTTGACATGATTGCATGTTCATTTATCTACATGAGTGCAATACATCATCAATTATCAAGATAAACATTAATTTTAATTGGCTAATTATCTATAAACTTTAACTTATATCTATGAAATAAGTAAAGATATAGAATCTTAGATATTAGCGTACTAGTTAATTCTTATGGGTATGTGCAGGATCATGGTATGCCAAAAAGTGGCGATGTGAAAAAAACCTATTTTCACTCGTCCAAAAGTGCACAAATAGATTTGTTGACTTTTTAGTAGGCATGGGCATGAGTACACCTAGCCAAGCCAAAAGCCAAAGTTGAAGGCCTAATCGGATATTAGATATTATCGAATAACCGATAATATCAGATATCTGATATTATTGGATATTCGATAATATTAGATATCCGATATTTTCTAGTAGATATATATCTCTGTACCTAGCTGCGTTCAATGTTTTTTCATTGTAAAAATATGAACACAACTAGGGTTATCAGATATTAGCTCCCAAATCCCCTATTTGATTTTTCCTAAATTGCCAGGTAAGTGAAAGCTTCTAATTTTTTTAATTATTTTTAAATAGAAATATATAGCTTTTTATATAAAAATTAGGGTAGCAATGAGTTTTTGTATTGTTTTTTAAAATTCATTATAATTATCTATCTATTTTTTCATTGTTATCAGACATGGAACCATAAAACCCTCCTAATGATCCCGCAAACAATCTAGAACCACCTCCCAACAATCCCCCACCTTAGAAGATGTACCTGTCATAAACCCTCACCATTTAGAAGATCTAATAGGAGATAATCTAAATGAACTTAGAGGATTTCAAACCACATATACCAATATCCCCACATTGCGCCCCACATTTACGACATTGAACTCAATTATTGAAAACATGGAGAAACTTACACAACAACATAGTGCTGCACTTATTTGGCATGATTCCATGCATGCTCGATTTGACAATGGGCTTGATTACGATCAAGTCATGAACCTAAATATAACAAAACATGACATAGATAATCTTTTTGTGGATCCTAAAACTGGTCTAAAAGTAGACCCTAAAAAAACCAAGTTGTCAATTAAATGGTGCACAAAGAGTGCAATACGTGACAATGTTTGGGACAGTTGGTGGATGGTTTTTGATAGACCACCTCACAACAATTTGGATGTCCCATTTTATTTTATTAAAAAATTGTATGCTGAATTTGTGCTTGGTCACAAGGTGAATTATTAGAGTATGAGACCGAACCAGGGTGTAGGTTTAGGTGCTCCATAAGACAGGCCATGGGCACAATGGGTGAAATCCCACACATATGTCCCCCCTCCCGAGATTTCACCACCTCCCACAGTGCAGCATCTAGACATTATTGTTGAGGCTGGATCACAGACTATTCGATCCATTCACACCTTGAGTGATCTGTTGGTTACGCAAAGCACAACATTATTGCATCCTCATCCTGATGCTTTTGGCACTTCCACATCCTCCACGAGCTCACATGTTTGTGTGCCTCACACTTGTGTTATATGCAAGAATATGTGCTTTGGTCCCTTGACTGATATTGATGCATATAATTTCAGCTTCGATGGGGATGATTCTACACAGAACACTGCAAGCACTGAAGTAGCTCATGGAGATGTGCATCAGGAGCCTACAGTGCCATGGACTCCCACTATTATGATAAGGGTAAACCATTCACTTTTTACATTGTATTTAAATTTTATTATTCATATTTTTAGTAGAATTTCCTTATAATAATTTCCCACTTATGTTTTTTCATACATTACATTTATGTTCAGTTGATGACAGAGGAGGAGATGGCACAGGTGGATGGGTCCACTCTTTCATCCATTTCATTTGGTCTTGACTCTTCCATGGTACATATGTTTTAATGTACTCATTGGTTTCCTTTTAAATTATGATAATAGTATATGTACATTGTTTTCTAATTTTTATGATCATCTTTTACATACTGATGTAGGTGTAACCAGTTGCCACCAGGGGGCAATGTGAGGGGGTGTAGGTGTCATCTGTTGATAAAGGAAAGGTAATTAAGTAATTTAGTTTGTTGATGCATACATGTATACTTGTTAGTTGTGCGTACTCATTTTTAATTTACATGCTTTATTTGATAGAGAGTGGCATGTGATGATGCATGAGACCCTATCATCATGATAGAGTCATAGGCATATCCATTCGAAGTGATAGCCCCACAGTATGTACATTTCTAAAGTTATTTGTGTGTATTTTACTATCAAGTATATATAATATGGTCAAGTTATGATAGTATGAAGTATCTGTTTGAATTTTGTAGGTCACTCCTAGTTTGAGGGAGCCAGAACGGCAAGGGTTTGTATTGTTGATGACTCAGCCAACAATCCCTGAAGAAAGTTCAACACAGGTAAGTTTTAATGTTAATTTAGTTATTTTGTAAACATATATTTTCTACCAAGTTTTTAACATTAAATAGTATAACTCGTAGATCAATCTCATGTTCGCAAACATATACAAGTGGGAGTTGACATTGGTGGCACTATTCCTGCACTACCAAGGACATATATTAGGTCTCCTGTCTATGGGAGGAGACAAAGAGGTGAGGTATATGAGAGTTCAATTTTAGTTTAAATTTTATTTATTATTGTTGACTATGATTCTGAATTTTAATCTAACTTGGGGTTTCACTTTTGTAGTTGGACTTATTTTGAGATGTCATATGACATATTTTGAGATGGTGTATGCCACATTGTATCTAGATATGTTGACATGTAAATATGTACAAAATTATTGTTCATTTTGATATATATATGAAACTTGATATTTGATCGAATTTGTTAATTGTGTGTTCATTTATTCATTGTTAGTATGTAAATATGCTTGTGTGTATGTACTCATGTGTATAATTTATGCCTTAAGTATATTCATGTATATTCAAGTACATTATTCATAACCTAAATTCACATGTATGGGCTATGTGCATGACTTAAGTGAATTCATGTTGTATGCTTTATAATCTATGTGCTACATGTATGCTTCATGACTTAAGAAAATTTTTGTGTACACTTTATGTGCTACGTGTGTTCACACATGTAATTCACCATTTGAGGTATATAAGGATATCTATTAAAGTGGTTTCAAGGTTTCTAGACTTACTGGTGCAGGGCACCCTAGTAAAAGCATGAGAAGAGAGTCATTCAGACTCATAAAGGTTTAATGATCTAGGAAGATCAAGTTATGAATGTAATTGGACCTATGGTCCATTTTTGTATTTCATTATTTGGATGTAATAAGCCTAAAATATAAAGGCATGTAATGAAGTTAAGGGCATTATAAAGTTAACATGAACCTAGGAGGCTCATGAAGGGTCAATTTGTTGATCCTACTTAGTTATGGGATCTACAGGCCTATAAGGTCTTTGAAAAATGTAGTATGGCCTCTAAGGAAAATCAAATATTGTTGAAGCACCAAGAGTGCCATAAATTTGTAATTTGCCATGTTGGAAATTGAGGCCTAATAAGGCTTGTAAGGGATTTAGGATTTTTTAGGAGGGTTGATGTAGTTATAAACCTTTAAAAAGATTAGTATAATGTAATAAAGGCATAAATGATTATAAGTTGTCAAAGTTGATACTTTAATGTCAACTAGACAACAAATCCTCAATAATTTCTAATTGTAACCAACTGGTAACAGTCATGTAACTGACTGTTACGGTTGGGTAGAGGATCTCTAGCCTTGTAAGGCTTTATAAAGGAGTAATAGGAGTGTCTAGGTAGTGTAGAGAGATGGTAGTGGATTAGCAAGGAAGGTAAAAAAAATTTATTCAATAAAGAAACAAAAGTCCTCTATAAATTTGTTCTCTGTTTCGTGGGTACAATCCAAGAACAGTGAGTCCTCATGAATGGTTGAATGTGTTTCTTTGTTTAATCATTGATGTAAGGGAGGCATATAGTCATTATCTATTGTTTATTGCATTTATTTCACTATTCTTATTGCATTCTAAGTCAAAGTAATTGACTAGTGTATTTGAACCCATGACTGGTTAGACACAGTCAGCCTATTTTTGTTTTGAAGTTTTCTGAATGAGATAACTCTCCCACCCTTTGTGATGCTTGTATTTGGTGGGAGAGCATAAACATGTATCATATAATCCTTTTACTATACTAATCTAATGCAGGGATATAGGAAGTTGTGTTTGAAGATCACTAAATGACAGTTAGTTGAAGGAATAACTATTGCAGAAAAATGCACTCTGATGCAGGGGCCCTAACTTTCATTTAAATCATTGGGTCATGCTTATTATTTAATATGTTTGTGAAAAACTAATTAAACAAATTATCACTAGAGGGATGAGAGAAATAATGTGTCATTCAAAATTTATATACCTCTTTACATAGGTATATTGAAGAAGACAGCGAACAGGAAAGTTTGTTCTATTTAATAAAATGGCATTGTGTTAATGGGTCAGAGGTGTTTGGAGGATGTGGGAAGAAATTGTTAGTATTCATAAGTATGTTGGCATCCTTAGGAAGTTAGGATTACCTTTTAAAAAAGGTCTATGAGTTTGGTTGAAGAAGCCTATTGGATGAAGAGTACATGGCATGGATCATGGAGCATGAGTGACTGATTTGAGTTTGAGGAAGTGAATGGAGAATCAAGATGTGGAGTCTAGTGGAATCTAAAGTGTTTTAAGTTGACCTTTGATAGGTCTATAGAGCGGGATGGTTAAGAGTGATCAGTGATTGGAGAAGGGGAAAGTTTCTATCAAACAAAGAAGGAAAGAAGTTATTAACCTATGAAGGAATGATAACATACGACTAGCCTCTACACCAAGTGGTATCAGAGGGGGAAGATTATTTTGGGAAGAAGAGGAGGATACACTATAAGGTTTTGAAGACTTAGAATCCCTTTTTGAACCTTAAAGTTGAGTTATCCTTTAAGAGTATTCCAAGGTGTAGTTCAAAGTTGGATGGAATTTAGTTTGTAAAGGGAATTAGATTGAAGGGTAGAAGAAGTTCAAGCTATCATGAATGTAGATTTGGAGAGAAGAGAGACATATGGGAACTCATAGTTCAGAACATAATGCAAATGTATGGGTAAGGTTTGTAAAATGGTCATTTCCAGTGGTTCATCTTTCAATTTTGTTTTAGTTGAGATGGTTGAGAAGTTGAATCTACAACAACTAGTGCATAGAAAACCTTACATGGTATAGGGATTTCATGGTAGACACAAAGTTAAGGTTAGGATGCAAGCATATGTTCATTTCAACATTGGAACTTATGAGGATGTTGTCTTATGTGATGTTATTACATTTATGGGATGCCATTTGATCCTTGGGAGGGCATGGCAAGCAGAGAAACACACCTTATATGATGGATCATTGAACATTTACACCTTCAAGCATGGTGGAAGACAAGTGATATTGAGATCTTTGATGGAAGATGAAGCATCATGGAAGATTCCAACAAGTTTTTTATTTGAAAGAGTGGGGTTCCTAGGACAAAGGGAACAACAAGAGGACAAGGTGGATAGCAAGGTAGCAATTGATTTGGGACAGCAGGCCTATGATGAGGCACAAAGAGTTGTAGATAAAAAAAAGATCCTAGAGAGGGTAGTGGTTGAGATGTCTGGTCCAGTTGAAGGAAAAAAAGAGATGCAAGTACAGATGCACATGAAGAAGTCAGTACCTAAAGCTGATAGGATAGAGAAGAATATGGTGATGTGTGGTCCACAAAAGGAGGAGGCTCAAGAAGATGAGAAGACAAGGATAGAGGAGAAGATTTTAGAAGATGTTGAAGTAATGGGTGAATGCATGGGTGGAGATATCCAAGTGGGGATAGTCAAGTGTCCCTTACATGTTGCTGTTAAAAATAGAGAGGATAGGGCTATGAAACAAGCCATTGATGACATGTTTGAATGCCAAGAAGGATGGCATTGGGAGGATAAGTTGCAGGAGGTCTCAAGGAGGACATGGACCTTGGAGATTGAAGAGTTCAAACTCTTGAAGACAACGTTGAAGAATGGAGCCAATCGCTAGCATAAAAGGATGATGAAAAGATTAGTATGGCATGTCAAGAGGCTGGTTGAAGAGAACAAACTACTAAATAAGGGACCTACTAAGAGGGTACACAAAGTTTTTAATGACAAGGTTAGTAAGATGGAAAGTTTCCATGGAGAAGAGACAAATTTGTGGACTGAGTTAGATGTCATAGTTGAGGAATGGCAAGCGAAGGGTGGAGTGATGAGAGAATACATAGAATAGGGAAATGAAGAGGAAAGAGAGGATGGTCATGGAGAGACCTTAGAATTAGGGTTTTCTACAAGGACAAAGAACTCACAAGGAGTGTGGGAGCAGAGGGGAGAAGTGCTGAAAGGAATAGATGGAGTTAAACACCAAGCCTTTGATTTGGTGCATATGAAAGATTTATTTGGTTTTTTTTCTAACATTGTTATGATAGGTTTGCAGGATTTCTATATTGTTCTTCATGAAAGTACTACGGTTGTAGACATCTATGATATGAAGAATGTAAGAGTATGTGCTTGGCACATGATATTTGTTTGTAGGTATAGGAGGTACATTGGCATAAATGATCCTCAACAAGAGGTGGATAAAGACTGGAGGAAATAGAAGAAAACTCCCCAATCCAAAGAGGCTCGGATTGATTTGATCCTTGGGAGTATGGTGTAGAGAACCCTGGAAAAAGCATGAGAAGAGAGTCATTTAGACTCATAAAGGTTTAATGATCTAGGAAGATCAAGTTATGAATGTAATTGGACCTATGGTCCATTTTTGTATTTCATTTTTTGGATGTAATAAGCCTAAACTATAAAGGCATGTAATGAAGTTAAGGGCATTATAAAATTAACATGCACCTAGGAGGCTCATGAAGGGTAAATTTGTTGATCCTACTTAGTTATGGGATATAAAGGCCTATAAGGTCTTTGAAAAATGTAGTATGGCCTCTAAGGCCAATCAAATGTTGTGAAAGCACCAAGAGTGCCATAAAGTTGTAATTTACCATGTTGGCAATTGAGGCCTAATAAGGCTTGTAAGGAATTTAGGAGTTTTTAGGAGGGTTGATGTAGTTATAAACCTTTAAAAAGGTTAGTGCAATGTAATAAAGGCATAAATGATTATAATTTGTTGAAGTTGACACTTTAGTGTCAACTAGACAATAAATCCTCAATAATTTCTAATTGTAACCAACTAGTAACAATCATGTAACGAGAGCTCAACAAAGGGGAGGATGCTAAGGACTTCAAGTATATGGGCATTGGAAACTATACCATAGCCAGCATGAAGAAAAAAGAGATGGAACTGGAAGACCCGACTGGTAACATGGACCTCCTTGTTGTTCATGCTTCAAAAATTTTGGATATCAATTAGCTTTTCCTCGGTGGCTATCTTTTGTTTGTGTTGTCTTTTTCTGCCTTTAGCTGCTTCGTAGTCTCTTTCTGCTATCTTTTGTTGGGCTGTGTACCCTTGTTTGTGTTGGTTTCTTTTGTTCTTATGCCTGATCAGTATTGAACATCTTCTGATCTTTGTACAAGGTTTTGGAACCTTTCAAATCCTATTTTTACTTAATCAGAATAGTCATGTAACTGACTGTTATGGTTGGGTAGAGGATCTCTAGCCTTGTAAGGCTTTATAGAGGAGTAATAGGCATGTCTAGGTAGTGTAGAGAGATGGTAGTGGATTATAAAGGAAGGTAACAAAGTTTTATTCAATAAATAAATAAAAGTCCTCTGCAAATTTTTTCTCTATTCCGTGGGTACAGTCCAAGAATAGTAAGTCCTCATGAATGGTTGAACATGTTTATTTGTTTAATCATTGATGTAAGGCATGCCTATAGTCATTATATATATATATTTTGCATTTATTTCACTATTCTTATTGTGTTCTAAGTCAAAGTAATTGACTGGTGTGTTTGAACCCATGACTGGTTAGACACAGTCAGCTTATTTTTGTTTTGAAGTTTTTTGAATGAGATAACTCTCCCACCCTCTATGATGCCTATATTTGGTGGGAGAGCATAAACATGTATCATATAATCCTTGTATTATAGTAATATAATGAAGGGATATAGGAAGTTGTGTTTGAAGATCACTAAATGATAGTTAGTTTGAAGATCTCTGATGCGGGGGCCCTAACTTTCATTTAAACCGTTGGATCATGCTAATAATTTAATATGTTTTTGAAAAACTAATTACACCAATTCTCACTAGAGGGATGAGAGAAATAATGTGTCATTAAAAATTTAATGACCTCTTTACATAGGTATATTGAAGAAGACATCGAATAGGCAAGTTTGTTCTATTTAATAAAATGGTGTTGTGTTAATCAGTCAGAGGTGTTTGGAGGATGTGGGAAGGAATTGGTAGTATGAATAAGTATGTTGGCATCCTTAGGAAGTTAGGATTACCTTTTAAATAAGGTCCATGATTTTGGTTGAAGAAGCCTATTGGATGAAGAGTACATGGCATGGAGCATGGAGCATGAGTGATTGATTTGAGTTTGAGGAAGTGATTGGAGAATCAAGATGTGGAGTCTAGTGGAGTCTAAAGTGTTTGAAGTTGACCTTAGATAGGTCTATAGAGCGGGATGGGTCCAAGAGTGATCAGTGATTGGAGAAGGGGAAA
The DNA here is from genome assembly GCA_027943335.1 of Chamaecyparis obtusa. Classification (NCBI taxonomy): domain Eukaryota; kingdom Viridiplantae; phylum Streptophyta; class Pinopsida; order Cupressales; family Cupressaceae; genus Chamaecyparis; species Chamaecyparis obtusa. Next base: position 3,734,486 of record BSBK01002490.1, on the reverse strand, counting down.
GTTTCTATCAAATAAAGAAGGAAAGAAGTTATTAAACTATGAAGGAATGATAACATACCACTAGCCTCTACACCACTTACCCTTTACTCCCAATGGCTAAAAGACTTCAAAATAGCCTAATTACATAATCAAACACCTGTTTGGCAATAATCAAACATCCTTTTGGCCATATCAAAACATATCTCAAATTTAGGTATTGGTCTTTTGGACAAAATATCAATACTCTTCCTGTACCCTTGTAAATGCACTAGGAACACCTAAGAAATGTGGTCTTTTAGTAGCTCATGGATCATTGATACCTCTCATGGGGTCTGAGTTATGAACCTCAAAAGTTTTCTAATCAATCATGCTTAGTGCACCTTGGGGACACTTTGGTCTGGTGTGGTCTGAAATGTTCTACTAACTTAGTGGTTGAAATGGGGTTGTCCCTAGCATTTACTCACCCAACCGAAGCTAATGGCATAGTCCATTTGATGTCAGGATGAATGGTTTGGAAGTAATCCATTGGTGTAACTTTCAACTGACCCTCACTGCAAGTTTTGACATCAAGCGAGACTGGCGTGCCAAATTCAAACAAATTTGAATCTCCCAGAATAGATAGAGGTTATTGTAGGTCTCAAAAACATATTCCTATAGCATCTCATGGATCACTGATACCTCTCATGGGGTATGAGTTACGAGCCTTGAAAGTTCGCTACCTAATCGTGCTTAGTGCACCTTGGGGACACTTTGGTTTGGCATGGTCCGGAATGTTCTACTAACTTTTTGGTTGAAATGGGGTTGTCCCTAGCATTTACCTACCCAATCAGAGCTAATGGAATAGTCCATTCAGTGTTGGGATGAACGGTTCGAAAGAAATCCATTGGTGCAACTTTCAACTGACCCTCACTGCAAGTTTTGGCATCGAGCGAGATAGGCATGCCAAATTCAAACAAATTTGAATCTCCCAGAATGGAGAGAGGTTATTGTAGGCCTCAAAAACATGGTTCTGTAACATCTCACAGATCACTGATACCTCTCATGGGTCTAAGTTACGAGCCTCAAAATTTTACTGCCCAATCGTGCTTAGTGCACCTTGGGGACACTTTGGTCCAGCATGGTCTGAAACACTCTACTAACTCAGTGGTCAAAACAAGGTTTTCCATAGTGTTTACCCACCCAACTAGAGCTAATGACATAGTCCATTCGGTGCTGAGACAAATGGTTTGGAAGTAATCCATTGGTGCAACTTTCAACTAACCTTCACTGCAAGTTTTGGCATTGAGCGAGACTGTCGTGCCAAATTCAAAGAAATTTTAATCTCCCAAAATGGAGAGAGGTTATTGTAGGCCTCAAAAATTTTGTCCTATAGCATCTAATGGATTTTTGATACCTCTCATGGGGTCCAAGTTACAAGCCTCAAAAGTTGGCTGCCCAATCATGCTTAGTGCACCTTGGGGACACTTTGGTCTGGCGTGGTCCAGAATGTTCTACTAACTCAGTAGTCAAAATAGGGTTGTACCTAGCATTTACCAGCCCAACCAAAGATAATGGCGTAGTCCATTCAGTGCCAGGATGAATGGTTTGGAAGAAATCCATTGGTGCAACTTTCAACTAACCCTCACTACAAGTTTTGGCATCAAGCAAGACAGGCATGCCAAATTCAAACAAATTTAAATCTCCCAGAATGGAGAGATGTTATTTTAGGCCTCTAAAATTAAGTCTTTTAGCATATCACAAATTGTTGATACCTCTAACAGGGTCTGAGTTACGATCCTCAAAATTTTGCTGCCCAATCGTGCTTACTGCACCTTGGGGACACTTTGGTCCGGTGTGGTCCGGAACATTCTACTAAATCAGTGGTCAAAATGGGGTTGTCCCTAGCATTTACCCATCCAACTAGAGATAATGGCATAGTCCATTTGGTGTCGGGATGAACGGTTTGGAAGAAATCCATTGGTGCAACTTTCAATTGACCCTCACTACAATTTTTGGCATCGAGCGAGACTGGCGTGCCAAATTTTAAAAAAAATTGAATCTCCCAGAATGGAGAGAGGTTATTGTAGGCCTCAGAAATATGGTCCTGTAGCATCTCACAGATTGTTGATACCTCTCATAGGGTCTAAGTTACGAGCCTTGAAATTTTTCTACCCAATCATGCTTCGTGCACCTTAGGGACACTTTGGTCTGGCATGGTCCAGAATGTTCTACTAACTCAGTGGTCAAAATGGGGTTGTCCCTAGTGTTTACCCACTCAACTAGAGCTAATGGCATAGTCCATTTGGTGCCGGGATGAATGGTTTGGAAGAAATCCATTGGTGCAACTTTCAACTGACCCTCACTACAATTTTTGGCATCGAGTGAGACTGGCATGCCAAAAATAAAAAAAATTTGAATCTCCTAGAATGGAGAGAGGTTATTGTAGGCCTCAAAAATGTGGTCCTATAGCATCTTATAGATCGTCGATACCTCTCACGGGGTCTGAGTTACGAGCCTCAAAAGTTCACTGCCCAATCGTGCTTAGTGCACCTTGAGGATACTTTGGCCCGGCGTGGTTCAAAATGTTCTACTGACTCATTGGTCAAAATGAGGTTTTCCCTAGCATTTACCTGCCCAACTAGAGCTAATGGCATAGTCCATTTGGTGTCGGGATGAATGGTTTGGAAGAAATCTATTGGTGCAACTTTCAACTGGCCCTCACTACAAGTTTTGGCATCAAGCAAGACTGTCGTGCCAAATTCAAACAAATTTAAATCTCCCAAAATGAAGAGAGTTTATTGTGGGCCTAAAAAATGTAGTCATGTATCATCTCACGGATCACCGATACCTCTCACAGGGTTTGAGTTATGAGCATTGAAAGTTCGCTGCCCAATTGTGCTTAGTGCACCTTGGGGACACTTTGGTCTGGCATGGTCCGGAACGTTCTACTAACTCAGTGGTCAAAATGGGGTTGTTCCTATCATTTACCCACCCAACTAGAGCTAATGGAATAGTCCATCTAGTGCTAGGATGCAATCCTTGAACACTATCCTTTCACCCCAGGGAATCATCATTTTACTTTGTACACATTTGACCAATTTTGACTCAATGACTCCAAATATTACATCATTTGATGATACAAATGTAATGGAATTAAGACAATATAAATGTAAGGATACAAAATTACGATGATACAAATTATATAAGGATACAACATTCATAGTAAGGAAACACATTTTTTGTACTTTACATGGCATTAAGACGATATAAATGTGGACTTTTAATATTTGCAAATGAACCCCATGGGCTCTTTTATATTTCAAATTTTGCATCAAATTTTTTATGTACAAAATTTTGCATCTAAATATGCACATTACATTCAATTATTGTTTTTATATACAAAATTTGGCATCTAAATATGCACATTACATTCGATTGTTATTTTTATATACAAAATTTGGCATCTAACTATGCACATTACATTTGATTGTTGGTTTTATATACAAAATTTGGCATTTAAATATGAAAATTACACAACTATATATAAAAAAATAAGTGTCCTTTTCACTCGAATCCTTGCATTCGAAAGGCAAAAGAAAAGTTAATAGAGAATATAAGAAGTGTCCTTTTGGCATCTAAATATGCAAATTACACAACTATATCTAACTTGAGTTGAACTTACCTACTGAAGTGTGCCTGAAGGTTCATCTCTATGCTTGAGAGTATTCAATATTGCTCCATGATCAGTAGTACTAATAGTCCAAAGTTTCTTTGTCTTTGGTTTTCCTTGATGTTTCAACAACTTAACATTGGCTGCTATAACAAGGTGTGAATATATGAGAATGATTTTGTGCTTCTCATAGTTTTCAAATGCATGAAAGCCATTATTTCTAATCATATATGTGCACAACCATGTTCCTACAACAACATGTGATCCTGTTGGATATGTGAACATATCATCATCTATCGTCGGTTGTCCAAGTTTTTGCTTTCCTTGTACACAACGTGCTAACCAGTAATTCAATCTCTCATCATTCCCTTTTGGTGTAACCAATGCAAAAACATGTCCTGGCTATAGAAGATCTGAAAGATGGTCGTAGTCAAGTGAACAATCCATGTCATCATTTATTACAGAGATTATGAGAGATAAAGGATTAAGATAATGTGGAACCCATGTATCAACCCACTCACTTGACTCACACTGATCCCAATCACACTAAAGACAACTCAGACAATAACAAGCCAACTCTCGTATCCAAATGGTCCATGTACTAGCATCTAAGCTTCAAAATGAATGCATTTTTTAAGAATATTTCATAGTTTGACAATCCAACCTATCTCCTATTGTGTCCAACTCAACCAACCAAAAGAATCTGTGCACTGATGAATCAAGAGTCCCCCCTGTGACAATGTTGAAGTACACCAATCAAAAATAGAATGGGCATCAATGAGTTCTGCACTTGAAATCCTCAGTTGCTCCTTAACTAGAGCTCTCTTTATGCATGCACCTACTCCATCATGCTCCCCTTTTCCATGATCGGCCTAAAAAAAACTCCAAATATGAGGTACACCTCTCTCTACATGCATTCTACATAACCAATAAAACATACGAGCATTTTTGAATTGACCTGTGCAGTTATCTAACCAAATGAGATGTCTATCCATAGCAATATTATTTTCCTGCACCCACTCAAAATAATTCTCAAAGCAATGTTGGACAAACTCGGATGAGTGTGATCTATCATCGCTCATATAAAAATGGTACTCTCTGATTATCTTCCAGTCATCTTCTGTACTATCAGGGGAATGTCTGTATGTTATGTGCACAAAAATAGAAACCTGAATAGAATTGTAATATTGAGCTTGCAACTCATTTTGGGGCTGCAATGTATAGTTCTCTGCAAAGTCAACAACTGATATAATAGTGCCAATCGGGAAAGTGTCCTTACACATCCTGAATTGTTGATCCAACCACTGAGACCTGTGATTATGCCTTGCATACTTGTAAAAAAGATTCTTCCTAAAATCTGAAATAAAATCAGCTACATTGCATTCTTTAGTAACCAACTCACATCTAGAGCCTTCACTTCCACTTTTTAATGTATATTTAATAGTTTCATATACCTTTGTGTGGACAATTATCTTTCCAAAATCATGTTCACAGCACTCATGAAAAAATTCAACAAACTTCACTAGCCCACCACACTCTGAGCACTTGTCATTTAAGCAATCTTTTCTATAAAAGAAATATCCATCATCTCTAGGACATAAAAAATGATCTAGCAAGTCTCTTGATGATTTTGGAAGAGCACTTGCACCGCACTCCTCCAAAATTTCACTACTATGCAAAGTAGAATGAATGGATTGTAACAATTCATGGTGCATTGAAAACTCCACATGATATTTGCAACAACAAGTATTTCAAATCTTAAGAGGCACACAAAGAAAAGGTTTCAGGACTTCAAAAGCTCTTTGTGATATTTTCAATGTTGGATGTGTCTCACAAATTTTTTTGAACAACATTGTTTGACTCACCTCCAAATAATGTTTGGGATGCAGGGGTGTGGTCTCGAATGCCAATTCTCAACTTCAAGACATCCTTCACATTTGGTGACACTCTTGAGTTAGATTGCCAAAATAGTTGAATTTGATCCTTCACAGCATTGGTAAGCTTCTTGTCACAATGTTAAAGTCTCCCACCATAAGCCCATTTATCATTTTGAATAGGATCATCAAGCCTTTCTCTTCTTGCAAGTGCTCTATCCAAATTTTTATGATTTAGATTCAAGTCAACACAAGTTTGTATCATCAAACAAGCCTTTCTCAAATGACGACTTACTAAGGAGGTTGTAATAACCCTCCTAGCGGCTCTCTTATCTTTTTCCTTGGTAGTATTTGTTGGAAAAATAGCTAGCACTCCCCTTGGGATTCATGACATGGTTTAATAGCCTTCTGTGTTCTATAAGTCTAGTGGTTGTATTGGGCATTAACAGGTTGATCTTTTGGTGCAACGATAACTACTACTTGTAACAAGTGGTATCAGAGCTTGGTCATAGGTCCTAATCTCCTTGTGTAATGCTGAGGGGGAGATTGTTGGAAAAATAGCCAGTGCTCCCCTCAGGATTCATGACATGGTTTAACAGCCTTCTGTGTTCTATAAGTCTAGTGGTTGTATCAGGTATTAACAGGTTGATCTTTTGGTGCAACGACAACTACTACTTGTAACAGTCTTCCCAATGGAATTGAGAGCACTATAAATTTTTCTCACAATAATAGCATTCCACTCCTTTTTCTTGTTCACACTAATCATCAATTTGACTAGTATACATTGCATCTTCTGCATCTTTAATAATTGCACAAACATTTGACATTTCTCAACCAACGTCTTGTGCCTAAAAAATTGATCAAAAAGTTTTGAAACCCACAACCGAATGGTTCTTTTTGATCTTTTTCCATTGAAAATTTCTCATTATGTTCTCATCAATTTCAAGTAACCATTTAGTTCTTCTTGAAAGTCTCAATTTTGAAGTTTGTCTTTCTTCCTCTGAAGGGACTTCATTTGTCATATAATTTAGAGATCTGTAACATTGATTTGGTTCTTCTACACCATTATCATTGTCAATTCCTTCATATTCAATCTGTGGATTATCATTGACAATGTCCACACTTCTGTTGGCCACATCTACATGTTCATTTTCAAAACCTACATTTTCATCTTCAAAACCTAAATTCTCATTTTCAAAACCTACATTTTCATATTCAAATTTATGTTCTTCACTTGAAACCACAATCAAAGGTGGGTCTATGCTGACATCTTCATTAATATTTAACATACCTTGTCTCTTGTTCCGATGGGAAACCCTATCCATTTCTCTATACACTTCAACATCTTCATTTGTGAGTCTCCTCTTCCATTTATGCTTTTGATGACTACTACTCCCCATAGTTAGACCAAAAAGAAGATGAAAATAACTTTGGTAATAGAGAAAATCACCACAAAAAGAAGATGCAAATACATTTGGTAATCGAGAAAATTACCCCAAAAGGTGATTTTTTATCTTCTTGCTACAACTTGAATCCCATAAATTTGGGAAAAAAATGTGAATCTCTGGATGGACCCAGAGAATCTTGTTTTTTTTTTACACTAGTGAACAAAATCGGATATCCAAAATTATTAGATATCCGATATCTCCCCGCCAAATTTTTTGCAAAATCTCTCTCTCTCTCTCTCTCTCTCTCTCTCTCTCTCTCTCTCTCTTATGACCCCTTCGAGCACACTTGAGCATTTCAAATGTGTCAAAAGGGGTAATGGGGACTTCCTAGGGGTCCTAGTATGCCTTATAAAGTGTTAGAACCCCTAGGAAGTCCCCATGACCACTTTCAACACATTGGAACACTCAAGTGTGTCCTAAGGGGTCCTACGACCCCTTTGGACACACTTGAGCAATCAAATATGTCAAAAGGGGTCATGGGGACTTCCTAGGGGTCCTAGTATGCCTTATCAGGCGTTAGGACCCCTAGGAAGTCCCCATGACCCCTTTGAAACATTTGAACCCTCAAGTGTTTCCTAAGGGGTCCTGCGACCCCTTCAAACACACTTGAGGGTTCAAATGTGTCAAAATGGGTCATGGGGACTTCCTAGGGGTCCTAGTATGCCTTATCACGCATTAGGAACCCTAGGAAGTCCCCATGACCACTTTTGACACATTGGAATGCTCAAGTGTGTCCTAAGGGGCCCTATGACCCCTTTAAACACACTTGAGCAATTAAATTGTGTCAAAAGGGGTCATGGGGACTTCCTAGGGGTCCTAGTAAACCTTATCACGATGTTAGGACCCCTAGGAAGTCCACATGACCTCTTTAGACACATTGGAACCCTCAAGTGTGTCCTAAGGGCTCCTATGACCCCTTCAGACACACTTGAGCATTCAAATATGTTAGAAGGGTTCATGGGGACTTCCAAAGGGTCCTAGTACACCTTATCATGTTATAGGACCCCTAGGAAGTTCCCATGACCCCTATTGACACATTATAATTCTCAAGTATGTCCTACAGGGGGTCCTAAGACCTATTCGAACATAATTGAGCATTCAAAATGTGTCCAAAATGGGTCATGGAGACTTCTTAGGGGTCCTAGTATGCCTTAATCACATGTTAGGACCCCTAAGAAGTCCTCATGACCCCTTTCAACACATTGCAACCCTCAAGTGTGTCCTAAGGGGTTCTACGACCCCTTCAAACACACTTGAGCATTCAAATGTGTCAAATGGAGTGATGGGGACTTCCTAGGGGTCTTAGTACACCTTATCACATGTTAGGACCCCTAGGAAGTCCACATGACCCCTTTTCGACACATTGGAATCCAAAAGTGTGTCCTAATGGATCCTACGACCCCTTCAGACACACTTGAGCATTCAATGTGTCAAAAGGGGTCATCAAGACTTCCTAGGGGTCCTAGTATGCCTTATCACCCATACTCTCTCTCTCCTCTCTCTCTCTCTCTCTCTCTCTCTCCCCCTTCTCTCTCTCTCTCTCTCTCTCTCTCATCTTCTCTCTCTCTCCTCTACTCCTCTCTCTCTCTCTCTCTCTCTCTCTCTCTCATCTCTCTCTCTCTCTCTCTCTCCCCTCCTTCTCTCTCTCTCTCTCCTCTCTCTCCTCTCTCTCTCTCTCTCTCTCTCTCTCTCTCTCTCTCTCTCTCTCTCTCTCTCTCTCTCTCTCTTCTCTCTCTCTCTCTGCCCTCTCTGCCCTCTCTCTCTCTTCCCTCTCTGCCCTCTCTCCTCTCTCTCTCTCTCCTCTCTCTCTCTCTCTCTCTCCTCTTACCTCTCTCTCTCTCTCTCTCTCTCTCTCTCTCTCTCTCTCCCTCTCTCTCTCTCTCTCTCTCACTCTCTCTCTCTCTCTCTCTCTCTCTCTCATCTCTCTCTCTCTCTCTCTCTCTCTCTCTCTCTCATCTCTCTCTCTCTCTCTCTCTCTCTCTCTCCTCTCTCTCTTCTCCTATCTTTCTCTCCTCTCTCCTCTCTTCTCTCTCTCTCTCTCTCTCTCTCTCTCTCTCTCTCATCTCTCTCTCTCTCTCCTCTCTCTCTCTCTCTTTGTTGTGGTGGGATTGTATCTAGGTAGATAGATGGAAGAATGGGAAACCCAGATCACATCTTGGTATACTATGATCTTGGTATACTTAAAGGGACCCGAAACCCTATACAAGTAGAGAATTAAAGATATAACGTTAAGCATACTTAAGAGAAATAGGACTAGGACCCCAGTCCACTAGAACCAAAACTAGTAAAAAAACCACAAAACCAAACACCAGCAAAAGAACGACAACTAGGGAGAGCCAAAAAAGGGTAGCACCAGGAATTGAGGATACTAAGAAAACTCTTTACAAGTTTCATCTGCTTCCTTCTTCACCTTAGAGACCTTTTTTATGGCAGCATTGAAGTCAAAAATCTCCTAGATTCTATCTGGATCTTTCTCCTTTTAGCAGACTGGGTATGTTTACTCAGGCCCTCCTCTCCCATATCCTCATTATCCTCTAGGTTTCTTGCTGGAGGAACCAGAATCCAGCTCCATTTTGATGGTCAGAAAGTAGTCCATGGTAGAGCCCATGAACATATTATTATCTTGCATGTGTTTCTTCATGGTATTCTCTAGCATATCCATTCTAACTTGCATTTCTTGCACTTTCTTGTCCTATCATTGTTCATGTTTCCCTTCAAAGTATTCAAGCCAGCCTCCATATTTCCTATGGGGGGAATCAATCTTAGCAGAAAAAGAATGACATTTTAATTCAAATTTTTTATTTCCTGAAATACCCATTTCAAAAGGCGAAATGAGTACATAGAAGCAGCTTTCATAGTTTGGAGAACCCAAAGGGAGGGTCAATTTTTTTGTCCATATCTTCTTTGAGCAGTTGAACATTTCATTCTTGCATATCAATAGTTTTAGCAAAGGGAATGTTTTGAGAATTGGTAGGGACATAAACCTTCTCTGCATGAAGGGAAGTCATCTCCGCATCAGGGGAAATATTCTTCATATAAGGGGAATCCTTTTGAATATATGAACCAACCTCCATGATGACCTCTAGCTTAGGGGAGATGGGCACGTCATGTTCTTCAAAACTATCATATTCCACTAAGATGGGGACCTATTGGCTGCCAACATCTTCCTCCTTCTTGTCATCCTCATTGTTATTCTTGGTCCCAGAGGTGTTCCCTACCTCCATAGTACTAGAAGCCTCCTCCTCTATGTTCTCATAATCCCTAGAAGCTGAATTCAACACAGAGGTTGAAGCATCACTACCTTCCTCAATCGAATGAGTCATCTCCTCATAAACCATTCACACTATCAGCATTGGTATCAATGACCATACCCCATCCTATCCTTTCTAAGAATTTTTCCAGAAGGACTCTCCTCTTTAACAACCATCCTCCCATATATGTTTCTAAGCTGAGCTAAAGGTTTTGGGTGAAGAAATGATAGGGCTAGAGATGGAAGTCTACTTAATGTATCTACGATGAGGAGAATGAGCCCTTCATGTAGAATGGGTTTCTTTTCTTTCTTTCTATGCTGAGAAATACTAAGGTGAAGGGATTGAAGGATATAGTAAGGAAAAGACACCCTAATCTTGTGATGGAAATGATAAGCAAAACAAAGTGGTAGGAATGGGTGCATTTATACCTACCGTCCAGGGTTACATACTCCATAATTGCCATCATGACCATTGCCTAGATTTCTTTGAATGCAGCAACATCATAGCACCCACTGGAATCTTTCACCAAGCTATGCCCTTTAACCTTGCTTTTGGGGAAGTGTTGGATGGCCTTTTGGGATATTTTCTTATCTCTATAAAAATTGATTCCTTTGAGGCTAAGCCTAGACACCTTAGCAATGAGTTCCTCCATTATATTCATAGTGAGATTAGCTATAGTGACCACCCCATCTTTCCAAGACTCAGTGAACATTTTCATAGCATTGTCATTAGTATCATACAACCATTCCATATAGGTAGTAAGACCTCCCTTTTTGAGAATTTCCCAGACTTGTGACATTTTTTTCCATTTTGCACAGTCCTTTGGTTCCCTACAATTGAGCCCACCACCCATGATCACAAAGATACCAATGATAGTAGCATCAACAAAGAGAAACCAAATGTTAGAAGCAAGTACAACTTTGAAATAAATAGAGATTAAATGCTATCTACAATTATTCATCTCAGGAAAGGCACCACTTTCCATAATCATATCACCCAAATTCACTAAAATGTATCTTGTCATCATAATTTCTTGAGATACACCCAATCCACCCTTTTTCTTTGAGATCTGTCAAAAGCCATCTTGGCTTTCATATCAACAGTGAGATTAGTACATCCATGCCAGATCATGATGTCCTTGGCTTTAACCATAAAGTTGGCTAGCTCATCAATGGTATAGTTCTCTTCATAGTAAGCATGAGAAATAATAACTTGTTTAAAAGACTTAATAATTACCCGGGCTTCCTCGATTATCACCTTAATGGACCCTGATGGGTTAGTAATTTCATTAATACACATTAATATATTCATTGAATCTCCTTCAATGCAAACATTTTGAGCCATATTATTATTAATAATTTTAAGGGTTTGAAGAAGGGCCATGGCTTCTGCCATGTGGTTGGTTTTCATCCCAATGGGCATTGCCACGGTAGTAAGGAAATTTTCCATGTCATCGCGAATGAGTCCACCGCAACCCACCGGGCCCGGGTTGCCCTTTGCAATACCATTGAAGTTTATTTTAATCCATCCTGGTGGGGGGTGTATGAACCCTAAAATGGTTGCCTAGACTTTGGGCCCCCATTCAGCAATTTATCAAATCCCTGAATCAGTATTTTAAAAAATCAGCATTTTATCAATTATATCAATTTCCTTGATCATGTCCTATTTCATCATTTTTGATTATTTGCCTTGGGCTAACCATTTTATCCTAAGTATTTATTTATTTAAAAGGAATATTTCCTCCCCTTTTAATAAATAAAAATCCCCCACCTTTTCTTCTTATCCTAAGTTGCACAAATAAAGCATTATTCTTATTTTATGAAAAGGAGAAAAGAACTTTTTGTCTCATATGGACACAAAAGTCAACTCTTATTTTCCTATTGGAGGATACTTGTGCACATGGATTGCTCCTCTTTCAAGCTCCACCCTTAATTAAGAAATTTTTCCTCTTAATCTCCATGGTCCATTTCTCCTCATTTCCTATAAAAGAAGAGCTCTCTTCCTCATTCTAGGTCATTCATTTTTATGCTAACTTTATGCTGCAGCAATTCTTGAAGACTTTGAAGCTTTTTGGAGATCATTGTTGCATCACATTTTGGCTTTGCTTCATAGTTTAGTTTTCATTCTTTCATAATAGCTTCATATTTCATGCTTTCATAGTTTAGATTTCCTTTCATGCTTTAGAATAACTCATCTAGTTTAATAGGAAGGGTTGTAACACTTGCTATTTCCATTTCATAGCTTAGATTGTACCTTCATTTCCATAGCTTAGTTTGCATCTTTCATTTCTAGCTTGCACATTCATCTTAATCTAGCTTGCATTGCATTTCATTTGATTCTTGGACATATTGGTACTCTTGCCCTTGTCTTCACTTGAATCTCTCATTGTGTGGTTGACTAGCAAGGTCATTAAGCCTATTTAGCTCTAGCTGAGAGCAATTTTAAATTTTGCAACTCCATGCATAGAGAGCTATGGATCAATTTTTGAGACCTCATTCTTGATTGTTCTTGAATGTAATGATTCATAGAAGTGCACTATTTTGTGTGTTCATTTTTTGCACCCACCGTGGGGTATAACATTAGCATTTTTTCCTTCATCTGTTGCATTTCTATTAAATTTTTCATCAATTTTCAGCTTTATTTTCGGTCTTTGGTTTTTTGTCTCAGAGTGTCATTAGACACCTTTCACCAGTGTCATGTGATAGTTTCCTATATAGCGGTGTGACACTTTACTAGTTAAAAGTGTCACATTGTTTGGCGGAAAGTGTCACACTGTGTTCGTTAAACTGTCACCTACAGACAAGGTGCACTATCGCACCATGCTAAACTATCACACTATTATGCAGAGAAGTGTCACATGACAATTATATTGATTACAGTGTCACTTGTATTGATAGTGAGCTATTTTTTAAGACCTTTTTGGCCGAATTTAGATTTAAGTAGTTTACTAGTTTAGTTCACTGTGGTTAAGCAGAGTTTAGTTGCAGATTTCATTTAGATTTTGGATTTTGCTAACCTTGTGGGCCTAACAAGTTGTGGTTGTAGGTACATTTTCTTGAAATATTTTTCCAAAATAATGCATGTCAAAGCTTCAAATGCACAAGGGCTACTAACGGTTTTTGTAGGGCTGCCCAAAGCATAAAAACCCAATCAAGTGCTTGTTGTTTATTTCATTTCAAGTGTGGCAATTACTAGTTGTTTCATTTCATAGGAACATAATATCTCATGGAAGGAATTTTGAGGTGGTAGGAGAAGTATGCTCTTCACCCTTGTGGTGAACCAGAAAATCTTGACCCATCTTAGGATTTTGGAGGCAAGAGGGTAATTGAACTTTTCTTGGTGTGTTTGGGAGAAAGCTTTGAGATAAAGGAGTATGTTCTTCACCCTTGTGGTGAAACAAAATCCTTGAACCTCATAAGTTGATCCACTTTTTGTTTAGATCTTTTAGAATCCTTTAGTGGGCTTGCTCTTGAGCAATCAAGAGGAACAAACCAAGTGGGGACAAGCTTATTGCCAACTATTCTGACCCACTATAAACTCAAGGCTATCAAGGACACAAAACCTTGGTAGACATAGTGCTTGTCTTCGCTTGATGTGAGTACTTGTGGGATTGTGACCATGAGGAAAATATTGAGCAAGAATGCTTAAGGTACTCTTGAGGTCGTGAGGTCCCAGTCCTTTTTGAGGAGCAAGAGGGGTACTACGAATGGAAGCCCTTATTAAGAATCATAGTTAGAAGCCACCCTATTTTTCCGCTTAGCTTCTTGGTGCAAGGATTGATCCAAGTGGAATAACCTAGATCACCCCAAGACTACTCACCATATGTGTTCCTTTGGTTGTGTCTTTGGCACTTCCATGACAAAGCCAATATCTATTGTGGGCAACCACTTTGTGTGAGGCAATGGAACATCAAGTTGTGGGCCAAGTTGTTAAGTATTGAGCCTTGACTTTTTAGGATAGAAAGTGCTTGAAGTGTTCTCATTGTGCTATACCTATGCAAATGTTCTTGCATACTCAACATCTTGGTAGCACTCGTAAGGTTTTTCAATTTTTGATATCATAATTGTTTGTCTTGGCAAGGTTTCTTTTTCCCTTGTTTCAAGTGTTTGAAGACACGTTTGATCCCATACTATTTGCAAACCTCTCGATTTACTGCTGTCATTGTGATTGAAATTGAAAAAATTGACCCTCAAATTGAAAATTTTGAACAGTCCCAAAAACTGAGAATTTGCACTTCACTGGTCAAAGAGTTGCAGAATACTGAAAAACTGTCACACCCTATTCTGAGAACTGTCACACGACAATTCACCCCTGCACGACTGTCACTTTGCTTACCTAGAAAGTGGCACACTACTAGCTTGGAAAGTGTCTCCTAGTGTAGCGCAAAGTGGCACCCAGTCTTAAAGTGGCGCACTGTTTGCCTGGAAAGTGTCACCTAAGAATTTTTTTCTGTATACCTGGTTTCAGCCATTTCGTGGTTGCTTTTAGTTGGCTAGGTCTTAGGTAGGTAACTTATCTTGCCGCTAGAAGCCTATCTTTACTATGAATTTATGTTTTTAGCCCTCTAGGGGTAGTTTCATTTGATTTACCAAGTCACTTCGGGAAGAATTGTCAAGTTAGAAGATTATTCCTATTGAGAAAGTACATCTCTAGAGTTGTTAGTAACATTCTTGGAGAATTTTAGTACTCTTTTTGTCCAAATCATTTTCATTTCAAATTCAATTCTAATTATAAAATTTGGCTAAGTCCATCCTCCTAGTTCAAATGTGCAAGGATATTGATCCTTTGATTTAAGCACCTCTTTGACAGTGCTAGTAATGCCTTTTGCAATTTCTATCTTACTATCTCTTCTTTTTGGACATTAGAGAACTTTGATTATCCTAGTTTAGTGTTGACACTTTGAGAGGTCACCTTATCATCAAGAATCCTTTTCTTTCATGTTAGTTACAACAAGGTACCAAGTGAATCAAGGGAAATGACCCCCGGTTGTCTTTAATTAGTTACCTTTAGTTAAGACTCATCAACAATGAAAGGGAAAAGAGCCCATTTTCAATCAATCCCCTAAGAGTGACTCTGAAGTTTGCTTTGACCCTAGTAAGTTGGGTACCTCTTTGGTACTTTCACAATCAAATATGGATATGAGTTATACATTGACTAAACAAAAAAAAGAAGCAATGGATCAAACCCTTGATGACATTTACCAACGACATAGGGGTAATATGATGTATGGTGGGTCTTCTTATGATAATCAACCTGACTCACCCCCTATCAACTCATGATATCTAGATGCTCACCAACGAGCTAAGAGGCATTATGCACAAGCACACCAAGATGCATGGTCACAACATGAAGACCAAAACAACACATCTAGTGAAGCACATGTCAATGCAGTGCATGCCAATGATTGGTACAAATGTTCAAGACCAAGTTCCCCACTAAAAACAACTTCAAGATATACAAGTGAGAGGCTAAAAAGAATTGAGTGGGAAAAAAAAGCTACAGAAAATGAATGAGCTACAAAAGAAGAAAAACTTAGGCTTCTGGAAGAAGAATAGTGAGCCTTGTTGGACATAGAGAGAAAAGCATTCCAAGAGGAACAAGATAGGATATTGGCCCAAAAATTCAACAATCAATCCAACAACAGGGGTACCAATAGTGGAACCAACTCTCCACCATCAACTCCCTCAGCAAATCCAAGAAGTAGAAGGAGGTCAAGGACCCCTTCAAGATCACCTAGTCCTAGAGGAAGAAGGACTTCTCAACATGCACATTATAGGAGACACACAACTCCTAGACTATTAAGAGATACCTCCCAATGAGCACATCATGGATCTCAACATGGAGGAAGTAGTGTCAACTTTGATACTCATGATTTTATGAGAATGCAACAAGAACCACTATTTCAAAAATATGTGGAAATATATGTTGAGAAAAATAAGGTTCAATTCTTGGAAAGCTTGATCAATAAGGGTGCAAAAGTCCCCATACAACTTTGATGTGGACCAAAAGATCAAGAAACAAAACCCTTCAACTGATGAGGTGATTAGACAGATGCAAAAGACTATGGAGAAAATGATGGCTCCAAAGAATACCTTCAACTTGGACTCCATATGTCCCAATCCCATTGACAAGAGTGTGGTTATGGTAGATTTTCCTAGAAAGGTTGAAATCCCCACATATGACAAATATGATGGTAATGGTAACCCCCATGACCATGTACGATAGTTCTATATCATGAGCTTTGAATTTCATCATGAGGACTCCTACCTTATGAGATTATTCTCGAGGAGCCTTAAAGGCCAAGCTATGGAGTGGTTTACTAACCTTACACCTCTTGTTAAAACATTCAAAGAACTTGTCCAAAGGTTTGTGCAGCACTTTGCATATAAGCTATCAAGGTCAATCACCATGCTTGATTTGTGCAAGCTAAAACAAAATTAGGGGGAACCCTTTATGACATTTTTACAAAGGTGGAGACGCTTATGCTCCAAATATTCTAGGACCATCCTTGAGGAAGAAAGGATTGATATAATTGTGAGCAATCTAGTGCCAGAATTAAGATATGAAGTTAGAAAAATGGTCTTTAATTCTTTTGACACTATGGTGGAAACTGCATGTCGCATCGAGGATGTTCTAAAAGAACAAGGTATTTTGGCCAAACAAAGTAACAACAACAATGGCCCAAACAATAGCAACAACAATAAGGATAAAAAAAACTCATATTGGAATAAAAATAAGCAAGTAGTTAATGACGGAGTTGTTGACTCTCCACAACCTAAGGAACAAGGAGTTCTTAATCTATCTAATGCAGTTCAAGCTATGAAGCTACAGACATCCTCTAACCAACAAGAGCCTAAGCAATGATATTAGGACAAGTCCAAAAAGGAAAAGAGACAATTCACTAAGCTTGGCAACTCTTATGCAAATATTTTAAGACCTTGATTGCTCATAATTTGGCACAACCTCAGGATCCTACAAAGTTTCACATACCGGATCCTAAACCTTATTGGTGGAATGAGAAAGCTTACTATGTATACCACAATGGGATTGGACATGACATTGAAAATTGTTGTAAACTTAAACATCTTGTTCAAGACCTTATTGAGACTGGGAAATTATAGGTTGATGGGTTGACCATGAATGCAAACCACAAGGCCTTTAAGGAGCCCTTGCCTAAGTATGAGAAGGGGGAGACTTCTAAAAACAAGAATGGCAAGGCAATCAATTATACATACCCATCTGCAAATAATGTCATCAATATGCTTGAAGTTGTGGACAATGGTGTTAACATGATGACAAGAAAAGATCCCTATGGTTATGATGTGAACTCACCTCCCATATTTGATGAAGGACCCATTGTTGTGCTTAGAGGTCCTCAATCTCGAAGGTCATCCCAACCTCTCAATGTTGTTACTAGGAGTCAAAATCAGGGTCATGTGGTCATTAGAGGGCCTAATTCCAAACCCAAACAAGTGACATCCAAGAATGTCACCAAACCTGCAGTCACTCCAGAGATGAGCTATAACCTTGTTGATCAGTTACAATGAACACCCACTCAGATCTCTATTTTTGAACTCTTGGAATTGTCTCCAAGGCACAAGCGTATTCTTGAGGATGCTTTGCATGCAGCAAATGTCCCTAATAATATAGATGTCAACCAATTCCAGAACATGGTCAACCACCTTGATATCCCACATTACCTTACATTTTCTAAAGAAGATGATAAAGCATTGAGCCATCCGCACAATGTTTCCCTTCATGTTGAGGTCATGATCAATAAAACCTGTGTTAGGTGTGTTGATAGATGGGGGTGCTGGGCTCAATATTTGTTCTTTAAGTCTTTTGAAAAACCTGGGATACTCAGAGAATGTCATTGATACTAGGAAGAAAATTACTATCAAAGCCTATGATGAGGCTAAAAGGAGTTCTAAAGGGTTAGTTGTTATTCCAGTTAGAATTGGTCATATTGAAAAGGACATTTTGTTTCAAATCATTGATGTCGGTCCTCTAGCATACAACATCTTATTGGGTAGACCATGGATTCACGACATGCAAGTAGTACCATCTACCTATCACCAATGTGTCAACTTCCCATACAATGGTGTAGAAGTCTACATAACAGGTGATAGCACATTGTCTGTAAATGCAATTTTAACAAGAACCCATGTTCCCCTAAATAGAGAAACAAAAATTTTTGATGCAACTCTTGAGCAGTGCAAGATTAAGTTTAAGTTCATTGACCTTGGCATGGGAGATTATCAAATTGACTCCTTCATGAAGTTACCAATTTCACCTAGGTCCTATGGTAAACCATCACAAGAGATGCATCCCTCATCTTCAGCCATGACTCTATTTGATACATTTGTAGAGTCTTCAATGCCCATCCAGGATGAGAAAGAGGAGGTAGCTCTTAGAGAGTGGATATACAAAGAGGAAAAATACCAACATAATGAAAATTTCTCCCCATCTCCTAAGGCTTATGGGAGAGGATACATGTTGGTTACAAATATGGGTTACCCAGGTCATGGTCCTCTTAGTCATAGATTGGATGCAAAAGAAGAACAACTGGACCATGCTCATTTTGGGCATAGAAATAAGACAGCCGTTGGCCTAGGTTTTGAAGGTCAAACCAAGAAAGTTGTTCCTATCCTAGCTATGATGGATAGTGATGATGAATCTAGTTATGTTCCTAATTTACAAAATCAGCAAGATAGGTGCAAAGATTGGGTTCCTTCCACCAATCTCCTTTGGGGAGATTCTGATACTCCAGTTGCCAACCCAACCAATTCTGACATAGAACAAGAAGAGTCCATTATTGAAGATCATGTTGAGGATCCTACTCAAGAACACCAATACACAAATGGCATGAGAGAAGGTGTTACCCTTGGTGACATTGAAGCTTCCACATCTAGACATTGTAAGCACACTTGGTGTAAACACCCCAATTTGGATTCAGAAATGGATTCTCATGAGTATGAATGGGAGTCTCTCTCAGACTCTTCTATTGTTGAGATGAATATTGATGTTGTTCATGCCTATAGTACTCAACCTATGGTAGCTGATGAGTCTAGTGTAGGATTAGAGGATTGGAGTCCACGAGTCACCTTGGTGGATGATGCTTTGTCCAGGAGGATAAATCTTGATTTGGGTACCGTAGAGGGATACTTGATAGATCCTAACTTTGCAGTCACGACAGATGACACCATTCATATCAATAACATTGAACCCACCATTAATCTACCCCTTGTTCACTATGAGCTCATTGACTGGTCTCAGTGCTATCAAGAGACTTAGCTCTTAACCTTCTAGAATGACTACAAGATAGCTTATTGTGTATACCATAATGGGATTGGACATGACATTAAAAATTGTTTTAAACTTAAACATCTTATTCAAGACCTTATTGAGACTGGGAAATTATAGGTTGATGGGTTGACCACAAATGCAGACCACAAGGCCTTTAAGGAGCCCTTTCCTAATTATGAGAAGGGGGAGACTTCTAAAAACAAGAATGGCAAGGCCGCAATCAATTATACATACCCATTTGCAGATAATGTCATCAATATGCTTGAAGTTGTGGACAATGATGTTAACATGATGAGGGGAAAATATCCCTATGGTTATGATGTGAACTCACCTCCCATATTTGATGAAGGACCCATTGTTGTGCTTAGAGGTCCTCAATCTCGAAGGTCATCCCAACCTCTTAATGTTATTACTAGGAGTCAGAATCAGGGTCCTGTGGTCATTAGAGGGCCTAATTCCAAACCCAAACAAGTGAAATCCAAGAATGTCACCAAACCTGTAGTCACTCCAGAGATGAGCTATAACCTTGTTGATCAGTTACAATGAACACCCGCTCAGATCTCTATTTTTGAACTCTTGGAATTGTCTCCAAGGCACAAGTGTATTCTTGAGGATGCTTTGCACACAGAAAATGTCCCTAATAATATAGATGTTGACCAATTCTAGAACATGGTCATCCACCTTGCTAGTCCACATTACCTTACATTTTTCAAAGAAGATGATAAAGCCTTGAGCCATCTACACAATCTTTCCCTTCACATTGAGGTCATGATCAATAAAACCTATGTTAGGTGTGTGTTGATAGATGGGGGTGTTGGGCTGAATATTTGTTCTTTAAGTCTTTTGAAAAACCTAGGATACTCAGAGAATGTCATTGATATCAGAAATAAAATTACTATCAAAGCCTATGATGAGGCTGAAAGAAGTTCTAAAGGGTTAGATGTTCTTTGAGTCAGAATGGGTCCTATCGAAAAAGACATTTTGTTTCAAATCATTGATGCTGGTCCTCTAGCATAAAACATATTATTGGGTAGACCATGGATTCATGACATGCAAGCAGTACTGTCTACCTATCACCAATGTGTCAAGTTCCCATACAATGGTGTAGAAGTCTACATACTAGGTGATAGCACATTGTCTATAAATACAATTTCAGCAGGGATCCATGTTCCCTTAAATAGAGCAACAGAAAATTTTGATGCAACTCTTGAGCAGTGCAAGATTAAGTTTAAGTCCATTAACCTTGGCATGGGAGATTATCAAATTGACTCCTTCACAAAGTTACCAATTTCACCTAGGTCCTATGGGAAACCATCACAAGAGATGCGTCCCTCATCTTCAACCATGACTCTGTTTGATACATTTGTAGAGTCTTCAGTGCCCATCCAAGATGAGAAAGAGGAGGTAGATGTTAGAGAGTGGATATAAAAAGAGGAAAAATACCAACATAATGAAAATTTCTCCCCATCTCCTAAGGCTTATGGGAGAGGATACCCATTGGTTACAAATATGGGTTACCCAGGTCATGGTCCTCTCAATCATAGATTGGATACAAAAGTGAAACCACTAAACCATGCTCTTTTTGTGCGTAGAAATAAGACAACCATTGGCCTAGGTTTTGAAGGTCAAACCAAGAAAGTTGTTCCTATCCTAGCTACGATGGATAGTGACAATGAATCTAGTTACATTCCTAATTTACAAAATTAGCAAGATAGGTGCGAAGATTGGGTTCCTTCCACCAATCTCCTTTGGGGAAATTCTAATACTCCAGTTGCCAACCCAACCAATTCTGACATAGAACAAGAAGAGTCCATTATTGAAGATCATGTTGAGGATCCTACTCAAGAACACCAATACACAAATGGCATGAGAGAAGGTGTTACCCTCGGTGACATTGAAGCTTCCACATCTAGATGCTATAAGCATGCTTGGTGTAAGCACCCCAATTTGGATTTAGAAATGAATTCTCATGAGTATGATTGGGAGTCTCTCTCAGACTCTTCTACTATTGAGATGAATAGTGATGTCGTTCATGCCTATAGTACTCAACCTACGGTAGTTGATGAGTCTAGTGTAGGATTAGAGCATTGGAGTCCGTGAGTCACCTTAGTGGATGACACTTCATCCAGTAGGATAAATCTTGATTTAGGTACCTTAGAGGGATACTTGATGGATCCTAACTTTGCAATCACCAAAGATGACACCTTTCGTATCAATAACATTGAGCCCACCATTAATCTACCCCTTGTTCACTATGACCTCATTGACTGGTCTCAGCGCTATCAAGAGCCTCAGCTCCCAACCTTCCAGAATGACTGTGAGATAGCATGCTACTTGAATGCCCTTGAGCTTGTAGTCTCTTCCACCAGTGAACCAACTACAAGTATGACTGAACCAGATATCAAGTACCTTAGTCACAAAATGCAGAAAAAAGAAAAAAAGAATAATGCTTCTAATGGTAAAAACCACTATGTGGTAGTGTCAGAACCCAAAAAAGTAAAAATAAAGGATGCATCCAAAGGTGAAAACCTCTCTGACATGCCTAAGGATGGGGTACTTGATAATCTTCAAAGCTATTTTCAAGACAGGTCATTAGTTCTTATTGAGCCTACATAATCAGTTAACCTGAATACAGAGGAGGCTCTGCAAATTGTACATTTAGCTCAATCTCTATCACCATAAGAAAAAGAGGCATATACTAAGTTCCTACAAAGAAAGAAGATCAATTTTGCTTGGAATTACTTAGACATGCTAGGGTTGGACACTAGTCTTATCATGCATCATTTGTCCATAGCTCTAGGCATTAAACTAGTAAAACAGAAGTTGAGGAAAATGTATCCTCATATAGCTCTACTCGTCAAAACTAAACTAGAGAAACTCTTAAGTGTAGGATTTATTAGAGCCATTGATTATGCTAAATGGATTTCTAATATTGTCCCAGTTTCAAAACATGACGGGTCTATTCATGTCTACACAGATTTTAGAGATCTTAACAAAAATTGCCCAAAGGATGATTTTCCACTCCCAAACATAGATATGATAGTGGACATGACTGCAAGATATGAGATCTACTCTTTGATGGATGGATTTTCTGGTTACAATCAAATTAAGATAGCTCTTGAAGATTAGGAAAAGACAACATTCACTTGTGCGTGGGGAACCTATTGTTGGAACATCATGCCATTTGGATTAAAGAATGCAGGAGCTACTTATCAAAGAGCTATGACTACTATATTCCATGACATGATGCATAAGAACATGGAAGACTATGTGGATGACACCCTAGCAAAATCCAAAAAAAGGAATACACACCTCGAAGATCTAGAAGTCATTTTAGATCTGTTAGTAAATAGATTGGTCCTTTCTTGTTCTTTGTGACAATATGACTCTTAATGCCTGAATGATGAACAAAACCTTCTTACAACAGTTGAAAAGCCATCTTCTAATGACTGGCTTTTCTCTGAATTTATAGGTACAGCTCCCTATGTGAATGATTTTCAAAGAATAATGTTTTCTCCTAAAACTAACACGGGGTATGCTCTTAACCCAAGAGTAGAAGAGGAAACCAAGTTTCACCCAGGCAAGTGAAACTCAGGTAGGGGTCTAAATGCAAGGGTGTTATGTTTATGGTGTTCACAATCTTATGACTCCCACAACACAACAGAATGAAAATGCAGTTTATGGAATGCAAATGAAGTATGGTGATGCAATCTCATAACCAATTATAACTCTCTGATTATTTTACTGATTGGTTAAACTGAAAACAATGAAATAAAACTCTATTCACTCACTATTATCAATCCAACACAATGAAACAACATCACATATAGAAATGAAAAACCTCTAACTAGTTCTTCTCTGAATATCCTACAGCACATCTTACTGAGTTTATTCACATCTTTGAAAATAGGGAATGAAACATCCTTTCCTTCCTACTGCAACTTAGATGAAAGAGAAAGAACCATCTAAATAACTAAGTGGAATAGAAAATCATTGACATAAAACACCTTCAATTGTCTTTGCAACATCAAGTATTCTACACCAAAAATTTGCTGACCCTTTTATTAACTTCTTTAACAGTATATATAGAGTTTTACAATACATAGCATTCATGGGAATACAAAGTGTTTCAAATTCTAGAATTTGAAAAGATTGAAGATAGGTGTTTCAACATCACAACAAGGAGGAACTGATAAGAGTTTGTCCTTTCATCTAATTTGGCTTGAGAAGGTCTACGAATCACAACTAGCAAAAAAAACCTTGTAGAAAAGTTCAAATTTGAGACCCAATGGTTACCAGCTCTTCGTTTAAAACATGACCATTGATCACATCCTTCCCAGAAAATCAGACGATCTAGATCATCCCCAAAATAGTCGCAAACTCCTAATGAAAGGTCAAAGTTTAGATCGCCAGTCAAAAGCCAATCGAAAGCAAGCATACCAACATGTCAGCACATTCAGACCCACCTCAGACCCACCTCGAGCCTTACTGCAAACTTAACTCTAAATTAAGCTTGGGTTCATCTCCTCTTAGTCATCGAGTCGCATGATCATTTACTTAACCCCAGTTTTATCTAGCAACTATGTCAAATCCCTTAACCGCGCAGCTGTGCATCCACTTTACCAACCCCAGGCCCACCTTGAATAAGATTCAGATCTAACGGTAGGTGCAAGATCTCATGGGGTCAAAAGATTCCATGAGATCTTACGACCACCGTAGATCTCCTAACAACTGCCACCTCACTGAAAGTTCAGGCCCCACTGCCAATGTACTACCCCACTAGCCAATGAAAACTGGACTAGTCACCACCCAAGGACCGACCACCAAAACACATGGTGAGATCCCACATGATCACAATGAATCTTCCATAGCTTAGCGACAAAGCAGAAACTGCCAATTTGGAATCTCGATCCTCACATTGATATTGAATACTTTAATAATAAATGATGCTCTCTTTTAACCCAAGCTCCATGACAATACTCTCTCTCAGGCCCATCACCACATGTCTCAATCCTGCTATGCTGCAAAGAAAGGCTACCGTCAATTATGACCAAAGTGAAAACATGAACCGGGCCCGCATCTACTGAGGAGTCCACATGGCTGCATCTCGCATGATCGCAAGACTAGTTTCTCAGTCATGTGATCTTGCGAGGACCGTAGATCTGGAGACCATAGGGCTTCCATCATCTTGTTGCATGATCACATGGTAATAATTTTATTTATGTGATCATGCGACCATTCCATGATTGGTCAATTTCCATAAGCATGATCACAACTGCGCTGTTAGCATAGGTGGGTCCCAACAGGCTTCCTTGTCACATTTGCTTATTCTCGTCACCGATTTATGTTGTCGCATGATCACATGGTATTATTTTAATTCATGTGATCATGCGACCACTCTATAATTGGCGCACGTGGAAGGATCTCACTTTGCCATGAAGACTCTTCAACACCATAGAGGGATAGCGGAAACCGTAGATATATAATTGACATTTTACGATGACTGCAGACCTATCAAATCCATTTTGCATGATCGCATGGTATTATTTTACCTATTACGATCATGTGACCACTGCATCATTTTTGAGTCTATCTCCTTTGTGAGTAACAGTTTTATCTTTTGTTCTACTTGCATTAAATTATTCCTCTGTTTCCATACGACAACAATCTTTAGTCGAGTCCTGTATTCTGAATCCTCTTCACCCTGTCTTTAATTCTATTTGTCCACATCTGATTACAGTCATCACCCATATGCTCATTATTGTGATGGGAATCAACTCCTTCTTTTGGCCATCTTAACCAATCATCGAGTCATTCATGACTACATAAAATTGTTCCTTGATCCCATTATGAGTTGATACCGATTCACTGCTATTTTCTCTGCAATCATGTCATATGAGATGATCCTCACTGAATAGTCATTACTAGTTCTATTAATGCATCATCCAAATTAAGAACCCTTTTTTGATTCCTTATGAGTGTCCAAGAATCATGGTCTCCAATTGCCATTATGTCTGAGAAAGATCACCAATAAGGGCACATTATCCTTGTCGGGTTGGGAGCTATCACCTACCCATCATGACAAGACTTTGAAACAACCCACCTGGCTTAGGGAAGAGAGGGAAAAAGTAGGGAAACCTGAAAAAGATAGCCTACCTATGAAGGACCTAGACCTAGACACAAGTGAGACCAGACATAACAATGGCTTTAAAATCTGTCACTTTTAACAACATAGTTATGGGGTGAAAAGTGAGGCAACAGCTAGCTCTGATTGGGGACTTAAACATTCCCATGTTTGAGCAACGAATCCCAAATCTCTAGTTTCACAGGCCAGTAAGCAAAGGGTGACAACACAACAAAACTGAAACAAGAACAAAGGAAAGGAAACAAGTGGAAAATAGGAAAGAAAACAAAACAAACTACAACAAAAAGACCTCATATAAGGTGGGAAAAACTAGACAAACCTTATATGAGAAGAAACCTGCATTGATCAAGCAAAGCCATTTACAGGATGAGAGAAATATGACCCTTTACAAAATAGGGGCTTGCATATGTATGAATTCTCGAAGTTCATCAAAAACCCCTTATCTTTATGAGAACAGGGCCAATCCAACAATCTTCCAAGCAATAATAACTTGCCAAATAACCATTCTTCATTATAAACTTCCTCATGACAGATTTCTGTATCTTCATGCTTTTGCTGCAACAAAGACCAATTGGATGTTGAATTATCTTCATAACACATACTCTGTTTAGGAATGAGACCTTCCTGAGAATTCTGAACTTTATTGTTACTCAACACCAGACCATCCATCAAAAAGTCATCATCATTATGCTCACTAATTCCATCCTCCTTAGCTTTGACTAATTCATCAGAAGTTAGGAAAAAATTTTGGCCTATATTTTCAGTATCATGAATGCTATCACTAGTGTGTATGTCTGCTATTTGTTCAATGTTCTCCTGAGACCTATTATTTTCTGAGATAACTTGACTAGTGATATCAACATCACATACCTTAGAGAAACTTTCAGCAGCCTCAAGTGATTCAACTAAGAGAAGTGATTACTCATTTTGTCCATGATAAGCATTATCCTCTACTTCAATCATCATTTCTTTACTCCCCTTAGTAGTCAGAGCAATCTCTTTAATAACTTCAATATGCTCCATAGAATGATTCAAAAGCTGAACTGAAACTAATTCTTCCGTTTGCAATACTGAAGATGGTTCTAGATTTATGCTCATTGATTCTTGGGAAGCGTCCAAATCACAATCTACCATAGGAACTACCTCCTCTTGATTGACTTTGTAAACTTTATTAGAAAAAGATAATCCCTGAACATCTTCTCTAATCACATCTGAGCTATTTATAGTGTGCTCTTGACATTTAATTTTAGATATAGGCAGAGCATTTTCCAAAATCTTCTCATTATATTCATCCTTAGGAAAGAAATCTTTCTTACCAACCTCAAATGAAGAAATACATGGTAACACTGAGGGTGAAGTAAATTCAGGTTCTCTCAAAGCAGGGAAGATGGGAGAAGACAGAGCATCTTTTTTAGAACTTACATCAATGTTGTGCACTTTAAATGTTGGTTGTCTTTGTTTTGCTGAAGGAGCTTTTGAATTTGTAGCTACCTTTGCATCCTATTTCTCTGAGTCTGGTTCATACTCTAAAAATAAATTTCCAAAGTTGCCATTGGAATATGATGTAGTCTTACTACCATTCACCCTTTCATGTGGAGCTTCAATTGCCAATCTTTGCTGTGGTTCAGGCAACTGCAAAGGCTTGTTACTACATTCATTAGCTTGCTTTGAAAATCCTCTCTGATATGGATTGTTGAAGTTTGGGAGCTATCTTCTCAAGGCAATCAACTCATTGGACAACTTCTGAATCATCTCTTCCTTTGATGTAGTCTCACTGATGCTGGCTTTATTGTGAATTTCATGTTTCCATATTCCTGCAGCAAGCATATCATCCTCCAATTCCATAGCAATTCTTTGACCTTCCTCCAAATCTACAGGTCTAGATCTCCTTAATTCGAAGCCTATGTCAGGAGGCATAGCACTGATAAAGAATGTTTCTAGATTACGTGTTGTAGGTCTGTTTGCTACTGGAATTCTATGAATGATCTTATTGAAATTTGCAACAAAATCTCTCATACTTGTAGAAGGTAACTTCTTTACTAATGTCAGTTGAATCATTAAATCATATTCATTTTCAACAATTTTGAAACGATCTTCAAAAACTACTCTCATGGTATCCCAATTTGTGATGGATCCATCTGCCAAATGATAGAACCAATCTGTAGCCACCTTAGTAAGAGATCCAACAAATAATTGGACTGCAACATCTTCATGGTTAACTCCCAAGATGTTTATAGCTATGAAAAATACCCTTATGTGCTCATCTGTAGTAACCTTCCCATATCCTGAGAACTTAGGTATGTTCTTTCTAGAACCAGAAGGAAGAGGATGGTAGACTCCAAAATTAAGTGGTCCAGTGGCAACTGCCCAAGGTGCAGCAATGTCCTATTTGTCTCTCAGAGGATTTTAATCTAAATTCATTTTTTGAGACTATTTGTACAGTAGAGTGATATAAATCTATACAGAATTTCATCAAATTAATGAGAAAGATAATGATGTTACCTTGATCTCATGAGTCACTGAGTGTTTTAAATTGGTGCTTGGGTTAGCCTCTGATTTATGGATTTGTCTTTGTACCACAGGGGCCAACTTTCCAACTAGCTTTCCTTCTTTCAACACTTCACTAGCTCTTCTGTAATTGGAATTATATCCTCACGAGGTTGCACCCTTTTTCCTCATGACAGGTAAAGTGACTAATTATGAGCATTAGTCTTCTAAAATTTTCAATTAACACCAAGGCTCTGTAATTCAAAACCTTGTAAATGGGGTTCTTTGAGAACAAAGTCACCAATTGCTCAGGAAGCAATGAAAATGAATAATGCAACTTGAAAAACCAAAGTATTCTTCCTCTTAGTCACCAAAAATACAAGCTGGAAAATTGAATGGTAAGAACCTTCAAATTCTTCAAACTTTGATATGAAATAGGTTCTTTAAAAACACAGAGTCACCAATCTCTAGTAGAGATAACAATAATAAAATTGAGAAAACAATCTCTAGCATTGGTCTTCTTTTCCAAGTCTCCATTAGAGTCACCAAAAATCTGTTAGTAAACAGATTGGTCCTTTCTTGTTCTTTGTGACAATATGACTCTTAATGCCCGAATGATGAACAAAACCTTCTTACAATAGTTGAAAAGCCATCTTCTAATGACTGGCTTTTCTCTGAATTTATAGGTATAGCTCCCTATGTGAATGATTTTTAAAGAATAATGTTTTCTCCTAAAACTAACACGGGGTATGCTCTTAACCCGAGAGCAGAAGAGGAAACCAAGTTTCACCCAGGCAAGTGAAACTTAGGTAGGGGTCTAAATGCAAGGGTGTTATGTTTATGGGGTTCAAAATCTTATGACTCCCACAACACAACAGAATGAAAATGCAGTTTATGGAATGCAAATGAAGTATGGTGATGCAATCTCATAACCAATTATAACTCTCTGATTATTTTACTGATTGATTAAACTGAAAATAATGAAATAAAACTCTGTTCACTCACTATTATCAATCCAACACAATGAAATAACATCACATACAAAAATGAAAAACCTCTAACTAGTTCTTCTCTGAATATCCTACAGCACATCTTACTAAGTTTATTCACATCTTCGGAAACAAGGAATGAAACATCCTTTCCTTCCTACTGCAACTTAGATGAAAGAGAAAGAACCATCTAAATAACTAATTGGAATAGAAAATCATTGACATAAAACACTTTCAATTGTCTCTGCAACATCAAGTATTCTACACCCAAAATTTGCTGACCCTTTTATTAACTTCTTTAACAGTATATATAGAGTTTTACAATACATAGCATTCATGGGAATACAAAGTGTTTCAAATTCCAAAATTTGAAAAGACTGAAGACAGGTGTTTCAACATCACAACAAGGAGGAACTGATAAGACTTTGTCCTTTCATCTGATTTGGCTTGAGAAGGTCTGCGAATCACAACCGGCAAAAAAACCCTACAGAAATGTTCAAATTCGGGCCCCAACGGTTACCAGCTCTTTGTTTAAAACACCACCATTGATCACATCCTTCCTAGAAAATCAGATGATCTGGATCATCCCCAAAATAGTCGCAAACTCCTAATGAAAGGTCAAAGTTCACATCGCCAGTCAAAATCCAATCAGAAGCGAGCATACCAACATGTCAGCACATTCAGACCCACCTCGAGCCTTACTACAAACTTAACTCTAAATTAACCCTGGGTTCATCTCCTCTTAGTCACCGAGTCACATGATCCTTTACTTAACCCTAGTTTTATCCAACAACTATGTGAAATCCCTTAACTGCGCAGCCGCGCATCCACTTTACCAACCCCAGGCCCACCTTGACTGAGATTCAGATCTAACGGTGGGCACAAGATCTCATGGGGTCGAAAGATTCCATGAGATCTTATGACCACCGTAGATCTCCTAACCACCACTACCTCACTAAAAGTTCAGGCCCCACTGCCAATGTACTACCCCGTCGGCCAATGAAAAATAGACCAGTCACCACCCAAGGACCCACCACCGAAACACGTGGTGAGATCCCACATGATCGCAATGAATCTTCCACGGCTTAGCGACAAAGCGGGAACTGCCGATTTGGAATCTTGATCCTCACATTGATATTGAATACTTTAATAATAAATGATGCTCTCTTTTAACCCAAGCTTGATGACAATACTCTCTCTCGGGCCCACCACCATGTGTCTCAATCTTGCTATGCTGCAAAGAAAGGCTACCGTCAATTCTGACCAAAGTGAAAACATGAACCGGGCCCGCATCTGCTGAGGAGTCCACATGGCTGCATCTCGCATGATCGCAAGACCGGTTTCTCAGTCATGTGATCTTGCAGGGACCGTAGATTTGGAGACCACAGGGCTTCCACCATCTTGTGGCATGATCGCATGGTAATAATTTTATTTATGTGATCATGCGACTATTCCATGATTGGTTAATTTCCATAAGCATGATCGCAACTGCGCTGTTAGCATAGGCGGGTCCTAGCAGGCTTCCTTGTCGCATTTGCTTATTCTCGTTGCCGATTTATGTTGTCACATGATCACATGGTATTATTTTAATTCATGTGATCATGCGACCGCTCTATAATTGTTGCATGTGGAAGGATCCTGCTTTGCCGTGAACACTCTTCGACACCATAGAGGGATAGTAGAAATCGTAGATATATAATTGACATTTTACGATGACTGCAGACCCGTCAACTCCATTTCACATGATCGCATGGTATTATTTTACCTCTTGCGATCATGCGACCGCTACATCATTTCTGAGTCTATCTCCTTCATGAGTAACAGTTTTATCTTTTGTTCGACTTGCATTAAATTATTCCTCTATTTCCATACGACAGCAATCTTTAGTCAAGTCCTCTATTCTGAATCCTCTTCACCCTATCTTTAATTCTATTTGTCCACATCTGATTACAGTCATCACCCATATGTTCATTATTGTGATGGGAATCAACTCCATCTTTCAGCCATCTTAACCAATCATTGAGTCGTTCATGACTACATAAAACTGTTCCTTGATCCCATTATGATTTGATACTGATTCACTGATATTTTCTCTGCAATCATGTCATATGAGATGATCCTCACTGAATAGTCATTACTAGTTCTATTAATGCATCATCCAAATGAAGAACCCTTTTCTAGATTCCTTATGAGTGTCCAAGAATCATGGTCTCCAATTGCCATTCTATCTGAGAAAGATCACCAATAAGGGCACATTATCCTTGCTGGGTTGGGAGCTATCACCTACCCATCATGACAAGACTTTGAAACAACCCACCCGGCTTAGGGAAGAGAGGGAAAAAGTAGGGAAACCCGACAAAGATATCCTACCTATGAAGGACCTAGACCTAGACACAAGTGAGACCAGACATAACAATGGCTTTAAAATCTTTCACTTTTAACAACATAGTTATGGGATGAAAAGTGGGGCAACAAGATCGTATGGAACAGTTTCAGTTGAGATTGAATCCCAAAAAGTGCACATTTGGAGTCACCTCCGGTAAAATTCTAGGATTCATTATTTTAGCTAAAGGAATAGAGGTGGATCTTGAAAAGGTTCCAGAAATATTAGATATGCCAGCTCCCAAAAACATCAATCAAATGAGGAGTCTTCAGGGACACCTTTAGTCTATCAGGAGGTTTATTTCACAATTAGCGGATAGAGCTCAACCCTTTAACAAGAAATTACACAAAGGGGTTAAATGTGTCTGGAGTGAGGATTGCCAGAAGAGCATGGATCAAATCAAATAGTACTTGGCTAATCCTCCCATCGTAATGCCTCCTATCCCAAGGAAATCACTCATCTTGTATGTTTCCACAATAGAATCTTCCCTAGGGGCATTATTGGCTCAACTTGATGATACAAGAAAAGAAAGAGCTATCTATTACATCAGCCACACACTTGTTTCCTATGAGGTCAATTATACTAGTATTGAAAAGTCTTGTCTTGCTGTGGTGTTTGCTTCCCAAAAGTTGTGACATTACATGCTTGCACATACAATACACTTGATAGCCAAAATTGATCCTCTAAAGTATTTTCTCAGCAAGGCTCTCACAAGTAGACTTGCTAAATGGATGATGATTCTCTCCGAATTTAACATTGAGTATGTCGAGCGTAAAGCCATAAAAGGACAAGCTATCACTGATCAACTGGCTGATTTTCCCATTCAGGACAATATGCCCATTCAAGTTGAATTTCCAGACAAGCACATAATGTACCTTACTACAAGAACATGGAAGATGTTCTTTGATGGCTCTTTCATGCAAAATGGTTCAGGAGCTGGAGTGTTGTTTGTCTCCCCTCATGGGTGTACTATTCCCAAGTCCTATAAATTATTGTTCCCATGCACAAACAACATTTTTGAATATGAGGCCTTAACCAATGGATTGAAAATGGCCATAGAATGGGGAATTACAGAGCTACATATCTATGGGGATTCACAATTGATAATCAACCAAGTTAATGAAGAATATCAAACAAAGGATGAAAAACTGATACCCTATAAGAAGATGGTTGATTCATTACACCAATACTTCACCTTTGTTACATTTCAACAAATCCCTAGAGCAAAGAACAAAGTAGCTGATGCTATGGCTACATTGGCTTCCATTCTTCAGCTAGAGCAACATGAATCTAGATATGAATTCCTAGTGGAAGAGCTACATCACCCCATTTTACTCCTCAGAAAGCCATGTCATCTGTACCCTGGTTAGTCATGATTCATCCCACTATGGTGCCATTTACTCATATCTCCATGATGGCATCATCCCCGAAACCTTTAATCTCTCTGAAAGAAGAAACCTTTCCTGTAATGCCTCTCACCATACCCTTATCTTTGGTAATTTGTATAGGAGGGGTTTAGATGGGACACTTCTTAGGTGCTTAGAAAATGATCAGTCCAACTAAGCGTCAGTTGACATTCACGAGGGCATTTGTGGAGGACATTCCAATGGTCTTGCCATGGCCCGAAGGTTGCTTAGGGCGGGGTACTATTGGCCCATAATGCAGATGGATGCTATAGCTTTTGCCAAATCTTGTGAAAAGTGTCAGAAACATGGAAAATTGATCCATGCTCTAGGTACGGAGCTTATTCCTTCTATTTCTCATTGGCCATTTCAGCGATGGGCCTTTGACCTTGTTGGGCAAATTCATCCCAACTCATCAAGTGGACATAAATTCATTATTACTGCTACTGACTACTTTACCAAATGGGTAGAAGTCATTCCACTGTCTGTTGCTTCAGGAAAGACAATCTCTTTGTTCATATTGAATCGCATCATCTGTTGGTTTGGGATACCTTCTAAAATAATCACTAACAATGGAGGTCAGTTCAAAAACAAGGACCTTACACACCTCTGCAAGAAATTCAAGATAAAACAACATTGGTCCTCCATTTACTTCCCACAAGGAAATGGACAAGCAGAGGCTTCAAATAAAACCTTTCTTAAGATTCTCCATAGAACAGTTCACAAGAATGGTAGAGACTGGCACCTACAGATCAATCCAGCCTTATGGGCTTATAGAACGAGTATACGTACTCCCATAGGGGCTACTCCTTTTGCCCTCACTTATGGTGCTGAAGTAGTATTGGAACTTCTTGATGAAAAACACAAAGTATCATTTGATCACATGAGAGTTTACCAAAAGTGTATGTCCAAAGCATTCAACAAGAAGGTTCACCCTAGAGAATTTCAAGTAGGAGATCTTGTCCTGCGTGAGAATCCTAAGAACCAATAGCATCGAGAACAAAAGGGTAAATTTGAACCTAATTGGCTTGGACCATACATTATTATTGTTGCTTTTGGAATAGGTTCTTACTTGCTATCTGATGAATAGGGGGAATAGCTGCCTGACCCTATCAATGTTTTGCACCTCAAGAAGTTCTATCCACGATTCCTATTCTATCTGGGGGCATCCTTTGTACATATCTTATTGATCTTGAAAAAATTTCAAAAAAATTCATATATGATGCTGAAAAAATCTTAAAAAGTATATAAAGTCCTGAAAAAATACAAAAAAACCAAAAAATGCAAAAAATTAAAAAAAAATAGAAAATGTGCCTTTGTGAAAATCTGGAAACAGGTGCCTTGGTAGCAAAAATACAAAAAAATTAAAAAAATCTAAAATCAAAAAAATCTCCAAGTGGTGAAAACCTGGAAACAGGTGCTACTTGAGGCCTTTGCACCCTCATCTTTTAGCATGCATCCTTGACACTTAGCCTTTCTCCATCATGCCTTGACCTTGTTGCCTTGGTCTGGAATTGGTCTTTATTTTTGTCTAGGGGCCATACCTATTAGCATAGGTCCTTTAGGTGCATTTGTCTCTTAGGGCATTTCATAAATAGGTGTTTTTCAACACCACCCAAATTTTGTTTTTCAACACTACCCTTGCGTCGAGTGTTTCTTAACACTTATTAGATATCCTACCCACAGTCTAGCATAATCTAATAGTTCTCACTGACAGATGTGATACTCAAAGTTTGACTCTATGGCCAACACATACGCACTTACACAATCAACTCAACTCACTGAGACTTATTTTGGATTCAGAAATGGATTCTCATTTCTAGAGTGAGGATTCTTATTTTATTTCTTTATCTACTTGTGGGTATATTTTATTGGTCCTAACTTTCATTAGTATTTATGCTTGTTCCACTTGACATTTGGGTCTACAAGGTATTATCCTTGACTATTTTCGCAAGTGCATACTTATAGTCATCTTGACTTTCCTTCTGTCTCGATGTGAGTATAATCTTGTCATATTAAACTTAGGAAATTTCACTGCACTAGTCATCTAGACCTACATGTCTTTGGTGCCTAGGTGGGATTCCCACACTCCTATCTAATATATATCATATTCATATACCAATAGTCATACTAGTGTGTATTGTATGATCTTATGACACTACCAATAAAGCTTGATGATGATTATTAGATGTCTATTGGTGTTGTGACCTTGCAAGTCAACCACTTTCATAGTAGCTTGCATTTCTAGGTTCATGTTAGATTAGTTTTGCACTTTGCATATGGAGAGAGCTCTCCTTTTATCAATCACAGACCTATCAGTCAACTATGCTCATCTTCCCTTTTCTTGATCATATCTTTCACTCTTTGTCTTTCATATCACATCCTTTTCACCCCTTTTATAGCATTTTGACTTTTTGACCTAATTTTCAAAACACCTCAGAATTGCACAAAAATTTCACCCCTAGCTAATTTTGACATCTTGGATCCATTTTTGAACTTGAAATCAAAATCCAAGTTAATCTTGATAGTCAAAATCACATTTCACAATTTCACCCTCTTTTGTGCAGTTGGCTGACCTTTTGAGGCTTGATCCTTCGATCTTCACTGGGTCATCTTCATTTCTTCACCCCCATCTCTTTCAACCTCCTAGTCTTTCATTCATTTTCATTCACCTCTCTGAGGTTTGACTTCATCTTTAGCGTATATCTTTCTCAGTCAAACCTAGTCAAACTAGGGCATCTCTTCACTGCTTGATGGTTATCCTATCATGTTTCACATTTGATTATGATTTCTAGTGACTTGATCAAGTTTATCAATTTTTTGTTCTCCTCTACCTAATTTCAACTTCGATTCTAAGGGGGCAGTACCTATCAGCTTTAATCTTTGATTCAGCTTTATCATTCAGTTCAGCTTGAGATTTTTATTTTGAGACTTGATTATCACTTAACAGCAACAGTGGTTGTCTTGTCTTTTGATTCTTATCTCTTACTTTGAGACCTGATTATCACTTAACAACAATAGTGTTGATCTTTTCTTTTGATTTTAGACCTGACTATCACTTAATAGCAACGGTGTTGGTCTTGTCTTTTAGCTTATGCTTATGCTTGTCCTAATGTGTTCCCATCTGTCGAACACACATTTGAGTTGTTTTGTGATCCCAAATTGATCTCACATTTCAATTCTTCTTTGACCACATGTGTTCCTAGAATTATCACACATTAGTCAAAGAGGGGCAAATGTATGCACCCTAAAATGGTCACCTAGACTTTGGGCCCCCATTCAGCAATTTATCAAATCCCTGAATCAGTATTTTCAAAAATCAGCATTTTATCAATTATATCAATTTCCTTGATCAAGTCCTATTTCATCATTTTTGATTATTTGCCTTGGGCTAACCATTTTATCCTAAGTATTTATTTATTTAAAAGGAATATTTCCTCCCCTTTTAATAAATAAAAAGCCCCCACCTTTTCTTCTTATCCTAAGTTGCACAAATAAAGCATTATTCTTATTTTATAAAAAGGAGAAAATCACTTTTTGTCTCATATGGACACAAAAGTCAACTCTTATTTTCCTATTGGAGGATACTTGTGCACATGGATTGCTCCTCTTTCAAGCTCCACCCTTGATTAAGCCATTTTTCCTCTGAATCTCCATGGTCCATTTCTCCTCATTTCCTATAAAAGAAGAGCTCTCTTCCTCATTCTAGGTCATTCATTTTTATGCTAACTTTATGCTTCAGCAATTCTTGAAGACTTTGAAGCTTTTTGGAGATCATTGTTGCATCACATCTTGGCTTTCTTCATTTCTTCATAGTTTAGTTTTCATTCTTGCATAATAGCTTCATATTTCATGCTTTCATAGTTTAGATTTCCTTTCATGCTTTAGAATAACTCATCTAGTTTAATAGGAAGGGTTGTAACACTTGCTATTTCCATTTCATAGCTTAGATTGTACCTTCATTTCCATAGCTTAGCTTGCATCTTTCATTTCTATCTTGCACATTCATCTTAATCTAGCTTGCATTGCATTTCATTTGATTCTTGGAGATATTGGTACTCTTGCCCTTGTCTTCACTTGAATCTCTCATTGTGTGGTTGACTAGCAAGGTCATTAGGTCTATTTAGCTCTAGCTGAGAGAAATTTTAAATCTTGCAACTCCATACATAGAGAGCTATGGATCAATTTTTGAGACCTCATTCTTGAGTGTTCTTGAATGTAATGATTCATAGAAGTGCACTATTTTGTGTGTACAGGGGGAGAGCCAGATGGAATTCTCCCTTCGAGTTGAGGTCTTATTTTTGGGCCCAACACTAAAAACACTAGCATTGAAGTCCAACATCCTACCAGTCGACGATCTGTAATTTTCCTTGAGACTTCTCTTAATCTTTTCAACAATCACCACACGCAGGAGTTCATTATTCTTGAAGACTCTATCATTGCGTTCTCTCCATAACTTCCATATCATGTGGGGAGAAATGAGATTCCACAACTGCTGATCCATGGGGACCTCTGCTTTTCTCCACTACATATAGAAATTCTCCATATTGTTTGGAAAAAACTAGTTAATCTGCCAGCATTGTAACAAGAGACACCATACTTCCCAAGAAAAGCTACAATCAATAGTGAGATGGAAGACCGACTCTTCAACTTTCTTACAAAGGAAACATCTGTTACTCAAAATCATACCACGTTTCTAGAGGTTGTCTATGGTAAGGATTTTATTTTGCAAAACCAACCAAAAAAAAATATTAATTTTTAGAATTAAACTTTTGTCCCACACCTGAGCCCAAAAGGGGATAGGATTTGGCTGCTTCAATAAGAGCTCAGAACAAGAGGCCACCGTAAAGATGCCTAAAGGAAGAATACCCTCAAATATCTCATCTTCTCTAGATGCCTTAACCTTCCAAATTTTCAGATCTAGCATCAAAGGCTTAAGTGCTTCATCCATTAAGGAGAGGTAAATCCACAAACCATTTCTCCAGTAGTCCCTAGCCCAAGACCCAAATCTTTGAATACAAAGGTTAATGAAAGGTTTAAAAGTAGAGACAAAGCTAAGAGGATAATCTTTGAGCCAAAAATCATCCCAAAACCTGATTCTTCTTCCATCACCAAGGTACCAGTTAGCCCCTTTAAAGGTTGCCTCCTTAAAATTGTGGATACTATTCCAAATGGTAGACCCTTGCACTTTCAGATCTGTTTTCCAAAATTCAGAGATGTGGGGAAAAGAAAAGAGATAATTTTTATGGATGATTTAATTCCATTCTCTCTTTTCCCCAAACATCCTCCAAGTTTGTTTGGCCAGAAGTGCCACATTGATAACTCCTAGAGGGTGAATACCCAGCCCCACCCACTTTATAGGAGTACAAACCCTATCCCACACCACTAGAGAAAGTCTTTTTTTTGTCTTCCACTCCTGACCACAAAAAAAATCTCTAAATTTTTTCAATGATATCTGTATGTTTACCAAGAATTTTAAAGAGACTAAGAGCATAAATAGGGAGGCTCTATAGAGAGGTCTTCAAGAGATGAAGTTTACCAGCTTGACTAAGTAATGCTCCTTTCAAACCAGCCAACTTTCTATTAAATCTGTCAACTAAACCAACCCAAAATGAATCAGGAGTTTTAAGACCAAGAGGGAGACCAAGATAGGTAGTGGGAAGGATATCAATTCTACACCCAATAATTCTAGCAATTCTAGACTATCTATCCTTAGGAGTATTGATAAAAAATAAAGAGCTCTTCTCCCAGTTAATGGATTGACTAGAACCTAAAGAGTAGGTGGTAAGAGCTTTTTTTATAGCCCTAGCTTCTTGGATAGAATAAAAACCCATGATGATAGTGTCATCCACAAATTGTTCATGAGAACAAGGTTTAGAGGCTGAAGAGAGAGAGAGAACTTTGAATGAACCAGTGGAGACTAAATGCTAGAGATAATGCCCCAGACACTTAGCCAAGTTAGCAAACATGATAGCAGATAGAGTATCCCCGCCTGAGTCCCCTGGATGGTTTGAAAAATCTAGAGGGGGATTTGTTAACCAATATAGAAGTAGTAGAAGTACTAATAAGCTAGTAAACCAATTTGAGTAAGTTGTCACCAAAACCAAAATATCTTAGCATCTTCATCAGTAAGTCCTAGTCCACTCGATCATACACCTTTGAAAGATCCAATTTTAGAAGAAAACTAGGGTTAAGAGAAACCTGAGTGGAGTGAATAACCTCATAAACCTTCATAATCAAATCGAGGATCTACCTACCAGGAACAAAACCACTTTGCTAAGGAGAGATGATCTAAGGAAGAATAGCTAGCAAACAAGAGGTTATGACTTTAGATAAAATTTTGTACACCGAGTTACATAGGCTTATTAGTCTAAAGGAATCCACCAAATCAACATCAGGATTCTTAGGAATTAGATCAATAGAGGTAGCATTAATCTCTTTTAACAAATATCTAGCTCCAAATAATTCTTTAACAACATTGCAGATGTCCAAACCAATAATATGCTAGAATTTGTGAAAGAAAAACACAGGGAACCCATCCAGACCCGGGGATTTATCACCTTCAAAAGAGAAAACAATAGACTTGACTTCATCTAAAGAAGGGATAGAAGTTAAAGCTTTGTTGGTGGCATCATTAACAATGGCAAGAATGGATTCAAGAAAAATATCTTGATTCTCCAAATGAAGATTCAAATATTTAGATAACAGAGAGGAGAAGAAATCAATCATAGCCTCAAAAATATCTTTATCATTATTGACCTCCCCAACCTCCACTTTAAGTTTGGAGATCATGTTAGTGGCTCTGTGTTTGGAGGCAGACATGTGAAAGAATCTGGTGTTCTTGTCTCCCGCTTTGAGACAAATTGACCTAGATCTCTGTCTCCAATACTCTTCCTCCTTGGAGATAATATTATGAGTTTTGACAAGGATATTCTCCTCTTTGTCCCTAAGCTCTTGAGTCAACCCAGTGTGTTGAATGGTATCCTGAATAATATCGAGGTCCCTTTTCAGCTGAATTTTAGATTTAAAAATATCACCAAATGCATCTTTGCTCCAAGACTTGACATTCTGTTAACAAAATAAAATGTTAATAAAGTTTAATTGGTTCACTTTAATTTTATAAACATTATAAGTGATTTGTTCATGATTAAAATGATCCAAACATGGTGATGAATGTATATATCTGATTTTAATGTCATTATGATTAATTTAGGAACCAATGCTATAATGATTAAGTGATATACATGTGATTTAATTAAGACAAAGCCCGATTCAATATAATCATTGATGATCTATTGCACTCATGTAGATTAATGAACATGCAATCATGTCAAATATTAAACTTTATTAAAATGTCTTTACTTAATGATATTAGTGTACTAGTTAATTCTTTCCATGTTCCATAAATTGTGTTTATTTAATATTTTGACTAGATTGCATGTTCATTTACATAGTCTTTATTTAAAATATAAGAATTAACCAGTACACTAATATCATTAAGTAAAGACATTAATAAAGTTAATATAATTTTAATAAAATAAAGATATATCACATAGTGATACATTATTAATATCTATTTCCATGTTCAAATAATTAATTATTTATTCATATAATTAGATTTGTTCATGATTAAAATAATCCAAACATGGTGATGAATGTATATATCTAATTTTAATGTCATTATGATTAATTTAGGAACCAATGCTATAATGATTAAAATGATATACATGTGATTTAATTAAGACAATGCCTGATTCAATATAATAATTGATGATGTATTGCACTCATGTAGATAATAGAATCTTTATTAAAATTATCGTTAATTATATGTGTATGTTTTATATTCAAAATATTTTAGATGTGAGCTATTATCTAATAATTGTACAACAAAATAAAATCTTAATAAAGTTTAACTGGTTCACTTTAATTTTATAAACATTATCTTGATTTGTTCATGATTAAACTAATCCAAACATGGTGATGAATGTATATATCTAATTTTAATGTGATTATGTTTAATTTAGGAACCAATGCTATAATGATTAAAATGATATACATGTGATTTAATTAAGACAGTGCCTAATTCTATACAATCATTGATGATGTGTTGCAGTCATGTAGATAAATGAACATGCAATCTACTCAAAATATTAAATAAACAAAAATTTATAGAGCATGGAAAGAATTAACCAATATGCTAATATCATTAAGTAAAGATGATAATAACATTAATATAATTTTAAGATCAATTTCTTAATTTCAAAGTGGGAATGGGAGAGGATTCGAGTGGGAATGGCTGTTCAAAATTCAAGGATAGCCATGGCAGTGTGGTTGTTCATTCTGGTTCTGGTGATGGTACTGGCGATGGTCTGGAGGGTTTTTTGGACATGGGGATGCCCTCTGCACTGATACAAGATTTGACATTGCAGGTGTCAGAACATACTCTACTTGGTAAGGTGAATATTTCCCTGTGTAGGGAGGTCACAGTTTCTCCCTCGAAGGAAGTACTTTCTAGCGCTTCACCTAAGGTGTGTGAAGCTACACTAGGGTGTGAGCCCTATCCCTCTCTAGGGGCAATTCTAGTCTTAGTAGTGCTGAAGTTAACCCTCCCACTTCTAGAAAGTGGTCAA
Organism: Chamaecyparis obtusa; assembly: GCA_027943335.1. Classification (NCBI taxonomy): domain Eukaryota; kingdom Viridiplantae; phylum Streptophyta; class Pinopsida; order Cupressales; family Cupressaceae; genus Chamaecyparis; species Chamaecyparis obtusa. The sequence continues at coordinate 3,692,942 of BSBK01002490.1, read as the reverse complement.
AAATTTTGGGAGTGTGATCGGCAGGGAAAGTCTCCTTCTCCAAGTGAATCTGTCAAGGCATGCCTTCAAGAGGGTGAAATATCTATTTTTGTGCCTGACTCCTTTGTGGATCACTCACTCTTGTCTATGGAGTTCTTGTTGGTCAGTAAGTTCCTGGCTCCCCATCCTAACATTGAAGTGGTGGGATCTTTTACTAAGAAGAGATGGAAGTTGAAAGGCCAGGTAGATATCATAACCCTTTGTAAAGGTTTTCTATCATTTTCTTTCTCTAATAAGGAAGAACAAGACTATGTTTTATGTGGAGGACCCTAGATTTTTGGTAGAATGACTGTTGCTTTTTGCAAATGGGCTCCAAACTGGGACTACTCTGATAATTTTTTCATGGCTACCCCTGTCTGGGTTAGGTTCCCTGGTTTTCCCCTAGAGTATTGGAATGAGCAAGTCTTTAAGGGTTTAGCCTCTTCTTTTGGAGGTGACCTCCTCTTGATTGACCCAATGAAGGCTACCAAGTCTAGAATAGTTTTTGCTAGGATCTGTGTTAATATTGGCCAGTTTGACAATCTCCCTTCAGTGATTAATATTTACTCCAAACTGGGTTTGTGGAAGCAGGAAGTGATTTTTGAATCTATCCCTTTTGCTTATTTTGTTTTCCATAAAATGGGTAACTGGGCCAAGCATTATCCTAAGGAAACCCCCAAGGTTACTAAGCCCATGGGTCTTGATCATAAATCATAGAAGCCCACTAGATAGGTCTGGAAGGAAGTTAAATCTCAGGCTGTGGAAGATGGTGTTAGTAACAATAAGGAAGGCCTGATCCTGGAAGAAGTTGGAAAGGTGGATTCTAATGCTCTCCCAGACCTGGAGGAAGGAGAACTTGTTGAACCAATTTCTCATGTTTCTAATTCCCTTGCTAGCTCCCCTATGGAATCTTCCCCTAGTGCGGGTAATCCCTTTGATGACTTTGTTCCTATCATGGTGCTGGTCCCTATTCAGGATGATGACACTCCGAGAGTTAGTGATGCTTTGGAGGAATTTTCATCTCCTAAAATTCTTGAAAAATTTGATGATGATTATTCTTCTTCAATTCCTAATACCCAGTTGGGGAGTGGCGATGATGATCTTATTGTCAGTGATGATCTCTTAGAAGATCAAAATGTGGAACCTTGGTTTGTTCAAAAGGGAAAGAAAAAAAAAAAAAAGTAGAACAAGCTCACCACCCCTAGATCCAAGGGTTTCCTTACCTGAAGAAAATTTGATTTGGGATATAAGGGGCTTAAGGTAGATGTCAGATCCTAGAAAAAATCTCAAGGTAGAAGTACCAAAAAGAGAGATTAGAGAGAGAAAGTAAGAAGGACATTATGGATGACAAGTAGTTTACCATCCAGGGAGTTTGTACTCCAGTTAAGAAATGAAATTCATTTCATGGAATATTAGAGGGTTGAATGCCCCTCATAAGAAAGACATTCTTAGGAATCTAGTAAGAGACCATAAACCTAATATTATTATTTTTCAAGAAACAAAGATGGGGAAAGATAAGGTAGAGAAGATTAGAATTTTAAAAAATGGTGGTGTGGATGGCTCAAGCTCTGAAGGGGCTTTAGGAGGGGTTGCTATTTTTTGGAAACAAAATCATGTTAGTGGGGTTGTGATTGTTGATAATCTGAATTTCTTAAGCATTAAATTTGTTCATGTTAAGATAGATTTTGAATGGATTGCTACTAATATCTATGCCCCTAACTCTAAAGCTAGAAGGACTCAGTTTTGGAAAAGGGTTGATAACCAAAGGATGTTTTTTTAGGATTCTCCTTGGTTGGTTATAGGTGATTTCAACTATCCCTTGAAAGATAATGAGAATTTTGGTGGTGTGGATAGTCAGATTCAACTTGATGGTAGAGTCGAGCTCATGGAATTTTTCAATAAAAAAATGCTCTTTGACTTGGACCTTCAGGGGGTCAATTATACCTAGTCGAATAGAAGAATTAGATAGGATCTTTTCCAAGTTTGGTTGGATAAGGCTTTGATTTCTGGTTGTTGGTTCAAAATCTTTGGTTGTTCTTTTCCTTCACTAACAAAGATTGGATCAGATCACTACCCTATCTATTTTAGTGTTGAGCCAATTGTTTCTAAGGGAAATCCTCCTTTTAGATTTGGGAAAATGTGGATTGATCACCTGAATATCAAGTAGAAGATCAAGGGCTGGTGGGATGTTAATATTCAGGGAACCACAATGTTCAGGGTAGTCAAAAAGCTCCAAAATTTAAAATAGAATGTCAAATCTTGGAGCAAGGATGATTTTGGTGACATCTTTAAATCCAAGCTTATGCTAAAAAGGGACCTTGATGTTATTCAAGAGACTATTCAACAATCTAGTCTATCCCAAGATCTCAAGGATAAGGAGGAGAGTCTCCTTGCCAAGACTCATAATATTATCTCCAAAGAGGAAGAGTACTGGAGACAAAGATCTAGATTGATCTAGGTTAAAGCTAGAGACAAGAATACTAGATTCTTCCATATGTCTACCTCTAAACATAGAGCTTCTAACAGGATTTCTAGACTTAATGTGGCAGTCGGAGAGGTAAGTAATGATAAGGACATTTCTTTGGCTATGATTGAATTCTTCTCTTCTCTCTTATCTAAAGATTTGAATCTTTTCTTAGAGAACCAAGATTATCTTCTTGAGTATATTCCTCCCATTGTTGATGAGGCTACCAATAGGGTTCTTTCTATTATCCCTTCCTTAGAAGAAGTCAAGACTGCTTTTTTTCTTTTGAAGGTGATAAGTCCTCAGGTTTGGATGGGTTCCCAATGTTCTTTTTTCACAAATTTTGGCATATTGTTGGTAGGGACATTTATAATGTGGTTAATGATGAACTACAACTGATTGAATATTTGAATGACTTGAAGATTAGTGATTAGAGATCACTGAGTTAATGAATTGTATGTAAGATGATTAAATCAGTAATATGTTGTCATTGATGTCAACTAGTTTTGACAGTACTTATCTTGTAAGTTACAATACCTAAACATCTATAGAAGGGAGAAAGGGATGAAGAACATAAATATCTACATGAGGAAGATGGATATGAAAGATGAGGATAAGGAACACCTTGGGTAACTTATTGATGAGTCTATGACCTTATTTTATTGACTTGATTATGTTGCATTCATCTATGATGAAGAAGGAAGAAAAAATGTACAAATAAGTGTGGTTGGTAAATGAGCACTTCAGTATACATCAAGAAAGTGTAGTGTATACGGAGTGACAGTATCAACTAAGCTTGTTTTCACTGATGCATTTCTTTGTTAACTAAGTATGGATAAAGGAATTAAATGTTGAGTTTAGCCGACAGAAATTGATGAGCTAGAATGTCTATGATTTCGAGGTTGAAGATAAATTTTGTTATGAGATCAATGACTAACAAAATTTGAAGAAGATCTAAAGGATGGAATTGAAATGAGTTATAGAAACATTTGCCGAGGAAGGTTAAAGAGGAAAAATCTATGAAGGAGATTAAGCGGCAAAATATGATGAATGAAAAGAAAATAGTTTACTTGTCTATATAAGAGACATTGGTGTCATTGTTGAAACAATGTTGGAAGAAGGAGACTACAGAGATTTCACATGAACACAATTTCATGTATGCCAGATCAGATTGGTTAAAGGAGAACCGAACTGCAGAGTTAACTGAGTGTTAGAGAGCTATTACTGAGTGACAGTAAGTTATTGGATATTGAAGAACTGAATTGAAATATTGATTAGAGGATTTGTATGGGCTTAGAATAGATCTAAACATATTCAAATTCAAGTTGTATTGTAATTAGATCACCTACTATTTTAGTTTAACCATTGTAATAGAAAAATCTCTTAACTGAGTGGACTTAACCATCTTGTGATTGCCCTATGTCATTCATAGAATGTACATTGTTATCCTATCAACCCCATAGTGAATGTTGGTTGGACGATAACTATTAGTCTTAAATCCTCTAATAAGGTCACACCTTATAGTGTGTTTTGTAACCTATAATAGGGTTGGCTCTTCACCGAGCTCACTTCAGAAGAGTGAAATATATTTTGGGTTACCTATCCAAGGTGGTTTTTCCCTTAATAGGGTTTCCACATTAAGTCCTTGTGTTATGTGTTTATATGGTGATTTTTTGGTTATTATACTTTACATATTACATATCTGATTTGGTTGGTAATTATAGTAAGTCATTTGACTAGTAATCAGTAAAGGCCCAAACAGTTTAGTATTTTATGTTACCAAGTTGGAAGAATTTTCTGAATTGTTTTTAAGTGATACATTTTGTAATTAGGACTATTGGATAACTGATCTAACTGATTCACCCCCCCTCTCAGTTATTCTAACAATTGGTATCAGAGAATATTGGTTTCTTGGAATAGAGTTTTAAAAACTTTAGCCAGAAGATCACAAAATGTATAAGAGGGAGGTGCCAAAGGTAAACAAGGACAACTTTACAATATGGCAAAGCCGAATGAGACTTCATATATCTAGAATTGGGAATTCTACCCTCACCCTATTGGACAATGGCTACTTAGCACTACCTACAAGACCTTTGACTCTTGATCAATTGAGAGATAGACATGAGCATAATATTACTATTATGGAGATTGTTTCTTCTCTATCTGATGCCGAATTTGAAGATGTCAAGAATTGCCTTACTTCAAAGGAAATGTGGGATAAACTTGCTCAAGTTCATGGTGGAGATGCAAATGTGAAAAGAGCCAGAGTTGAAAGTTTAAGAAGGAGATTTGATGATATGAAAATGGAAGAAGGAGAGAACATTTTGCAATATACAAATAGAATCAAGGAGGTAGTTAATGCTATCCGAGGATTTGGTGGTATCATTGAAGAAGATATAGTGGTAAGAAAAATTCTAAGAACCTTATTGCCTGCTTATGTAATTAGAATATCTGTAATACATGAAATGAGATCTATACCTAGCAATAATCTTACTCTTGATAATCTGATCGATAACTTAACAACTTTTGAATTGAACAACTTTGATAATAGTGTTGTACCATCTATTGAGTCTTCTTTATGTCTTCTCTGAAGATTGTTAAATCTAGCAGTAGACATGATAATAGTGATAGTAATACTGATGATGAGCTTGATGAGCTTGAAAATCTTATGGCCCGAAGGTTACCTAAAGGTAAAGGTAGATATAGGGGTAAATTGCCTTTAGCATGTTTTAACTACAAAGAAGTAGGTCATATTGCTGCTAGATGCCCAAATAGGAAAGAAGATGATAGAAACAAAGATTGATCTAGTGAAGGAAGCTATGAGAGGAGAAAAAATAGAAGTTACTGACACTACAATAGGGATAACAGAGACAACAATGATAAGGGAAAAAATGTATGTTACATTGCTGAAGAGAATGATACTGATACTGACACAGATGATGATGTTGAAGTAGTATTTGTTGCGATGAAGGATGATTTTGAGGAAGAAGAAAGGTATGTAGAGACAACACTTATTTATAAAGTTAATAAAAATGATACATGGATCATTGATAGTGGCTATACACATCACATGACTGGTGATGAAGAAAAGTTTGATAATCTACAGCAATATAATAGAGGATCAGTAAAAATGGGTAATAATACACCTTGTATGGTTAGAGGAAAAGGATCTTTACTGATAAATGATAAAATCAAATGTGATAATGCATATTGGGTAGAAGGACTAAATTACAATTTTCTAAGTGTGGCACAGCTTAACAACTCAGGTCACCGAGAGCAAGAAGGTGAAGATATTTGATGATTGAGGAAAACTTGTTGGAACAGGAGCATAATCCAAAGGTAACTTATTTTATCTTGACAATGTTGAGTCTTCCTGTTTAATGATGAAAAATGAGGATGCATGGTTATGGCATAAAAGGTTATGTCATGTAAACTTTGATAACATGATTAAGATTAGTAGAAAGAAAAAGGTTAGAGGTCTTCCTAGCCTAGAATATCCAGATCATGTTATGTGTCATCAAAGTTAGAAAGGTAAGATGACAAAATATAGTTTTAAGAGTAAAGACTATTCAACAAAGAGAATCTTGGAGTTAGTTCACACTGACCTATGTGGTCCCATGAGAACTCAGAGTTACTATGGATATAGATATTTCATTCTCTTTGATTGATGACTATTATGTTTCTAAAAGATAAATCTAAAGTATTTAAGATGTTTAAATGGTAGAAAGAAAAAGTAGAGAAAGAAACTGGGAAAGAACTGAAATGTCTAAGATCTAACAAAGGTGGTGAGTTTATTTCTAATTAATTCACTAACTATTGTAATCAGCATGGTATAAAAAGATAGGTTTCTACACCGAGAACACCTCAACATAATGGAATTGCTGAAAGAAGGAATAGATCAATTGTTGATTGGACAAGGACAGTGATGATAGAAAAGAATGTGGCTCAGACATACTAGAGAGAAGCAGTTAGCACAACTATATATGTTCTGAACCGAGTACAATTGAAGGACACAAACAAAACACCCTACGAGTTATGGTTTGGTCACAAACTGATTGTAAGTTACTTTTGAATTTTTGGTAGCAAATGTTTTATTCTGAAAGATGATAGAAATGGAAATTTTGACTCTAAAGGTGATGAAGGGATATTTCTTGGATATTCCACTAAAAGAAAAGCTTATAAGTGTCTAAATAAAGTTAATAATAAAATGATTGAAAGTGCTCATGTCAGAGTTGATGAATTCAATGATAAAAATGATGGAGAAAGCACTAGGGAGCCAGAAGACTATGGTAGATTCACTTACATTGAACATCTAGAGTACCTACCAAAGTCACAGGCTGTGTCAACCGGTCATCAGGAAAACAACACCGAGGAACAAGAAAGGGAAACTGAGGATTAGGAAGAGGCTATCGAGCAATAAAATGAACCTAAATAGGATGAAAAACAACGAAGAGATCAGGTTCTGGCAAGATTTATCAGGAGACATCATCTTGAGAACCAAATCATTGGTGACAAGCAAGATGACATGTAGATAAGAAGTAAGTTAAGAAAAGATACATGCTTAGTTTGTGAGTTTGAACCAAAGAATGTTAAGGTTGCATTGGAGAATGATGAATGGATAAATGCAATGAATGAGGAGATTGAACAAATAGAGAAAAATAAGACATGGACTTTAGTACTTAGACCTAAAGATAAGAATGTTATCAGTACTAAATGGATTTTTAGAAACAAGCTGAATGAAAATGGAGAGGTTAAAAGGAATAAAGCCAGACTAGTTTGCAAGGGGTATGCACAGGAGGAAGGAATTGATTATAGTGAAACCTTTGCACCTATTGCTAGACTAGAAGGAGTTCACATGTTATTGGCCTATGGAGCACATAAGAAGTTCAAAGTTTATCAAATGGATTTTAAGTCTGCTTTTCTGAATGGGATACTAGAAGAGGAGGTCTACATAGAACAACCAGAAGAGTTTGTTGATCTAGATAAGAAAGACATGGTATGTAGACTACACAAAGCTTTATATGATCTAAAGCAAGAACCAAGAGCCTGGTATGAAAGGCTGCATACTTATTTGTTAAGTATTGGTTTTGTAAGAACTAGTGAAAATAATAACTTGTCCATGAAAGGAGAGTCTGATGACACTATCTTGATTGCTGAAATATTTATAGATGATATAATTTTTGGAGGACAAGATCACATATGTAAATCATTTGTTCATGAGATGAGGAAATAATTTGAAATATCGATGTTTAGAGAGATTAAGTTCTTTCTAGGCTTGCAGCTTATTCAACAGAATGATGGGATATTCATCACACAATCAAAGTATATTAAGGAAGTACTAAGAACATTTGGCATGTAAGATGCTAAACCATTTGGAACATTGATGGTCATAGGCTGCAAATTGACTAAAGATGATGAATCCATAGAGGTCAATCAAATATTATACCGATCTATGATTGGTAAATTGATGTATGTTGTACATAGTCGACCTGATATCACACATGCAGTGGGGATTGTAGCAAGATTTTATGCCAATCCTAAGGATTCACACATGGTTACTACAAAAAGAATCTTGAGATACCTGAAGAAAATAGAGGACTATGGATTATGGTATCCAAAGGAAGGAAAGTTTGAACTAAGAGTCTACACCGATGCTGATTGGGCTGGAAATATAGATGACAAAAAAAGCACAACTAGAGGAGCATTTTTCTTTGGTGAAAAACTTATAACTTGGAAAAATAAGAAACAACCCTGTATTTCTCAGTCTATAGCCAAAGCAGAGTATGTTGTTGCTTCTACAAACTGTTCAAATATTGCATATATCAAACAAGTGTTGGAAGGCATGAATGAGGCAATCACTGAGCCAGTGATTATATATTGTGACAACACTAGTGCAATAAATATTTCAAATAATCCAATGATGAATTAAAAAATGAAGCACATATCTATCAAGTATCACTGATTAAGAGAACAAGTACAAGACAAGAAAGTAAAGCTAGAATATGTTACATCAAAGGAGCAACTTGCTGATATTTTTACCGAAACTCTACTGAAGGATACATTTGAATACTTGACGACTAGCCTTGGGGTCTGTCCCCTATCTACCAGTCACTAATGTGATCTGGAGGTTGCATCAGCCTAATCTTATCAGAAGATGATTCATGTTGATGAAACATAGCTCACACTTTGGATTTTGTCTGGAGTTGTGAAGGAAAGAATTCAAAATTTTCAAATCAGTATACCGAGATACAATTGGCTGCACCGAACAATAGTGAGTTACTTGGCTACTACATAGCTGATTTATATTTTTCTTTGGCATTGTTGTCAAAGGGAGAGAGATTTCAATATGAAATAGAGAAATATGTTAATAGATTGTTTACAAACAAAGAGAAATTGACATGGACAGAGATCATGAGATATTTATCTAAGGGAGAGATAAACTAAGAAAGTCAAGGAGAGACAATCTGAAGCTAAAAAGATCAAATCTACAGAGGGGAGTATGCACATGTAATGCTATTATGTAACGTAGTGATTAAACATATTAAAAATCAAGCTAGGGAGAGCTTATTGTGCTACAACATTTACTTAAATAGTTGTGGAACATATGTTTGGTATGTGTTTGGCATATTTCATATTTGTTGTGTTGTCATCAATGCCAAAGGGAGAGATTGATGAACTACAACTGATTGAATATCTGAATGACTTGAAGATCAGTGACTAGAGATCACTGAGTTACTGAATTGTATGTAAGATGATTAAATCAGTAATATGTTTTCATTGATGTCAACTAGTTTTGATAGTACTTATCTTGTAAGTTACAATACCTAAACATCTGTAGAAGGGAGAAAGGGATGAAGAATAGAAATATCTACATGAGGTAGATAGATATGATAGATGAGGATAAGGAACACCTTGGGTAAATTATTGATGAGTCTATGACCTTATGTTATTGACTTGATTATGTTGCATTCATCTATGATGAAGAAGGTGATGAACTACAACTGATTGAGAACCTGATTGAAGAACTTCAAGTGATTAGAGATCACCAAAAACTAAACTATTATGTAAGATAATTGAATCAATTTTATGATTGTCATTGATGTCAACTAGTTTTGATAGTACTTATCATGGAGTTGCAAAGATCTAACACATCTATAGAATATAAGAGAAAGATGAAGAACCGATATATCTACATGGAGGAAGATGGTTATGACAGATTAGGATAAGGAATACCTTTGGTAACTTATTGATGAGTCTATGACTTCATATTGTTGACTTGATTATGTTGCATTAATCTATTATGAAGTTGGGAGAAAATTATTACAAAGAAGTGTGGTCTGTTAATTAAGCATTCTAGTATACACTGAGCAGTGAAGTGTATACTGAGCACAATATAAACCAATCTTGTGTTCACTGATGCATTTCTTTGTTAACTAAGTATGGAAAAAAGAACTAAATGATTTGTTTAGCCAACATAAGTTGATGAGCTGTAAAGTGTATGATCACAAAGTGGAAAGATAAAGTTTGTTATGAGATCAACGGTTAGCAAAATTCAAGGAAGATCTAAAGGATATATTTGAAATGTATTACTGACACGTCAACTGAGGAAGGTTTAAGTGGAAAAACCAACGAAGGAGATTAAGCAGAAAAATCTGATGGATGAAAAGAAATGGTTTACTTGTCTATTTAAGAGACTAGGGTTTCATTATGAAACTTATACTGGAGGAAAGAATACTACAAAGATATCACGTGAACAAGCTTCATGCATGCCTGATCAAACTAGTTAAGGAGAACCAAACTGGAGAGATTACTGAGTGTTAGAAAGCTATAACTGAGAGTTAGTAAGTTACTAAATATTGTTGAAACAAAATTGATATATTGATCAGAGATTTGAATGAGCATAATATAGATCTGTATATCTGCAAATTGAGTTGTATTTTAATCATATCACCTACTATTATAGTTTAACCCTTTTAATCAGATAAATCTCTTAACTGATTAGACTTGAAAGTCTTGTAATGTCATTCATAGAATGTACATTTGTTATCCTATCAACCCCATAGTGAATGCTGGTTGGACGATAATGGTTAGTGTTAAATCCTCTAACAAGGTCACACCTTATAGTGTGTTTTATAACCTTTAACAGGGTTGGGTCTTCACTAACCTCACTTCAGAAGAGTGAACAATTTTTGGGTTGTCGCCAGGTGTTTTTTCCCTTTACAAGGTTTCCACATTAAATCTCTTATGTTATGTGTTGATTGTGATGATTGTTGGATATCATACTTTACATGTTGCATATTTGATTTGATCAGTAGTTACTAAGTTATTGACTGGCAATCGGTAAAAGCACAGACAGTTTACTATTATATGTTACCGAGCTGCAAAAATTTGTTTAAATTGTTTTTGGATATACATTTTGTATCTAGGATAGTGGATAACTGATTCACCCCCCTCTCAATTATTCTAACAATTGGTATTAGAGTGTATTGGTTGCTTGGAACAGAGTTTTAAGGACTTCAGCATAAAGATGACAAAATGTATAAGAGGGATGTGCCAAAGCTGAACAAGGACAACTTTACAATATGGCAAAGCCGAATGAAACTGCATATATCTGGAATTGGGAATTCTACCCTCACACTATTAGAGAATGGCTACATTGCACTGCCCACTAGACCTTTGACTCTAGATCAACTAAGAGATAGACATGAACATAACATTACTATGATGGAGATTGTTCCTACTCTGTCAGATGCCAAGTTTGAAGATATTAAAGATTGCACTACTGCTAAGGATATGTGGGATAAACTTGCTCAAGTTTACAATGGTGATACAAATGTCAAGAGAGCCAGAGCTGAAAGTTTAAGAGGAAGATTCGACGATATGAAGATGAAAGAAGGAGAAAACATTATGCAATACACAAACCAAATAAAAGAGATAGTTCATGCTATCAAAGGATTTGATGGTATTATTGATGAAGACACTATGGTAAGAAAAATTATAAGGACTTTATTGCATGTTTATGCAATTAGAATATCAATTCATGAAAATAGGTCAGCACCTAACAATACTCTCACTCTTGATAATCTGATTGGAAAGCTAACAACTTTTGAACTGAACAACTATGATAATAGTGTTGTACTGACTGTTGAATTTTCTTTTATGACTTCTCTAAAGATTGGTAAGTCTAGTAGTAGAAATAATAAGGATGATAGTGATAGCAATACTGATGATGAGCTTGATGACCTTGAAGCTCTTATGGCCAGGAGATTACCTAAAGGAAAAGGTAGATATAGAGGCAAATTACCTTTAGCATGTTTTAACTGCAAAGAAGTTGGTCATATTACTGTATATGTCCAAATAGGAAGGAAGATAACAGAAACAAGGACCGATCTGGTGAAGGAAGCTATGGGAGAAGAGGAAATAGAAGTTACCAACACTACAACAGAGACAACTGAGATAATAGTGATAAAGGAAAAAAGGTATGTTACTGTTCAGCTCTAGAATTGTTACCTTATATCAGGCACTAAGGTAGAACAACAATTCTAGCTGACAATGGAAACCTCTCCTAGTTGTGGGTAGACTATGATTAGAGAGGAATTTCCAGATTCTAGGCTAGTTCCTATCAAATGTTGGTTATCACTTTCTTGACCTGAAATTTTTTTTGGGAAAAGACAACAAAAAAACATAAAACTTAGAACTGAGGGTGATACACCAATGAATAATTCAAATTCTGTAAAGAAATATCAACTCCAGACTTAACTCACATAATGAAACTCAGACAATTTGGTTCATTACTCAATGTATAGGCTAATGCATTCAAACTATTAGGGATGAACCAAAAATAATTCAAATACTTGACAAACATACATTCTTCAAGCAAGGCCTAATATATCTAACTAATTAGGAAGGAACAGTATGTCATTCACTTCCAGATTATAATCAGAATTATGACTCTTACAAGAAAAGAAGAACAGGAATTGAAAACTTGAACACAAAATATGAGTTGCAAATCTGGTTTATTTCCTCCAAAATCTCTGCAAAAATGGCTACAAAATGGACTTTCAAGCTTTTAGGAACAAAACAGTTCACTATGGGCTCTCTTTCCAATACTTAAGACCCCCAAAATAGTCCATCTACCTTCTTTTCCTAACCTCTAAAACCCTAATCTTGGAATACAAGGCCTCTACAAATTGCCCTAATTTGCCCATAATTTGTGCCAAAATTATAGCCCCCTTAATAAACTTTGGCTTTCAATAAGGAATTAAAAATCCCTTTTTACAATGATATGTGCCAAAATTTATTTAAAAATAAAATCAATATTAAAAGATTATAATATTAATTAACCTATTCTCTAATATAATCTCTAACTTAGATAATAATCTAAGTGTATGCTATTACATAGTGGGGAGTCAATAAGACTTCCACCCACTTGTCGTTACACACATAAAGAGAAATACTAAAAGGGTAAGGTGGCAACTTTTTTATGTTTTCAATGCAACACCTGGCACTGTCATCCTCTGCATACATTCAATATCCCTGTCATAGTCCCTTCACCTTGCAGACTCCAAATGGTTTTATTATTTCACTTAGTATTTGCTTATTTGCAAAAAGTTGGGAATGAAACCCTAACGCTGTAGAAAGATGTTTTTGAAAGTGCTAGAAAACTTGGTGTTTGTTGGAGATGAAACCCTCAAAACATGATGAAAATCGGCATTTACTAGACTTTACTGTTGATCTCAAGCTCTGTAATGTCCATATGAAATAGTAAGTTCATTTCTTTTGGACTCTTTGTTCTATCTTTGCAATGAATGACTGGAGTCTGAAAAACATGGCTCTTTGTTTGCACTATTCAATGCTTCATTTTTCATTTATGAATATGCACTGTTATTCTCAAAAATATATACTCATGGTTATTGGCAAAAATGACTCATGAATTTGTAGTTGAGACTTTCAGTTGAAGTGAGGGTTTAAACTTCCTGTTTCATATCATAGAATTAATGCGTCTTGTAGTAACTATGAGTCTTCAGCATCCTTCATGACATTTATCTGCGGATGAAAACTAAGAACCAGTTTGAGATTTGATCTTCCAGCTATTTTAAAAAATAAAATTTGTCGATATATGCTTTGCTGTTACAAAAACGTGCATTACTATTGTGAGGAAAAGACTTTCTATTTTGAACATGAACTATGCACCCTTTCTAACAGTAAAGGCTCACTGCTTCGAACATGTACTTGCAGTCCATCCATTTTGTACAAATGATGAATTGAAAATGGTTTTTAACATGGAGTATATACTGCTGTTATTTTTTTAAATATAAGATGAAGTGAAAAGTCTGGAAAGACTGTAGACTTCATGCTTATTGTTCCTTTGTTTGAATAGATATTTTAACTTGGAACATGAAAATATTCCTTCATTGTATTGATTTGATGGGACCTAAGAATGAAATCAAACTCATAGTCAATAAATACTTTCCAGTCATGAAAAACATGTACCAATTTTAGAACTCAAACCCTTTGTTGACTCTTTGGCAAATGGGTATTTGACTGAAACTTTCAAATCTAAAACATAATTCAAACTTCCTGTTATAAAACACTATCTGTCTGTAATCAAAACATGCACTGGTGTCTAAAATTGGGCTCTCGACTTTGAGAGTTTTAACACTCTGTCTCTCCTTGCAAAAGTGATTCAAAAATCTTCAAATGTTTTGTTTTCCATACTTATATTCAGCAGATGTTTTATTGTTCAAAATGTGCACCATTGTTTGAACTTGAACCTTCAGTTCATTCTTAGCAAATGAGTTTTTAAGCAAAGAGTGAACAGCAAAGTACCTTTAGTTTCACTGCATAAACACCATTGTCTTCTCTATTGTTGAAAAGTTGAATTATCATTAATACTATGACAGTTTGATCATGACCACAAGCTTTTACTGCATATCATTTTGAGCTTGAGATAGGAATTTTCATAAATTTACTCATACTCCAGCATATAAGTTTGACAAATATCTTGATATAAATTCTAAATATGAACTTTTCCATTTTCTAACAAGCTTTCTAAAATGTGATCAATTCAGTTGACACATACAACATTCTGAAACTGTTCCTGTAGCTCTATTTACTATACATATTTCCTTTTGATGTTGAATTTGTAAACAAGAAAAAAATGTTTTCTATTTGTTAATGAAGTTTGAGCATGGGCTCGTACACTCAAAAATGATAGAATGTTAATGACTGAAGTTCGAACACAGGTTCGTGACACCTAGTCATAACAAACTATAAACATTTAAATCATGATGTTATCTTGAAGCACTGTTTAAAATTCATCAATTTAATCATTTAGAAGTTGAAAAATGTACTTAGGAAATCATGTAATCAACATCTGTCTTATATTATGAAGTAATTGATTCTTTGAAAATCAACAATCTGGTACTTCCTATAGCAACCTGGCACTTGAAACCAGCTTGTTTTGCATCTTGAAAATGACTGAAAATGTAAACCAATCGGTTGTTATCTGCAAAATAGTTGTTAATTTTTCAAATAGCATCAATATGAAATACATATTCTGAAAAAGGTTTCTCAATTTGGAAACATACTAAGTCCCTTTCATTCAGATTCTTGATTAATCAAAAGAAAACATACACCATAATAGTTATTAGAAGCGAAAGGTTTCATGTTTTAAAAAACACGTCCCTTTAACACTACCTTATAGTGGGTGCTAGTTTACATTTTCTTATTACATTTATCATTCCAGATTGATATGCAGTTTGAAAATTAGATTGCTGAAGTATGTTATTCACTTTTCATGTATTGCTTAGATCCAATAGGATCTAATCATGCTTTCTCTTTCTTGCAGATGTAAATCCCTAAGGACCTTAATGCAGATGGAGACTCGAGAGTAACCTAGATGCAAGGACCTGAGAATGAAATAACTAGTAGACTCAAAGATAACACAACGCAATGCATGGGACCCCTATTCCATACTTCAGTTTTCTACTTTATTCTACAATGTACTCTATTTATTGAAACATGAAATATGAAACAAAAGGACATTTGTATTACATTCTTTATGAATGCACAATCTAATGATCATTGATGAATTTTGAATTTGTAACATTTGATCAATACTTAGAGTACATTAATGACATTTGGAAATGAATGTAATAAGGACATGAAAATTAACAAAACCTATAAGGCAGTGTTAACTAGATGACTAAAACATGCAATCTTTCTCTAATAGTGCCTATTGTGTTGTGTGTTTTCATTTTGAGTAACAATTTTGGCGACTTCTGCTGGATGCCTGCCTACTAGACATGACCTATAGACTTATCCTAGGGCAACAAAAACTTGGAAAACTAAACCATGAATGCAGTTTATTGAAATGAAGATGCACCTAAAACTAGACTCACATGCAACCTAAAGACCTAGTGCTTGGACAACACTTATTGAAAGTGAAAACTAAACTTAACCTATCCCTCAAAGCAAAGCTTGAGGTGTATTCCATTAACTAGAATCTGCAACTCTTCTCCTTCAGTTGTGGACAACTGAAAAGCATTGTTCTCCTTGTAGGCTGTTATAACAAAAGGGCCTGACCAAAAATTATCAAACTTACCATGTTGCCCTGGCCTACTCTTGAGAACATCCCACTTGAGTACCAAATCTCCTTCCTTAAAATTTTTGAACTTATCCTTCTTATCAAAAGATATTTTATTTGAGCTTGATTAAGTTCCATTGTATCCAATGCTTTTCTTCTCTCTTCTTCCAACTGTAACAAATCCACATACCTGAGCTTTAAAGGATCCTCTTCCTCAAACAATAACATCTGATCAGCTAGCTATAAGGCTGGAAATTCTATAGATATTGGAAATCTAGCCTCCTTACCATAAACCAAGATATAAGGGGAATTCCCAATTACCTGTTTAGGTGTGATTCTATCCAACCATAAGGCTGCCTTCAATTTAGAATGCCAATCTCTTTTATTTTCCTGCAGAATCTTTTTGATAATTCTTGTTAGATTTTTATTTGTAGATTCTGCAAGACCATTACCTTGAGGATAATATTTAGAGGAAGTATTAAGGTAAACCCCATTCTTAACAGCCCATTTTGTAATAGCTAACCCAATAAAATCCATAGCATTGTCTGAAATAATAGATTGAGGAACCCCAAACCTAGTTATGATATCTTCATAAAACTTCAAAATAGCAGGTCTAGTAGCTTCTTTTAATGTAATTGCTTTAGTTCATCTCATGAAATATTCAGTAGCAGTCAAAATCCATTTTTGACCTGCACTAGAATTAGGATGAATAGGACCAATAAATTCCATACCCACTTGGCAAATGGTTGATCAACTACAATAGGTTTTAATGGCAATGCAACTAGCTTTTGTTTTCCTGCAAACAATGCACATTTCTGACACTTTCTAGCCCAAGCATAAGCATCTTTAAATAAATCAATCCAATAATAGCCCACCCTTAGTATCTTGCAAGCTATAGTTTTGGGACTAAAATGAGCACCACATGAACCATCATGAAATTCAGATAAAATTTTGTTCTGATCTAAGGAATCAACACACTTAAGAAACATTCCAGAATAATCTTTTCTATACAAAATACCATCAATAAGGACATATGGGATAGATTGTAACCTGTAGTACCTCCTTTGGGCCTTATTCAGATCATTTGGGCATTGTCCAGTTTGAATAAACCTTGTCATATCAGATAACCAAGTTGTATTAAAAAATAAAACAGTATCCATTTGAGAATTCTCAGATTCTTTAGAAATTTCAACATCTTCTTCTTCCTTTTCCATTTGAGCACAAAGGCCCTTTCCTCTTACCAGCTTAGTAACATGAATCTGCACATCATACTCCATCACCCTAGTTATCCAGCCAACCCATTTTTCATTTACATCCTTATTCAATAGGAATTCTTTGATACTTGGATGTGCAACCATCAAATGCACTCTATTGTTGGAAATCAAATGCTTAAATTTCTTCAATGCTTTAATAGTAGCGAGTACATGCTTTTCAACAAAAGTGTACCTTTTTTCATAGCCATCCATACCTTTGCTGAAAAAAGCAATTGGCTACTCCTAATTTTCATCATTTTTCTGGACCAGCATGGATGAAATTGTATCAGAAGCACCATAAGCATACAAAATAAAATCTTTAGTGAAATTAGGATTAACAAGAGTAGGAGCTGAAGACAAAGCTTGTTTAATCAATTCAAAGTTTTTTTTCCCTTCTTCAGTCCAGCTGAAGAGAACATCCTTTTTAAGCATTGAAGTCAATGGTTTTAATAGATTTGCAATATCCAGAATAAACCTTCTCACAAAATTGATTCTCCCAATAAAACTTTGCAAACCTTTCTTGTGTTTAGGCAATGAAAGTTCAAGGATTGCATGGATTCTTTTAGGATCTATTGTAGTTCCTTCCTTAGATACCTTATACCCTAATATTTTTCCTTCATGAACTACAAATACAAATTTCTTAGGGTTTAAGGAAATTCCAAATTCCCTACATCTTTGCAAAATCTATCTTAAATGATCAATATGTTTACTAGCTTCTTTGCTATAAATTGTTATATCATCAAGGTAAACCAAAACAAATTTATACATCAAATTTTTAAAAGCCATATCCATTGCTTTTTGAAAAGTTGCCCCAGCATTGGACAATCCAAAGGGCATTCTCCTATAAGCCATGGTACCCCATTTTGTTGTAAAAGCTATTTTGAATTGGTCAGATTCCTTCACTAAAATCTAGTTATAACCAGAATATCCATCTAAAAGAGAGAATCTCTCTAATCCTGATACATTCTGCAAAATCTGCTCCATGGAAGGGAGTGGATGTCTATCTTTCAGAGATGCCCTATTAAGGTCTCTAAAGTCTACACAAAGTCTTATCTCACCATTTTTCTTCCTTACTAGAACTAAGTTAGAAACCCAAGATGTGTGTTTAATAGGAAATACAATATCACCATCTAAAATTTTTCTCAGCTCTTTTAACATCAATGGTTCCAATTTAGGGTTGATAGGCCTTTGTCTTTGTCTCATAGGATTTGCATTAGGTTCCAACTCTATAGTATGTTGTGTTAACTGGGGATCAAAACCCTTAAGATCAAAATAGTCCCAGGCAAAAGCATCATTATATTCCTTAAAAAGATCAACAAATAACTCTTTTTCCTCAAGAGAGTTTATTTTACCAACCTTTAACCACTTATCTCTGAAAATCTCCACTTCTTCATAATGATCCTCCTTAACCAGCAAGTTGGTTTTTCCTTTTTTGAACTGATCATCTAAATTGAAAGCAGATTCTAAACTGACTAATCCATTTGGTAGCTTGTTAGACTTCAACTAGATGATCTGGTCTTCCATTTGCTGAGTGTTTTTGCTATCTTTAGGAGCTGAAAAATCATTAGTTTCCATTAAAAAACTCAAGATATGTTCATCAGTATTGAAAACTTGCCAGTATGCATCATTATCTAGAATGGAAGGTCTAACAATTATCTTAACATGTGACTGATCAGAAATCAGTCCTTTATTCTCTGTTAGTGCAATATGAGCACCAATTCCAACCAGCCTATCTGCATGCAAATTTTCTCTTCTACGAATTGAAATCAGATTAAAGGCATCAAATTATTCTAGAATATTAGAAACTCTAGATCTATACATCTTAAGTAAGTCATTTTTCATAGTATTAATGCCTCTCACCTATTTAACAATAAGTTTACTATCTCCAAAAGCTCTGAGACACTTAATACCTTTCAGCCTTGCCCATTCTAATCCTTGGATTAGACTCTCATACTCAGCCACATTATTAGAATAAGGAAAAGTTAGCTTATAGGCAGCATAAAATCTGTCATCATCAGGAGATACTAACATAACTCCTACACCAATTCCATCCTTATTCCTTAAACCATCAAAATATAGATCCCAAGGTTGATTAGAAACAACAGATTCAGATTCATTATTTTTAATCAAATTAGGAATAACAGAATTAGATTGTAACATCATATAATTCCCAAATCTAGCATCAAATGAATCATCATTCTGTGCATTCCTAAAAGCCCATTCATCTAAAACAATATCTAGATATGCTTCAGTTTTTGTATTATATGCTGAACATTTAGTATTTTCATCTTGATCCATATTCATATAGCTTGCATTAACAGGACTGGGATTGTATGGCTCTATGTGATTCTTTGACAAAGATTCAGACTTTATTGTCACTCTAGCACCATACCTTGTTCTAAAAAACATATGTGACCAATTTGATGAAAAATATCCATCAATTTTAGCTGTGAAATCCCTAGATAAGCACATGGCAAAATAGGCTAGTAAGTCAATCACATATATATCCTGTGGGATTGAAAAATTTGGGCATGAATGAAGGGTCAAACTTGCATTTTTAATGAATCCTAAAGTCTTTACAGTAGTACCATCAAGTTGTACTACACCCTTCTCAAGAGGCTCATATTTTAGATTCAGAGAATCAACCACTTTCTTTGGCATAACTGTACTAGTTGCACCACTATCAACCATGCAATTATGAACTAACTTATTTCCAATAATCAGAGTGAAATAGAAAGAAGGAGGCTTCTGGTTTGGAGACTTTTTACCTTCTTTCTCTGATGTCTTCTACACACTTGAAGGTTTCTTATCAGCAGATACTACTAGTTTTTCAACATTGACAGCCTTCTTAACTTCTGAATTTGCTAGCTGCTAAACTTTCACAGGCTTATTTGCTTCATTAAATGGTTTTTCCTAAGCTTTAGAAGGCTTTGAATTAGTCATTACCACAGTTGGTGGCTGCTAGACTATTTGCTTGGAATTAGTTGCCAACTTAGATAACTCTTCCTTCAAAATTTCAACCTATCCTAGAATAGACAAAGTTTCCCAAGCGAACAAAGTAACATTCATTTTCTTCATTATATCCACAATATTAAAAGGAATAGAAAATTGTACCTTATGTGATGATCTAGAAAAACCTTGATCAGCCCCCTTTGGATTTTGTTCCTTACCAGTAGAAACTGATGGATTCTTCAAAATTGAAACTGGTGGAGAAGAAGCATTTCCAGCAGACTGATCTGCTTCAAGAGCTCTCTTTTTTGCTCTAGTATTTTCTACAATTGATGAATCTTCATTAAACCCACAAAACTCTTCCTCTTGCCAATTCAAGAATCCAGTTTCAACACCTTGATCTGCCTGATTCTGAACTTCTTCAATAGATACATTCTACTGTGAATTCATTAAATTTTGTACCATGAGAGCTTGATTCAAAATACCATTAGAACATGTAGACTGAACATGTGGCTCATTGCATGGATAACACTATTTAGTAGCAATATTATTCTAAGATGGTACAATATCCCTAACTGCATTAAGAGGTGCTAGATTATACTGTCTATTTGGTCTCATATTCCAATTCTATTTATTTGCATTAGGATTTCCTTGAAATTGCTGCCTATTAGACTAAAAATTGGACTAGTTAGGGTACTATGAAGAGGAAGAGCCAGCAAATTGGTTCTAAACAGCAAGATTAACCTAAGCTTGACTCCTCTTGAGGACTACCAAATCATTACCAAAAGATTGTAATAAGCTTTCAATTTTCTGTTGGCTGTCCTTAATAGTTTGTAACTCATTTGGATAAACTACAAGAGCTATTTCTGAGGGCTTATAAGATGAGACAGCAGCTAATGGTGGAACCACTAATGGCATATTTGACTAAATATGGGGAAAGAAAGGCATAGGAGGCCTAGGAGCTATCTTCCCTGCCTAGATAAGACTATTCTCTACCCTAATAGAAAAATCAAAAGCTTGAGGCAAAGTATTACCTCCCATAGATTGAATCATTACAGAGATATCACTATTCAGACTCTTCAAATAATATAGAAATGCATCTTCAGCTAAAGACCTTACCGTAGCAGGGATCTGATTCCAAGTCTTCTAAAATCGAAGGTTGAAATCACTCATCTCCTCTTGTGGTGCTCTTTTGATTGTAGTTAATTGTTCCACAAGAGACAAGTTATCAGATTTGTCCTCAAAAAAATTTGATAGCTTTTCACCTAAAGCATCCCAAGTAGCAATAGAATCTACTGTAAGGGTTTTGAACCAGTCAAGAGCTTTGCCTTTGAGTGATGCTGCCAATAGCTTCAAAGCTACATCTTCTTCAGTAATATGATGGACATTGCATAGAGTTGCAACATCTCTAATATGTTCAATAGCTATCACTGGTCCTTCTCCAGTAAATGTTGGCAATCCCTTAAGAGTAGCCAATGGAACATTGTTGTGATTTGCAATCCTCAAAGGACTACCTTGATTGAATGTAATGAATGGAAAATTTCTGGCCATTGCTTGCTATTGACCTTGTTGCTAAATAGCTAGTGTAACAAAAGGTTGAGCAGGCTGAACTACCTTCCTTTGATAAGTCTTTAAATGCTGGGGTGTTACTACAGCACCACTTGTAGAAGCTTTAAGACTAGAAATGTTAATAGATAAATCTTCAAAATTTGGAAATTCAGACCCAGTGTGATTAGGAATGTCTAGATCCTCAGGAAGATTGATCTCCTCAATGATAACCTCAAGTTCTTTTGAATTTGCAATTTGCTGTTCAAAAACAAGATTAACAAATGATGAGAAATTTGAATTCAAAGAAATACCTCTAGGATCATGCAATGCTCTACCACCTTTGGATGATCTTCCTTATAATGTCCCCATTTTGGCAGTAATTTGATTTAATTAATTTAATTAATTAAGTTGTCCAAAATAATGAATATTTTATGAGGATGACTAATTAAGTATTTTAATTAAATAAATAAGTGGTATTAAGTTAATTATTTATAAAGTTATCAAATAAATAAATATTAAAAGGTAACTTTATATTTAATTAATTTAGTAAAGTGACTTGAATTATAAAATATCTTATAAAGTCACTTAATAAATAAAATAAAATAATGTTCTAGAAGTTTCTGGAGAAAGTTGAGAAAAAGAATAAATAGGCATCTTGGGCTTCATTCTCATCATCCAGTTTGTATTTTCTCTCTTGACATCAGATTGTGATTCAGTCACATAGGCTATTGTGGAGCCTAAGGGTTTCAAGTAGTCATTGGGTCTTTGGGAATGGAGTCTCCCTTGGATTTTCATAATTGAGGAAGTGAAATATCTTCTGAAGGGTTGCACATTGGAAGTGGTATTCAACCATTTCATGTTGAGCTTCATTTGTGTATTCAGACTTGGTCTGAGATCTTGATATTTTGGGAGTCAATTTGTGAAGAAGATTGCATTATTTTTCCTTTGGAGACTTTCACAATAAGCTGGGCAATATTTCATTGCAAATCTAATACCAGACTGGGCATGTTTGAAAGGTATCTTGGAGATATATTTTGAGATCACAAGTCCATCAAACCTAGTTGAAAATTCTTGCAATTGACATCAGATCATTCCCTTGACATTGGTGATCCAATCTACATAAGTTTTGGCACTTTTTGTGGAAGAGAAAAATTAATAAAAATTTTGCACAGTGCTGTACTGTACGGCTTGTACCTACAACTATGTACGGTCTACATACTAGACATTCCCAGGGGTTCAGATTGCATCATCAGCATCAGCACACTCATTGTAATTGACGGCAAATTCCAGGTTCTTCTACTCCCAATTGTAATTGCTTGAAAATGTATGAGTGTCATTTTTGCTATGAGGGTTTGTAATTTTTAGTCACCGTTGTACATGTCATTTGCATATTTCAAGTAAGGGTTCAAGGTGTGCAAAGATAATTGTAATCAGTCCATCCTAAGAAGGACTATCATTGCATTTTAGCATTTAGTTGCATAAGTGTGATGCCAAGAGTCTTGGCCAATTTGCAATCAGCTTTGTATTGAATAAACATTGGCAATCAAGGAGTGATAGTAGTTTCTCAAATTCATGTTGCAATCAAATATCATCAGCTTATGCATGACAACTATTTGACATTATGTCAGTGACTGTAGGTGTTCTTGTCAGCATATAGGTTGCATACCAACTATTTGTGAATATACCAGTTGGCTGTAGGTGTTCATTTATCATGCTTAGATCATATATGCATTAGAAATTCATGCTAGGACATTGTTTAGTCAATTCAGAGTCATTTGTAAGCATTCTCATTAATGCTAATTGAAGAAAGTGTCATTAAAGAAAACTGAAATGTTATAATAGTCATATGACCCTTGTATGTGAAGTGTTTGAAAAAAATTTCCAAGGCCAAAATCAGAAGTTTTCAATCAGATTTGAGTAAGGGTCATTACATTCCTCCCCTTCTATTTGGCTGTAACTCTTGATACACAAAAAATTCTTTGTTTGCTCTGGTTGGAGTTATGCTCACTAAAATTGACACTTAGAACTGTAACTGAAAATTAAAACCACCATATATCTAATAGCTCAGAACTGGGAAGCAGTTTGTGCTCCCATCGGGCGTGCCAAAAACTATTCAGGTTTAGAATTGTTACCTTATATTAGGCACTAAGGCAGAACAACAATTCTAGCTGATAATGGAAACCTCTCCTAGTTGTGGGTAGACTATGATTAGAGAGGAATCTCTGGATTCTAGGCCGGTTCCTATCAAATGTTGGTTATCACTTTCCTGACCTACAAACTTTGTTGGGAAAAGAGAACATAAAAACTTAAAACTTAGAAATGAGGGTGATACACCAATGAATAATTCAGATTCTGTAAAGAAATATCAACTCCAGACTTAACTCACATAATCAAACTCAGACAATTTGGTTCACTTCTCAAAGTATAGGCTAATGCATTCAAACTATTAGGGATGAACCACAAATAATTCAAATACTTAACAAACATACATTCTTCAAGCAAGGCCTGATATATCTAACTAATTAGGAAGGAACAGTATGTCATTCACTTCCAGATTATAATCAGAATTATGACTCTTACAAGAAAAGAAGAACAGGAATTGAAAACTTGAACAAAATATGAGTTGCAAATCTGGTTTATTTCCTCCAAAATCTTTGCAAAAATGGCTACAAAATGGACTTTCAAGCTTTTAGGAACAAAATAGTTCACCATGGGCTCTCTTTCCAATACTTGCGACCCCCAAAATAGTCCATCTACCTTCTTTTTCTAACCTCTAAAACCCTAATCTAGGAATACAAGGCCTCTACAAATTGCCTTAATTTGGCCATAATTTGTGCCAAAAATATAGCCCCCTTAATAAACTTTGGCTTACAATAAGGAATTAAAAATCCCTTTTTACAATGATATGTGCCAAAATTTATTTAAAAATAAAATCAATATTAAAAGATTATAATATTAATTAACCTATTCTCTAATATAATCTCTAACTTAGATAATAATCTAAGAGTATGCTATTATATACCGGGGAGTCAATAAGACTTCCACCCACTTGCCGTTACACACATAAAGAGAAATACTAAAAGGGTAAGGTGGCAACTTTTTTATGTTTTCAATGCAACACCTAGCACTATCATCCTCTGCATACTTTCAATATCCCTGTCATAGTCCCTTCACCTTGTGGACTCCAAATGGTTTTATTATTTCACTTAGTATTTGCTTATTTGCAAAAAGTTGGGAATGAAACCCTAACACTGTAGAAAGATGTCTCTGAAAGTGCTGGAAAACTTCATGTTTGCTAGAGATGAAACCCTCGAAACATGATGAAAATCGGCATTTACTGGACTTTACTGTTGATCTCAAGCTCTATAATGTCCATATGAAATAGTAATTTCATTTCTTTTGGACTCTT
Organism: Chamaecyparis obtusa; assembly: GCA_027943335.1. Taxonomy (NCBI): domain Eukaryota; kingdom Viridiplantae; phylum Streptophyta; class Pinopsida; order Cupressales; family Cupressaceae; genus Chamaecyparis; species Chamaecyparis obtusa. The sequence continues at coordinate 3,667,713 of BSBK01002490.1, read as the reverse complement.
CATTCTATCTTTGCAATGAATGACTGGAGTCTACAAAACGTGGCTCTTTGTTTGCACTATTCAATGTTCCATTGTTGGTTTATGAATATGCATTGTTATTCTCAAAAATATATTCTCACGGTTACCGGAAAAAATGACTCACGGATTGGTAGATGAGACTTTCAGTTGAAGAAAGGGTTTAAACTTCCTGTTTCATATCATAGACTTAATGTGTCTTGCAGTAACTATGAGTCTTCAGCATCCTTCATGACATCTATCTGCAGATGAAAACTCAGAACCAATTTGATATTTGATCTTCCAGCTATTTTTAAAAATTTTTTTTGCTGATATATGCTTTGCTATTACAAAAACATGCATTACTGTTGTGAGGAAAAGACTTTCTATTTCAAACATGAACTATGCACTCTTTCTAACAGCAAAGGCTCACTACTTCGAACATGTACTTGCAGTCCATCCATTTTGTACAAATGATGAGTTGAAAATGGTTTTTAACATGGAGTATATACTGCTATTATTTTTTTAAATATAAGATGAAGTCAAAAGTCTGGAAAGACAGTAGACTTCATGCTTACTGTTCCTTTGTTTAAATAGATATTTTAACTTGGAACTTGAAAATATTCCTTCATTGTATTGATTTGATGGGACCTGAGAATGAAATCAAACTCATAGTCAATAAATACTTTCCAGTCATGAAAAACATGTACCAATTTTAGAACTCAAACCCTCTGTTGACTCTTTGGCAAATGGGTATTTGATTGAAACTTTCAAATCTAAAACATAATTCAAACTTGTTGTTATAAAACACTATCTATCTGTAATCAAAACATGCACTGGTGTCTGAAATTGGGCTCTCGACTTTGAGAGTTTTAACTCTCTATCTCTGCTTGCAAAAGTGATTCAAAAATCTTCAAATGTTTTTTTTTTCCATACTTATATTCAGTAGATGTTTTATTGTTCAAAATGTGCACCATTGTTTGAACTTGAACCTTTAGTTCATTCTTAGAAAATGGGTTTTAAAAAAAAGAGTGAATAGTAAAGTACCTTTAGTATCACTACATAAACACCATTGCCTTCTCTGTTGTTGAAAAGTTGAATTATCATTAATACTATGATAGTTTGATCATGACCACAAGCTTTTACTGCATATCATTTTGAGCTTGAGACAGGAATTTTCATAAATTTACTCATACTCTAGCATATAAGTTTGACAAATATCTTGACAAAAATTTTGAATATGAACTTTTCCATTTTCTGAAAAGCTTTGTAAAATGTGATCAATTCAGTCGACACATACAACATTTTGAAACTATTCCTGTAGCTCTGTTTACTGTACATATTTCCTTTTGATGCTGAATTTGTAATTTTGACATGTGAAGTACAACAAGACAAAAATGTTTTCTATTTGTTAATGAAGTTCGAGCATGGGCTTGTGACACTCAAAAATGACAGAATGTTAATGACTAAGGTTCGAACACGGGTTCGTGACACCCAGTCATAACAAACTGTAAAAATTTAAATCATGATGTTATCTTGAAGCACTGTTTAAAAGTCATCAATTTAATCATTCAAAAGTTGAAAAATGTACTTAGGAAATCATGTAATTAGCATCTATCTTATATTATGAAGCAATTGATTCTTTGAAAATCAGCAATTTGGTACTTCCTGTAGCAACCTGGCACTTGAAACTAGTTTGTTTTGCATCTTGAAAATGACTGAAAATGTAAACCAGTCGGTTGTTATCTGCAAAATTGTTGTTAATTTTTCAAATAGCATCAATATGAAATACATATTCTGAAAAAGGTTTCTCAATTTAGAAACATACTAAGTCCCTTTCATTTAGATTCTTGATTAATCAAAAGAAAAGATACACCATAATAGTTATTAGAAGCGAAAGGTTTCATGTTTTAAAAAACACGTCCCTTTAACACTACCTTATAGTGAGTGCTAGTTTATGTTTTCTTGTTACATTTATCATTCTAGATTGATATGCAGTTTGAAAATTAGATTGCTAAAGTATGTTATTCGCTTTTCATGTATTGCTTAGATCCAACAGGAACTAATCATGCTTTCTCTTTCTCGCAGATGTGCATCCCTAAGGACCTAAATGGAGATGGAGACTCGGGAGTGACCTAGATGTGAGGACCTGAGAATGAAATAACTAGCAGACTCAAAGATAACACAAGGCAATGCATGGGACCCCTATTCCATACTTCAATTTTCTACTTTATTCTACAATGTACTCTGTTTATTGAAACATGAAATATGAAACAGAAGGACATTTGTATCACATTCTTTATGAATGCACAATGTAATGATCATTGATGCATTTTGAATTTGTAATAGTTGATCAATACTTAGAGTACATTAATGACATTTGGAAATGAATGTAATAAGGACATGAAAATTAACAAAACCTATAAGGCAGTGTTAACTAGATGACTAAAACATGCAATCTTTCTCTACTAGTGCCTATTGTGTTGTGTGTTTTCATTTTGAGTAACAGTTACATTGTTGAAGAAAATGAATCTGATTCAGATTCAGATGATGATGTAGAGGTAGTATTTGTTGCTATGGAGGATGATTCTGAGGAAGAGGAAAAGTATGTAGAAACAACACTAATTTCTAAGGTTAATAAAAATGATACATGGATCATAGATAGTGGCTGTACACATCACATGACTGGTGATGAAGAAAAAATTGATCATCTTGAGCAATATAATGGAGGATCTATAAAAATGGGTAATGATACACCTTGCATGGATAGAGGAAATGGATCTTTGCTGATAAATGATAGAATCCAATGTGATAATGCTTATTGGGTAGAAGGACTAAACTATAATTTGCTAAGTGTGGCACAACTAAACAATTCAAGTCACCGAGTAGCTTTTGAGAGAAAGAAAGTAAAAATGTTTGATGATGGAGGAAGACTTGTTGGAATAGGAGCACAATCAAAAGGTAACCTATTTTATCTTGATAATGTAGAGTCTTCTTGTTTAATGATGAAAAATGAAGATGCTTGGTTATGGCATAAAAGGTTATGTCATGTGAACTTTGATAACATGATTAAGATCAGTAAAAATAAAAAGGTTAGAGGTCTGCCTAACTTATCTAAGCCTGATCATGTTATGTGTCATGAATGTCAGAAAGGTAAAATGACAAAATCTAGTTTCAAAAGAAAAGATTATTCAACAAAGAAAATACTTGAGTTAGTTCACACCGACCTGTGTGGTCCCATGAGAACTCAAATTTACTATGGAGATAGATATTTAATTATTTTTATTGATGATTATACTAGATTGATGACTATCATGTTCTTGAAAGAAAAATTAGAGGCATTTAAGATGTTCAAGTGGTATAAAGAAAAAGTAGAAAAAGAGACTAGTAAAGAATTGAAATGCTTAAGATTTGACAGAGGAGGTGAATTTATTTCTGATGAATTTACTAACTATTGTAATGAGCATGGCATAAAAAGATAGGTCTTTGCACTGAGAACACCTCAACAAAATGGAATTGCTGAAAGGAGGAATAGGTCAATAGTTAACTATGCAAGAACACTGATGATAGAGAAAAATGTTGCTCAGACATACTGGAGAGAGGCAATTAGCACAACTATTTATGTTGTGAACTGAGTATAGTTAAAGGACACTAACAAAACACCCTATGAGTTATGGTTTGGACACAAACCCACTATAAGTTATTTTAGAATTTTTGGAAGTAAATGCTTTATTCTAAAAGATGAAAGAAATGGAAAGTTCAACTCAAAAGGTGATGAAGGGATATTTCTTGGATATTCCACTAAAATCAAAGCATATAAGTGTCTAAATAAAGTTACTAATAAAATGATAGAAAGTGCTAATGTCAGGGTTGATGAATTTGATGAAAAGAATGTAGAAGAAAGAACAAAGGAACTGGAAGACTATGGTAGATTCACATACATTGAACATCCAGAGTATTTACCAAAGTGAAAACAGTGACAACCGATCAGCAGGAAAACAACACCGAGGAATAGGAAAGAGAAACTGACGAGCAAGAAGGACCTACCGAGAAAGGAAATGAACCTAAACAGGATGAACAAGAAAGAAGAGATCATATACTGGCAAGATTTTTGAGAAGACATCATCCTCAGAACCAAATCATTGGTGACAAGCAAGATGGCCTATAAATGAGAAGTAAGTCAAGACAAGGTACATGCTTAGTTTGTGAATATGAACCAAAAAATGTTAAAGTTGCATTGGAGAATGAAGAATGGATAAATGCAATGAATAAAGAGATTGAACAGATAGAGAAAAAAAATACATGGACCTTAGTACTTAGACCTAAGGATAAAAATGTTATCGGTACTAAGTGGATCTTCAGAAATAAGTTGAATAAAAATGGAGAGGTTACAAGGAATAAAGCTAGACTAGTTTGCAAGGGGTATGCACAGGAGAAAGGAATTGACTATGGTGAGACCTTTGCACCTATTTCTAGACTAGAAGAAGTTCAAATGTTACTGGCTTATGCAGCACATAAGAAATTTAAATTTTATCAAATGGACGTTAAGTCTACATTTCTAAATGGGATACTTGAAGAAGAAGTCTACATAGAACAACTAGAAGGGTTCGTTGATCCAAAAAAGAAAGACATGGTATGTAGATTACATAAAGCTTTGTATGGTGTGAAGCAAGTACCAAGAGCCTGGTATGAAAGGCTACATACTTATTTTTTAAGTATTGGATTTGTTAGAACTAGTGAGAACAACAATTTGTACATGAAAGGAAATATTGATGATACTATTCTAATTGCTGAAATATTTGTGGATGATATTATCTTTGGAGGATAAGATCACATATGTAAATCATTTTCTAATGAGATGAGAAAAGAGTTTGAAATGTCTATGTTTGGAGAGATTAAGTTCTTTCTAGGACTGCAGGTTATTTAGAAGAGTGATGGAATATTCATCACACAATCCAAGTATATAAAAGAAGTACTAAAAACATTTGGCATGGAAGATGTTAAACGATTTGGAACACCAATGGTCATAGGCTACAAGTTGACTAAAGAAGATGAAACTACAGAAGTGAACCAGACACTATACCGATCTATGATTGGTAAGTTAATGTATGTAGTACATAGAGACCAGATATAGCACATGTTGTGGGGATTGTTGCTAGATTTTATGAAAATCCTAGAGAGTCACACATGATTGCTAAAAAGTGAATCTTAAGATACCTAAAGAAGATAGAGGATTATGGATTATGGTATCCTAAGGAAGGAAATTTTGAACTTAAAGTATACACCGACGTTGATTGGGCTGGAAATGTGGATGACAGAAAAAGCACAACCGGAGGAGCATTTTTCTTCGTTGAAAGAATTATTACCTGGACAAGTAAGAAGAATTCTTGTATTTCCCAGTCTATAGCCAAAGTAGATTATGTTGTTGCTGCTACAAAATGTTCAAATATTGCATATATTAAGCAAGTGTTGGAAGGAATGAATGAGGTAATCACTAAGCCGGTGATTATATACTATGATAACACTAGTGCTATAAATATTTCAAAGAATCTAGTGATGCACTAAAAAACAAAGCACATATCTATCAAGTATCACTACTTAAGATAACAAGTACAGGAGAAGCAAGTGAAGCTAGAATCTGTTACATCTAAAGAGAAACTTGCAGACATATTTACAAAGCCTCTACCAAAAGATACATTTGAATACTTGAGGACTAGACTTGGGGTCTGTCCCCCATCTACCGGTCACTAATGTGATCTGAAGGTTGCATCAACCTAATCTTATCAGAAGATCATTCACATTGATGCAGCATAGTTCACACTTTGGATTTCTATCTAAAGTTGTGAAAGATTTGAGAAACCAGTGGCATAATTAGTATACAAAGATACAATAAATGCACATGACAAAAAAGAGTTACATGGATACTACAGAGTTGTATGTTTATTTGTTTCTTTGGCATTGTTGTCAAAGGGAGAGATAAAAAATATGATAACCAAGGAGAATATAGGAACATCTATCTTAAGGAGAGACAATATGAGAAGATAAAGGGAGATAAATATAATGAATCTGAGATCTACTAAAGATCATATCTGCGGAAGATAGTCTGCACTTACAATGTTGTTATGTAACGTAGTGATTAAACATATTAAGCTAGGGAGAGCTTACCAAGCTACAACATTTGTTTACAGAGTTATAGAATATATGTTTGGTATGTGTATGGTATACTTCATATTGCTTGAGTTTCCATCAATGCCAAAGGGAGAGATTGATGAACTACAACGGATTAACAACCTGATTGAAGAACTTCAAGTGATTAAAGATCACCAAACACTAAAATGTTATGTAAGATAATTGAATCAGTTTTATGATTGTCATTAATGTCAACTAGTTTTGACAGTACTTATCATGGAGTTGCAAACATCTAACACATCTATAGAAGAGAAGAGAAAGATGAAGAACCAAGATATCTATATGGAGGAAGACGGTTATGACAAATGAGGATAAGGAATACCTTTGGTAACTTATTGACGAGTCTATGACTTCATATTTTTGACTTGATTATGTTACATTAATCTATTATGAAGTTGGGAGAAAATTGTTACAAAGTAGTGTGGTTAGTTAATGAAGCATTCCAGTATACACTGAGTAGTGTAGTGTATATCGAGCATAGTATAAACCAAGCTTGTGTTCACCAATGCATTTCTTTGTTAACCAAGTATGGACAAAAGAACTCAATGATTTGTTTAGCCGATAGAAGTTGATGAGTTGTAAAGTGTATGATCATGGAGTGGAAAGATAAAGTTTGTTATGAGATCAACGGCTAGAAAAATTCAAGGAAGATCTAAAGGATAGATTTGAAATGTATTACTGACACATCAGCCAAGGAAGGTTTAAGAAACAAAACCAATGAAGGAGATTAAGCGGAAAAATGTGATGGATGAAAAGAAAATGGTTTACTTGTCTATTTAAGAGACTAGGGTTTCATTATGAAACTTATGCTAGAGGAAAAAATACTATAGAGATATCATGTGAACAACCTTCATGCATGCCTGATAAAACTGGTTAAGGAGAACTGAACCGCAGAGATTACCAAGTGTCAGAAAGCTATAACCAAGAGACAGTAAGTTACTGAATATTTTTGAAATGGAATTGATATATTGATCAGAGATTTGAATGAACATAATATAGATCTATACATCTGCAAATCAAGTTGTATTTTAATCAGATCACTTGTTGTTACAGTTTAACCATTGTAATCAGATAAATCTCTTAACCGAGTAGACTTGAAAGTCTTGTAATGTCATTCATAGAATGTACATTTGTTATCATGTCAACCCCATAGTGAATGTTGGTTGGACAATAATTTTTAGTGTTAAATCCTCTAACAAGATGACACCATACAGTGTGTTTTGTAACCTTTAACAAGGTTGGGTCTTCACTAGCCTCACTTCAGAAGAGTGAACAATTTTTGGGTTGGCGATCCTAGGTGGTTTTTCCCTTTACAGGGTTTCCACGTTAAATCTCTTGTGTTATGTGTTGATTGTGATGATTGTTGGATATCATACTTTACATGTTTCATATTTGATTTGATCAGTAGTTACTAAGTTATTGACTGGTTATCAGTAAAAGAACAAATAGTTTACTATTATATGTTACCAAGCTGCAAAAATTTGTTTAAATTGTTTTTGGATGTACATTTTTTATTTGGGAAAGTGGATAACTGATTCACCCCCCTCTCAGTTATTCTAACAGAAGGAACCAAAACTGTACAAAGTAGTGTCATTGGTAAATGAGCACTTCAGCATACACTGAGCAAGTGTAGTGTATGTTGAGCGATAGTATCAACCGAGCTTGTTTTCATCGATGCATTTCTTTGTTAACCGAGTATGGATAAAGGAATTAAATGTTGAGTTTAGCCAACAGAAATTGATGAGCTAGAATGTGTATGATTTTGAGGTTGAAGATAAAGTTTGTTATGAGATCAATGGCTAACAAAATTCAAAGAAGATCTAAAGGATGGAATTGAAATGAGTTATAGACACATCTGTTGAGGAAGGTTAAAGCGGCAAAATCTACGAAGGAGATTAAGTAGAAAAATTTGATGGATGAAAAAAAATGGTTTACTTTTCTATATAAGAGACATTGGTTTCATTATTGAAATGATGCCAAAAGAAGGCGACTACAGAGATTTTTCATTAACATAGTTTCATGTATGCCTGATTAGACTGGTTAAAGGAGAACTGAACTACAGAGTTAATCGAGCATTAGAGAGCTATTACCAAGTGATAGTAAGTTATTAAATATTAAAGAACTGAATTGAAATATTGATTAGAGGATTTGTATGGGCTTAGAATAGACCTGAACATCTACAAAATCAAGTTGTTAGGATTATTCCCAAGAGATAACTAAGAGAGAGGGGGGGTGAATCAGTTATCTACAAGTTTCAATTATTTATCCAATTAAGTATACTTAAAATTTAAGCATAAATACAATGAAATAACACTTGAACACAAAAAAATAATTTTGGTTACAGGGAAACCCAAATAGGTAAAAACCCCGGTGGGAATTGACACCCACTAATAATCTGCACTAGTGTTTTATGATCCCTGTTAGGAGACCTTATAACCTTGTTAGGAGTTGATCTTTACAATGCATTTAGTATAGTGACTTGGTCAAGGGTTGGACCCTATTAGGAGTCTTTTACAATTAACTCTGTTAGGGGTGAGGACACATTGTCTAAGAGCTCACTTCTCAAAGGGTGAAGGTTGCAACCTTTTGACTAACAGATACACACTATATCTAGATCTTGATGAACTTCTCTTAGACCTACTATCTAGATCAATCCCAATGAATAGAATATACTCTTTACTTGGTCACATTGACCTTCTGCTAATGGCTCAACACTTCACATTCAACTCTGAACCACACTTAGCAATCACAAATGACTACCTATATATATCTTTCCTCTAAATGATATGATCAAGTTAGCCTATTAGAACCACCTTGAAATCATATTAGAGAAAAAATAACACTCTCCAATAACATTTCAATCGGCTCTACTAAGCACACAACACAAACTAGGACTAGTCTAAATTAATAAGTGTAGGTGCACGCTACACACTGTCAGCTCTACCAAATTAACAGATACTTTCTCCTCGAGCTGAATGACATCATGCACTCTTAAAAAAATATTCATAACTCTTCTCCAATAACTAATCCAAGGGTGCATACCAAAATGATAGGCGCAACTCCTGTACCAATAAAATCTCTGTCGGCTCTTCTAGATAAACACATGAAACTGCAACTGGGGAATAGCGATTGCATAACTTTACTTCTACTAATCATCAGACCCTACGTCCATGAATGTAACATCACTAACATGTCTCCATCACATATCCAAATGTGCAAGGCTCCATGATAATTGTATTGACAATCACTCACATAACACTGCCTGTAACTCTGTCAGGAACAATGCTAACACAAGCTTCTACATAACTGTCTTTACTAACAATTGACCTCTGTGTTCATGATATCATGATGATAACATGTCCATGCTTCATATAATCATATCTTACTACATAAGTCTTCCACGCATGCTACTTACATATGTTTTCATCAATGAAAAACATATAGTGAATACTGGCTTGCTGGAAAATCTCCAACAATCTCCCCCTTTGGCATTGATGGAAACATATGGAATGAAAAACACCACCAATAAAATGAAAAATCCTTTTATAAAATTCTCCATTTCCTCATCAAAACTCCCCCAAGGATGAATCCTCCATCTGCTTTAATATTCTTCAATATTCTCCATTTCCTCAATTGAACTGCTTCCATGACTGAATATCACTCCCCCTTTAATACTATTTTTCATGACTGTATACTACTCCCCCTTTGACATCAATGGCAAAGGGATCCAATTATTTTAAGCACTGATACTACTCCTGAAGTGGAGTAGTCAACCATCCATCAGTCCCTAAGGACTGATGCTCTTTCTCCTTTCTTTAAGAAGAATCACGGAAGGGAATTACTCCTAGCTTCTCCCTGAGATACTCAAAAGTATCATTTGGCAATGACTTTGTGAATATGTCTGCTAACTGATCTTTAGTACTCACATAGTCCAACTTGACTTCTTTCTCTACCACTTTCTCTCTAAGGAAGTGATACTTAATCTCTATATGTTATGTCTTTGCATGCATCACAGGGTTCTTTGACATGTTGATAGTGCTAGTGTTATCACAATGAATAGCAATAGGATAATCAATCTAAATTCCAAAATCCTTTATCATCTTCTTGATCCAAATAATTTTAGAACAATTCAAGGCTACTAAAACATACTCCTCTTTTTTTGTTGATTGAGAAATACAATTTTTCTTCTTTCTTGTCCAAGTGACAAGTCTGTCACCAAGAAACATTGCTCCTCCTGATGTACTCTTTCTATCATCAATGCATCCTACCCAATCTGCATCAGTATATACATGAAGCTCAACATTTTTTGAATTAGGATACCATAGACCATAATCTATAGTGCCCTACAAATATCTAAATATTCTCTTTACTGCCATGAGGTGATTTTTTTAGGCTCTACTGTAAATCTTCCAATAATACCAACTGCATTGGAAATGTTTGGTCTTGTTTGAGTAAGATATATGAGTTTACCAATCATAGATTTATACAATGTTATATCTATTGTTGGTGAATCATCTTATTTTATAAGCTTGCATCCTATTATCATAGGTGTACCCACTTGATTGCAATAATCCATCTTGAAATTATTCAATATCTCTTTCACATACTTGGATTGATTAATAAAAATACCCTTCCATGTCTACTGCACATTTTATCCCAAGAAGTATTTGCTAGGTCCAATCATGCTCATCTCAAATTCTCTCTACATCTCCTTAGAAAATTCTACACTAAGTTTTTCATTACCTCCAAAGATAATGTCATCACCAAATATAGCTACAAGTAGTAGTCCTTCAGATGTCTCTCTTATAAATAGATTACAATCTGTTGCTCCTTTCTTGAATCTATTTTTTGTTAAATATACATCAAGTCTCTCATGCCATGCTCTAGGGGCTTGCTTAAGTCCATAGAGGGCTTTCTTCAATCTGCATACCATATCAAGTCTGTCTAATAGGGTGAATCCTTTTGGCTTCTCAATGTATACTTCTTCCTTTAACTCTCCATTCAAGAATGTTGACTTAACATCCATCTGATAGACTTTGAAGTTTTTGACTATTGCATAAGCTAGAAACAACTTAATGGCTTCTAATATTCTCATAGGAACAAATATGTCTGAATAATCAATGCCTTCTCTTTGTGCATATCCTTTACATACCAACCTTGCTTTATTTCTTACTACTATACCATCTTCATTCATCTTGTTTTAGAATATCCATTTGGTTCCAATCACATTCTTATCACTAGGTCTTTGGGCCAGTTCCCAAGTATCATTCTTAATCATCTGATCTAGTTCTTCTTTCATAGCATCATACCAATCAAAATCATTACATACATCTTCAACACTTAAAGGTTCAATTTGAGATAGTAAACATACCACCTCATTTCTTATAGAACTCTTTTCTTTTGATCTTGTTGTGACTTTTTTTCTCTTATCTCCAATGATGTCATCCTTGGAGTGATATCTAGATGTAAACTTTGGAACTTTAGGTGATGTTGTCTCATCTACCTTATGAGTTTCTTCTTCACTTGTTTTAGGGTCATTGAATAATACATCAATGCTATCAAACATCTCTTCAATGACTGTCTCACTAGTGGAAGGACTGGGTTCTTCGTCAATCATAGGTGTATAATCATGATATCTTTCTTGAACCATAAACTTTTCATCAATCTTAACATGAGCACTTTCAATGATCTTCTTCAATCTCAAATTAAAACATCTATAAGCTTTTCTTTTAGTAGAGTAACCAAGGAAATACCTTCATGTACCACTTGCTTCCAAAGATTCTAAAGTATTTCACTATGGGAGAATTACCAAACCATATCTGATAAGGTGTCTTGTTTGTTCCAGGCCTCAATTGTATTCTATTGATGGTATAGACTATTGTATTGACCGCATCTCTCCAATAGGTTTGTGAAAATTTTCCTTCAATCATGATGGTGTGTGTTGTATCAAGGATGATCCTATTCCTTCTCTCTACAATCCTATCCTATTGAGGGGTTCTACGTGCACTCAACTATCTTTTTATGTCATGTTCTTCATAGTACTCATAGAATCTATCAGAGGTGAATTCTCCTCCTCTATCAAATCTTAGGCATTTTATCTTTAGTCCAAATTCATTCTCAACCTTAGCTTTTAATATTTTGAACTTCTCAAATGCTTCTGACTTATCTTTCAAGAATGCAACCCACATCATTCTATAATAATAATCTACAAACAAGATGAAATACCTTTCACCATAGTATGATCTTGTTTTAGTTGATCCACATAGGTTTGTATGAATCAGATCCAACTTGTTCTCTACTAAATTGTTCTTGCTCCTGAATGAGTTCCTCACATGCTTTCCCATTACACATTCCCTATAATTAGTATCAACTAGCTTTTCTATGCTAGGTAGATCTCTTACTACCTTCACATTTCTTATCTTCACTATGTTATCAAAATTGATATGACATAGTCTTTTGTGCTATAGCCAATTGTCATCTACTTTAGCAACAAAACAACTTGCTTCTGAATTAAGGTGAAAAAAATTACCTTTAGTCTTTGAACCTGATGCAATCATAACACCATCCTTGTTGTTAATGATGCACTTGTTTTCTTTGAACTCCAACTGATAACCTTTTTCAAGCAACTGCCCAACACTAAGAAGGTTATGCTGCAAACAATCTACATACAGAACATTATCAATATTGTTCTTTCCATCCAATGTGATAGCTCCTCTACCAATGATAGGTTTAGGAGTGTTATCTCCAAATCTAACCATGCCACCTTTGTATTTTTCTAGATGAACAAATTTTTCTTTATCACCTTTCATGTGATGTGAACAACCACTATCTATAATCTAATCTGTCATTATGTCTGCTTGTGAAATCAATGCTAGCTCTTGTTCCTTTTTCTCCTCTTCACAATCCATCTCATCATACATCTTCTCCATGATAGCAATGAATCCAATTTCATCTTCAACTGTATCATCATCTGATACTCCATCTCTAGCATAGTAACATTCCTTTGTATACTTAGGCTTGTAGTTATTTTGGAACTTTTTAACTCTTGAAGGACACTTGGATGGAAAGTGACCAATCTTATTACATGAAAAGAATTTGAATGGCAATTGACCTTCATATTTTCCTTTTCCTTTCTTTCCTCTTTTAGAAATCATAAAAATGAAATCATCTAGTGCTTTCTCTTCATCATCATCATCAAAATTACCAGAAATGTTTGCAGATTTCTTACCATAGATTGATGCTTTGAAGGTTGTCTCACTTTTAGGTTCTATCTTCAGTCTTGAAATCTCAAAAGTTGAGATTTTTTTGATCAAGGTCTCTCTCTTGAAATTTGTTGTAAGATGCATGGTCTCATCAAGGATGTTGATCATGTTTTCATACTCTACTGTAAGAGTAGTCATTAAATTATACATAATTTCTTCCTCCGAGATCTCTCCACCATTTTTCCTAATTCCAACAAATGCTTCATTGATCCTTTGGTTGTAAGCTTTGATGTCTTCTTTTGGTAGAATCTCTAATGCATTGTATATTTTCTTCCATGTTTTTCTGCGTGCATTCTTTTCTTGTGTGTCTCCTTCAAACATGTCTTCTAGGTGCTTCCATATCTTGTAGGTTGTGTCTACTTTCTTTATTTCTGAAAAATCACTATCAGATAAGGCACTGATAAGGGCTTCTTTTTCTATTGCAATCTGATGGAATAATTCCTTATGCTTGTCAGTAGCATCATCCTTTGCAAGATCTACTAAAGAAGGAATCTTAACTTCTTTGATATCCACTTGAAGAACTTCAAAAGAAATGCATTGTAAATGTGTCACCATCTTGTTCTTCCAATCAAGATAATTCTCTACATCAAACTTAGGACTTTCTTTTCTAAAGAATTCCATTTGATCAACCTCAAGCTGTTAAACTTTCTCTCCGAGGCACTTGGCTCTGATACCAATTGTTAGAATAGTCCCAAGAGATAACTGAGAGGGGGGGGGGGTGAATACATTATCTACAAGTTTCAATTATTTATCCAATTAAGTATACTTAAACTTTAAGCATAAACACAATGAATGAACACTTGACCACAACACAATAATTTTGGTTATAGGGAAACCCAAATAGGTAAAAACCCCAATGGGAATTGACACCCACTAATAATCTACACTAGTGTTTTATGATCCCTATTAGGAGACCTTATAACCCTATTAGGAGTTGATATTTACAATAAATTTAGTACAGTGACCTGTTCAAGGGTCAGACCATGTTAGGAGTCTTTTACAATTAACCCTTTTAGGGGTGAGGACACACTATCCGAGAGCTCACTACTCAAAGGGGTGAAGGCTGCAACCTTCTGAATAATAGATACACACTATATCTAGATCTTGATGAATTATGCTTAGACATACTATCTAGATCAATTCCAATGAATAGTATATACTCTTTACTTGGTCACATTGACCTTTTGCTGATGACTCAACACTTCACACTCTCTGCTCTATGCTTCACATTCAACTCTAAACCACACTTAGCAATCACAAATGACTACCTATAAATATCTTTCCTCTAAATGACATGATCAAGTTAGCCTATTAGAACCACCTTGAAATCATATTAGAGAAACAATAACACTCTCCAATAATATCTCAATTGGCTCTACTAAGCACAAAACACAAATTGGGACCTATCTAAATCAATAAGTGTAGGTGCATGCTACACACTGTTGGCTCTACCAAATTAACAGATACTTTCTCCTCAAGCTGAATTACATCATGTGCTATTAAAAAAAATTCTTAAGTCATCTCCAATCACTAATCCAAGGGTGCATACTGAAATGATAGGCACAACTCCTGTACCAATAAAATCTCTATCAGCTCTTCAAGATAAACACATGAAACTATAACTCATGAATAGTGACTGCATAACTTCACTTCTAATGATCATCAAACTCTACATCTATGAATGCAACATTACTAACATGTCTCCGTCACATATCCAAGTGCGCAAGGCTCCATGATAACTGTATGAACAATCACTCAAAGAACACTACATGTAACTCTATCAAGAACACTGCTAACACAAGCTGCTACATAACTGTTTGTACTAAAAATTGACCTTTGCATCCATGATATCATGCTGATAACATGTCCATGCTTCATATACTTAAAGATTACTTCATAACTATTCCATGCATGCTACTTACCATATGTTGTCATCAATGACAAACATACAGTCAGTACTAGCTTGCTCGAAAATCTCCAACAGTTGTATTATAATTAGATCACCTACTATTTCAATTTAACCATTGTAATAGAAAAATCTTTTAACTAAGTGGACTTAACCATCTTGTGATTTCCCTATGTCATTCATAGAATGCACATTGTTAGCTTGTCAACCCCATAGTGAATGCTGGTTGGATGATAACTGTTAGTCTTAAATCCTCTAACAAGGTCACAACTTACAGTGTGTTTGTAACCTTTAATAGGGTTGTCTCTTCACCAAGCTCACTTTAGAAGAGTGAAAAATATTTTGGGTTACCAATCCCAGGTGATTTTTCCCTTAAAAGGGTTTCCACGTTAAATCCTTGTGCTATGTGTTTATGTGGTGATTGTTTGGTTATCATACTTTACATATTACATATCTCATTTGGTCGGTAATTATAGTAAGTCATTTGACTAGTAATCGGTAAAGGCACAAAAAATTTAGTATTTTATGTTACCGAGCTACAGGAATTTTCTAAATTTGTTTTAAGTGATACATTTTTCAATTGGGACTATTGGATAACTGATCTAATTGATTCACCCCCCTCTCAATTATTCTAACAGTTAAAGAGTTCTTTGGCTCTAGATCTTTGTTGGAATAAATCAATGCTACTTTTATTGTTCTGATTCTGAAGAAGCCTGGGGCTGATTCGGTGGATTCCTTCAGACCAATTAGTCTATATAATTTGGTGTACAAGATCTTATCCAAGGTTATCACCCTTAGGTTTCTGGCTATTCTTCTGAAGATTATCTCTCCTCAGCAAAGTGGTTTTGTTCCTGATAGGAAGATACTAGATTCTATTATGAAGGTTCATGAGGTTATTCATTCTAATCAAGTTTCTCTCAACTCTAGTTTTCTGTTGAAACTTGATCTCTCAAAGGCTTATGATCGAGTAGACTACGATTTGTTGATCAAGGTGTGGAGATCCTTCACCTTTTGTGACAAACTTCTCAAGTTGATTTTCCATCTCATTAGTACCTCTACGGGTGCTATCATGGTTAATGGTTCCCCCTCCAGATTTTTCAAACCCTTTAGGGGGCTTTGGTAAGGGGATCCCTTGTTGCCTATCCTTTTTTCTATCATGGTAGAATGTCTTGGTCTCTATTTTCATAAATTAGTGTCTACTGGGTCCATCAAGGGCATTTTTCCTTCTTCTTCTAGGCCATGTTCTCATGAGAAACTTATGGATGACACTATCATTATGGGGTATTCGTCCATTTAGGAGGCTAGGGTTATCAAACAAGCCCTATCCAATTACTCCTTGGGTACTGGTCAAATTGTCAATTGGGATAAGAGCTCTCTATTCTTTATCAATACACATGTGGATGGATAAAATAGAATAGAAAGAATCATTGGATGTAAAATTGATACCATGCCAGCTACCTATCTCGGCCTTCCATTAGGTCTCAAACCTCCTAATTCCTTTTGGGATGGCATTGTGGATAGATTCAATAGGAAGTTAGCCAATTGGAAAGGTGCACTTTTTAGCCAAGTGAGTAAACTTCAACATTTGAAGACCTCTCTGCAGAGTCTCCCCATTTATGCTCTTAGAATTTTTAAGATCCCTAAAAAACATGCAAATATTATTGAAAGAATCCAGAGAAATTTTTTATTGACGGGAGTGGAAGAAATAAAGAGACTGGCTCTAGTTGTGTGGGACAAGGTTTGTACTCCTAATAAGTGGGGGGGGTGGGTATCTGTCCTCTTAGAGTGACCAATTAGGTGCTCCTGGAAAAACAAATTTGGAGGATATTTGTGGAGAAGAAGGAATGGAATGAGATTATCTAGAACAAATATCTCTATTCCTTTCCCCACATATCTAATTGTATGAAGACAAAAGTGAAAGTGCAGGGCTCCTCCATTTGGAATTGCATCCAGCAAGTTAATGAGATGACCTTTAAAGGGGCTAAATAGTATCTAGGCAATGGTAGAAGAATTAAGTTCTGGGATGATTGTTGGCTCAAAGATTTTCCTTTAAGCTATGTTACTACTTTCCAACCTTTTATTAATACCTATATTTAGAGATTTGGTTCTAGGGTCAAGGACTAATGGAGGAATAGATCATGGATTGATCTTTCTTTAGTTGATGAGGCCCTTAAGCCTTTGTTGTTGGATCTGAAGATCTAGAAGGTTGACTCATCTAGAGATGATGAGTTGATTTGGGGAATCCTTCCTTCAGGTGTCTTCACTTTTGCCTCTTCCTCTGAGATTTTATTGAAGTAGCTGGATCCTCCTCCCTTTTGGGCCCAGCTTTGGGATAAAATATTATTTCCTAAAATTAACAGTTTCTTCTGGCTGGCTTTGCAGAACAAGATTCTTACCATTGACAACCTCCAAAAATGTGGTATGATTTTGACCAATATATGATTTCTTTGTAAGAAGGTAGAAGAATCAGTCTTCCATCTAGCCATTGACTACAAATATTCTTGGGAAGTCTGGTGTCTTACCTTACAGTGTTGGAAGATTAATTGGATTTTTCCTAACAATTTGGAGAAATTAAGGACCCAATGGAGAAAAGTGGAGGTCCCCATGGATAAATAGTTGTGGAATCTTATTGCACCTCATGTTATATGGAGATTGTGGAGAGAACACAATGATAGAGTTTTTAGAAATACTTCTCTTCCACTGGTGGTGGTTGTCGAGAAGATTAAGAGAATTCTTAAGGAGAACTACAACTCATCGACTAGTTTGAAGATAGAATTTACTGCTGGTGATTATAGTGCTAGTTCCAAAAATAAAATAGCTACCCAACAGGAGAATGCAATTTGGCTTTCCCCTCCTCCGGGATGGATCAAAATCAATTTCAACGGCACTGCAAAGGGTAACCTAGGTCCCGAGGGTTATAGAGGGATCATAAGAGATGACATGGTGAACTATCTTACTGTTGTGGCAGTTCCCATTTGGGTGAAAACCAATCATGTTGTGGAGGCCATGGCTCTTCTCCAAACCCTTAAAATTATTAAAAAAGATATGGCTCCAAATGTGTGGATCAAAGGTGATTCAATGAACATCTTAAATTGCATCAAAAATGTCACTAAACCATCATGGTCTATTAATATGATTATTGAGATGCCCAAACTATCATTAACTCCTTTAAGAAAGTCATCATTTCCCATGTTTTCTGGGAAGTGAACGGTACTATCGACAAGCTGGCCAAATTTGATGTTCGGGTGAAGGATATTATGATTTGGAATGATGGCAGCAATCTCACCATTGATCTAAAAGCCAAGTTAGCTTTTGACAAAATTCATAGAAAAAGAGTGGATTTGGAGTATCTCAAGAAATTAAGATGAAAAGACACCTAATTGTTAAATAAGTTAAAATGATTATGGAAAGCGTTTCCTTTCTTGAGATTACTAAAAGTATACATGAGTTTATTTACATGTATTTTTAAGTTTCCCTTTTCACCTACATTTTTATGTTCTCTGCTACTGTATTTGATATTTCTTTCTTCAAAATCATGGGTAGAGGGCTTAATCGCAAGGAGCCAAAGGACTGTATAAAATGGAAAAACATGAGAGAGGTCTGGGAAAAACTCAAAAAGGGAGGCCTTACCATGTATATGGAGCACTTGCATGTGTTTAAAGACAGAGCTACGAAGGTATTTTTTGATTCTTGGAAAGATGGGGCGGTGACCATTTTTGGTCTTTCTGTTAATATTATTGAAGAACTAAGTGTTGAGGTGTCTGCGATGAGCCTCAAGGGTATTAAATTTTACAGAGATAAGAGAGTTTCACAAAAGGCCATCCAGTGATTTCCCAAAAGGAAAGCTGAGGTGCAGAGTTTGGTGAAAGATTCCAGCGGCTTCTATTGTGTGTGTGAAAATTGTACCTAGCTATGGACACAATACTTCAGTAAAACATTAGAGGTTAGCAAAATTAGAAATCTATAATATAAATTAAACTAGCTAACCAGGCGATTTACTACCTTCTAGTAGGTATGAGTTTGGTATTCTCAGATTAAGACTGAGATTAGTGACAATGCAATACCTAAACGAAGGATTTAAATGATTGAAAGCAATGAGATATGTATGCAAATTAATCTATTTTTTTGGATTTTTGATGCAATTATAATGAAAAATAGTATGAATCTAATCTAGAATGTATGAAATTGATATGCAGATTATGCTAACAATGATATGAATTGATATGAAAATGGATGCAATGCTATGAAAAACAATGAAAGATCTCACAAATCACCTATTGCAAGAGCTTGATTCTTCAAATGCAAATTCGCTAAAGTAATTGTGCAAATTTGAGGGATCCTTGTGTGAAGAACCAAGCCTTGATTTTATAGAAATCCAGGGCTTGAGGATGCATTGAGAAAAGCCATAAATCACTCTTGATAAAATCAAGTTGATTTTCAAGTTATCAAGAAATCAGGAATATATCAACTTATAAAATCATGCAAAATCACTTTTTAACTCAAAATAGAGTTTAGTTCACTTTTTCAACTCACAATCAGATGTTGAGTTTAGAAAGTTAACAAATTGAAATTGAAAATTGATTTAAAGTTGATTTCTTTTTTGATTGTGCATGATTTAATATGAATTAATTTTAAAATAAAGTGATTTATTCTCAACTTAACTAATTTTTGAATTAAAATAATTGATTTATGGGCTAATCAATTATTTAATCAAACTTTACTCTAAAACTATATCATTAAATTTGACAATTTGATTTAATCAATTAAATAAGAATTTAATTGAATATTCATAGGATTTTTGATTTATTATCAAAATTAAATAATATAAATTAGGAATAAATAGAATTAAATCTAATTAAATAATTATGTGGTAGAATTAAACCTAATTAATTAAATATTCAACATATTCAATTAATCAAACTTAGGATAAATGAGATTTATCACCAAATAATATTTAATCAGGATACTTATGATAAATTAGGAATATTCCCCGATGCAGAATTAAGATAAAATCAATTAGGGTTTTAATAAACTGATGTGCAGATGTGCCTCTGGTTAGGACTTTGATGTCAATTTTGATCAATTTGACGATGTAGGAGGTTAATGAACCTATAGCCTGTTTTGGGGGTATTACATTTTTCCCCTCTTTGAATTACTGTGTGAAGCGCAGTAGTTCAAAGATTAATCTATTTTTGATACAGATGTGGATTCAGTCATGCGGTTGAAAAAATGATCCTGAAAGATTAACTAATTTTGAGATAGAAACCAATTGATAGATTTGAAGATGTTGGTGATTCAGGTCCTAATCAACCAAAGAATCGAGATGATGCTAGCTATATCAACAATGAACTAGTGATTATGAAGAAGTGTCAAAATGCCTAATTCTGAACCTATGATCATGAAGAAGTGGTTGTCCTTAATCCAGACTTGATTTTCCAAAGGAATCGAAAGGATGCCAAATCTAAACCCTTTAGTTATGAAGAACCAAGGAAATAACACAACTAAACCGATGGTTATGAAGAGCTAATACAGATCACAAGATTTAAAAGAGAGAATACTAGATTGATATGGATCTCGATGAATCTAATATGCCCCAAGCGATGTGGACTTTTGATGAGTCACCAACTAGACATGGTTGTTGTCTTGATGACTGAAAGAAAGTTTTGATTTATAGATTTGATTGATGTGCAATACCATGCCCCCTTCGGGATAAAATTGAAATCTGACAAGAAAAGTCAATGTTAAATGGTTTAGAAGCATGTTAATCAATTGGAGAATTGGTTGCACATGTCCAGAGATGTGTTCTACATTGTTTGGAGGTCCAGAAGACCAAGTTTGACTATGTTTTACCATGAGTTGACCATGGTTGACCAAGTTGAAATTTTGATAGTTTGATGTAAGATAATCAGTTTAGTTTAATTATAAATTTCTTTGATGATTGAAGGTTGATTATGCAAGTAGTCGGCTGTCCTGGGTCTAAATAATTTTAAATCATAATTTTGACAAAGTAAATGATCTCAGATTTTGATTTTGATCTCAAAAATGGAATCAGAATGTCGAAATTAGCCAGGGGTGCATTTTTTGTGGAAAACATAGCACTTTGAAAAATTAGGTCAAAACCTATATAAGGCCCAAAAGGGTCATTTTCAATTCATTTCAACCTTTTTCCTTTTGTGATTTATGTGGAGCCCTCTGAGAGAAAAATGGATAATATGGCAGTTCTAGTCTACTCACATTGTTTTGAGCATAGTCGATGGTACCAGCGACCTCCCCAGTATGAGAACCTAGTAAGTAGACCTCTATGCCTCTCTAGCATTCAATTTACTTCAAGTTTAAATGCTTTCTAGGATTTTTCATACGCGTTTTTAATTTTTTAATTTTTGCACTATGAATAGTCGTACAATAGTCCATTGGGGCTCGTACAACATTTGAATTTGTTTTAGAGTGTCATCCCAAGTCTGTCTATAACTCATATGAGAGGGACCCATATGTTGTACATCATTTCGTCGGGTCCCTCAAGTGTCATACAGTGACCTCTATATTGTCATGTATGCATGAAATGTCATATGGGAACCCATGAAAACTCATACTAGTTTTGACACTAGTTTGAAAACTCGTATGGAAAATAGCGAGCATTTTTCTCATCTTTAGGTCAAATTTTTGAATTTTTTGATTTCTTAGGCTGATTCCTTAGCATTTAATACACATTCTGAAGTATTCAACTTTGCACTTTCTATACTTATAGCCTAATTTGTGACCAAGTTACTAATAGGGTACCCTATTTCTATACTATGGAGGTCATTTATCCTAATGTTCACATACGGATTTCACACCTGGCTACCCAGAGACTGTGCGTGCCACTTCCAGATCCGATGAGAGTGCACCTTGCTACATGAGAATTCAAGTATCTTATATGTTTTCCTGAGATTTGGGTAAACCATGGTTTACTGACTTCATTGATAGAGAGATTTCACTTGGAGACACAAACATTTCACCTGCCCACTGGAGAGATTACAGTCACACCTGAGGATGTTTATAGGATATTGCATATACCATTCCATGGCCCTCGTCATGATTATGTCATTGCAAGGAATGCCAGACTTCATTATTTTTGGACATTATTTGGTGATGCTAATCAATTGACTCAGTCTATATCCTGGGAGACTCTAGCATAGATATATGGGTAGACCCATAGATTGGAGTGTATCATAGCAGGGATGATCAGTGGGATCATCATGTCTGACCATCAGTAGAACAGTCTTCTAATGGGCTGGGCCCTGATGGTAGCATGTCTGATGGCTACTTCTTCTAAGATAGGCTGGGGTTAGTATATGCTTGGACACATATTCTCAAAGATGCATGAGATTATGTATCATGAGAGAAATTATTTTTCTTCTGGTCCACTAGTATTACAGATTTGGGCATGGGAGCACATTCCCATATGTCAGCTGGTATGTCAGAGTTAGTGACAACCACATGAGCCTATCATATATGTATATTCTAGATATATCACACAGGTCTGTATGGGTATCACTGAGTATTGGAGACATGTTCTAGATGACATGACCTATGTCATTTGGAGACCATATTTATAGGTAGAGGCATGGCCGACTACTTGGTCTCAGTTTAGTTTCTTCTGTCAGAGTCGGGTGCTAATACGACACTCCACTACTATCCTTGAGAGGTTCATCATTACATGGTTGTGGAGGTAGTATGACATTATACAAAATGTTTCATAGGATTGTGCTACTTATGCATGGTTGGTTCAAGAGCTAGGATTGGGATGGACAACTAGGTTATCATATGCTCTTTGTAGTTAGGAGTATATAGGATATGTGCCGAGAGAGTGGGACTACCGACCATAGGTAGCTGATGCTAGTGTTACTAATGCATTCATTATGTGGTTGGTGGAGCATCCTATGCAAATATTCTCTGATCCTATAGATTTGATTCCAAGCATGGAGGAGGCAGTAGATGTGACAGGTATTCCCATGGGTAGGGGTCAAAGACACCGTGATACATAGATTTCGGTGGTGTAGCCTACACCACCAAGACCCAAGGCAATTTTTATAGCATAGAGACCAACTAGAGAGATGAGACCACCTCACCCTCAGATTTTGACAGTAGGAAAACCTGTAGTTCTATAGAGGAGATCCACTAGAGGAGAGTTTGGTACACTTTGTAGCATTGGGAGTGTCAATGAGGTTTTGGAGGCACAAGAGGATGTAGGCGGTGATACTGATACTACACAGGAAGATCCTAACTTTGATCTTGGTGCTGAGGTTAGACATTGCAAGGTGCACTAGGCAGAGGCTACTGATCAGCCAAGTGAGGACACAAATATGCTAGCTACAAATGCAGACCCTGTTGGAGCTCTAAATTTTGGGCAAAATTTGGAGTCCTGTATAGTGGTAAAACCCTAAAAAATGGCCTCTTAAACTCCATGCCCAATAATTAATGATGGAGTACATGAATTGGGATAAAAGATTACATTAATTTTCAATTAAAAAGTTGATATATTATGGAAGGAAGATCTGTGACAAGAATAATCAAAATTCTATGATCAAAGCCTTCAGAAAATGCTGAAATTTTGACCTGCTGCAAAGATGATGTCAACAAAGGCTGAAGATGGTCGAATTTTAAAAATCTAAAAAAGACCCAGTTTGGAAAATCAAATTTCCTATCTCAAATAAAAATATTAGCTTTCCATGAGTTGTTTTGGTTTTTCAACCAAGCCCAAATCCGAAAATTAGGTAGTTATTTTTTAGTTAGTTTATCATTTTTTCAAAACAATTTGTAATAAGGGTGTGTCTTTTCACCCTAAAGAGGTGTGAAAGCCACTCAAACATGTATATACACATAATATAAAATGTAAAGAGAGACAATACAATACAAGATATATTTTCATAGGATATAATTTGATCAAAACTATAATATGAACTCTAATGTACTATTTTTTTTCAACATTAATAAAGATAAGTGCTCTTCTTTTTTATGTGGCTATAAATTATATGTTTTCAATTAGTCTTTCAGATTACTCTATGAACTAGGGTATCCTACTATGTTTTTCTATTTGATGCATTCATTTATGACTAATTTGTAAAATTTGAATAATGGTAGCATGGTCTAAGAACCTGTTACTGTTTCCTTTCGGGCTCTTAAGTTGGGTTAAAAACCATAGGACCTATTGTATAAGTTGTTTTAAATTTTGTTTCAATAGAAGCTTGTAGGGTGATGGTCTCACTTTATAGGAGTGAGTTACCTTAAAAATGTCTCTGATTGTACATAGGATTGAAAGTTTTATGACTCTATAGCCCAAGTATTTAGAAGGCACTGATCTAACTATAATTTGGAAATTGTCATTTGGTTCATACTTTGTGGTTTGTAGATTATATAATCATTATTTCAAAAATATTACTTTTGTGTCCTTAGTTTAATCCACTTTAGTGAAGATTTATAGAATAGAGATTATTAGAATATTTTTTTTCTTTCCTCCAAGGATCATTCACCACCTTGGGAGGAACTTTGTTTATTTATGTACGCAATTGTGCAACATAGAGAATTGGATAGTTTAAAGTGAATTTAGGCCTACCAAACTTGGCTTGATTAAGCTAGAATTGTAGAGGTATTAGTGTGTACCTATCAGTTGGCCAAAAGTGATCCATCATTTTTGGGCACCAACAAATCCTAGACTGAGGTAGACTCCTCAGGATATCATTAGGTAACTTAGGTTATAGATTAGAGACCTGAGATTGCAGAGTGCTACCCTTGAGATACAACTCAAGGAGTCTAAGAGGTAGCATTTAGAGTGTGAGGTGGACGTTAGACTATTACAGGAAGAGGTTGCACATCATACTACTCAAGCTACTTATTTTGTTTCTACATACTATGTTGTTGTACCTGTTGCACAGAGGGTGCCTACATATTCTCAGTACATGGTTTCCTTAGAGGGAGCTAGAGCACCGCATGTTGATCCACCACATGATGCACCTACACCACCCCCACCAAATGCAGAGGAGTAGGCATACAACTGACCTATCTTTTTGTTCTAATTTTTTGTCATTGTTTTCCATATACACTGATCTAACTTTGATAGCTCACATGAGCTCATTCTTTTGTATCTTGTGCTAGTTGTGCACCTTTGACTAGTTTGAGTTTTATGATATATATGAGATCGATTTATTTTTGGTTGTGACTTCATGTGTACTTGTGATTTTATGTATGATGATATATCATGTGATGCAAATGCTTTGAAATGCTTTGTGTAGTGTAAAATGTATGGATTATGCAATGCAATTGATTATGGATTATGGAAATGTATGATTTTCTTATGCTTCATGGATGCACATGTATGTAATGAAATGAATGTAATGGAATGAATATGATATGTAAATTTAGTGATACACATGATATGTTTTGCAGGTATTGATGAAGACAAGTACTCGGTCTTTTTGTCAAAAGGATGTTTAACCTAGGATGGTGACTACTTGCAGTTCTGTGAAGAGACCTTCATGTGAGACTCAACTCTTTGTGTCATTTTTTGAAGAATAATTTAAGTGTTCAAGTTGATTCAACAATCATGAGATCATGCAATCATGCAAAGTGAAAAGTAACATGCAGAATGAAATGAAAACCTAAGACCTAGTACTTAGTCACAGATCATGTGTTGGTCATTTTCATCATTGAATTTTTAGTAGGTAACCGAATAAATCAATACAATGTCCACTAGTTAGGAAACTATGAACATATGAATATTGATTTTTGCTTCAAAGTCAATACAACGCCCACTGGCTAGACAACCATGGACGTATGAATATTGATTTTGTTTTTGGAATGTCGAATTAGATATAAGCACCAAAGCACAAACACCAAGATGACCTGAATATCATGTCCATTTTGATATAGAAATTTTTATAAGCATCAAAACATAAACATTGTGATGACCTGAATATGCCTTGCGGTAAAAACACATCAAGCAATCAAGAGATCATTCTGAATCTGTTGTGAATTACCTGCAGTGACCCTTTATCATTCACATCCTTAGGTAAGATCACATTTCATAATAGAAGTAAGAAATCACTCAAAAATACAATGGTTAGATCAAACTCCTTTGAATTTTCTAGGTATCAATGGTTGAGGTACTCATGGCTATCCAATATGAGATGGAGGCTCTTACAGATGGACACCATTTCAATCCATAATTTCCAAAGTTGTTAGATTTTCCCATACAAGTAGAAGACAAAGAAAAGATTTTTCCCCTGGTCATCACTCTCTAAATCTGATAAAGGACATCATTAAAGAGCTCGAAGGGACAAAATATGTAGAAATCTCAATTTGAATCAGTAAGCATACAAGGAGATAAAAGCATGTGAAGCATAGATTGTTTTCATTTTTTTTTTTTTTGTAGTTTGTTTTTTTTTATTTAAAAATCCTTTCTGGTAAGGAGATAGTTTGACTAACTCAAATGTAGCTTTGGAAGGACCTTGACTAGACATGGCCCATCTGAGGTATACTAGAGAGCATAAGATATGACATTGATTTCCCCCAAGTTTGAAACATTGATAAGATATAGATGTTTGAGCTGATTGAGTAGCATGAAGTTTTTCCTTTAACTCGAGAAGAAGACATGGTATGTAAACTGAAGAAAGCTTTATATGGACTAAAGATAGCACATAGAATTTGGTATGCAAGATTGGACAAGTATTTGATAAAATTAGGATTTACAAAAGGAACAACTAATAGCAACTTGTACACAAAAGAAATTGAAAATTGTTTTTTGGTTGTAGTTATTTTTGTTGATGATATCATTTTTGGAGGAGAAGATGAAGCTAGTGATAAATTTGCAGATGAAATGAAGACTGAATTTGAAATGAGTATGATTGGTGAAATGAAATATTTTTTGGGATTGTAGATAACACAGAATAGTGATGATATCTTTGTAAGTAAGACAAAGTACTTGAATGATTTGTTAAAGAGATTCAGAATGGAGAACTTTAAACCAGTTGGAACACCTATGGTAACTAGACATAAGTTATCTAGGATAGATGAGACTCCTGTAGTAGAACAGAAGAAGTACAGATCTATGATTGGAGGATTGCAATACTTGACACATACAAGTCCTGATATAGCACACTCAATTGGAATTGTAGCAAGATTTCAAGATGAACCTAGAGAATCATAGTATGCAGTAGTGAAGAGGATACTGAGATATTTAAGAGACACAATTGAGTATGGATTGTGGTATGAAAAATCTGATGATTTTACCCTATGTGCATATACAGATGCTAATTGGGGAGGCAGTGTTGATGATAAAAAGAGCACCAGTGGTGGAGCATTTTTCCTTGGAGGAAGATTGATTTCTTGGCTAAGAAAGAATCAAAATTGTATTTCATAAAGTACAGTAGAAGTAGAGTATGTAGTAGTAGCAAACAATTGTAACCAAATAATTTGGCTGAAGAAGATGCTGAAGGATATTGGAATAAAGTTTTTTGAGCCTATTGTTATACATTGTGACAACACCAATATAGTTAGTAAGTCTAAGAATCCTGTATTACATTCTAAGACAAAGCATATAGAAATAAAGTATCATGTAGTAAGAGAGAAAGTTGTTGAGAAAGAAGTTAGACTTGAGTACATAAGCACAAAGGAGTAGATTGCAGACATATTTACAAAAACTTTTCCTAAGGATACATTTGAGTATCTGAGAGGTATGCTTGGGGTTATGCCCCAGCCTACTTTTGAGAAGTGATGTAGATTTTTCCATCCTTCAAGTGGTATATGAGCCCTATCTTTCTTCTAGACTAGATTTTGGTACTTCCTCTATGGGGGAGTATCTGTATTTGAGCTGAGTCATGAAGATTCTAGTGAATGTATTTTCTGAACAGTGTCTTTTGACATTAGAGTTGTTGTTGACATAATGATAAAATTTCTATCATTGATGTCAATGGGGGAGAAGTGTACATGAAAAAACATTTGTACCATCTTTTGGAGAGAACTGAATAGGAAAATGAAGCAAGATTTGATTGATGAAGAGGACTTGAAGTATTTTTCAGAGCAGCAGTGTTGGATTTATGGAACATTGGATGCTTTTCATCTATGTTTCCATCAATACCAATGGGGGAGATTGTTAGGAATGAATGTTGAATATATCCTATGGGAGTATTAGCAGCCATTTTGTAGCATTTGTTGTTGCATTCATGACTGTGATTGTCATTGATGTCAACACAGTGATCTACTGAAGATTAGCAGAGGAGTAGATAGTGTTTTGGTTAGTGCACATGAGATATTAGAGATCAAGCTATGCAATGTTAAGGAATTACTCTATGTTGTGTTATATGTTTATGGTTAAGAGCACAGATAGTAATTCATTTATTCATGGAAGTTATGAGCATTTTTGTGGAAGCAGTATTCAAGTAGTGTTCCTGAGTAGCGGTTTGTGGTAATTAGATGATATCTCCTAATTGGGATGAAATCTCATTATGCATAGTAAAAAAGAAGTTGAAGACATTTTGTTAGTGACATGGTTGATAGCACAAACTTTAAGGTCACATGAGTGAAGATTTATTCTAATTAGAAGCTGATAGTTTTGTGTAATTTTTGTGTAGCGTGTGGAAACTTTTATTTTTGTAATTTGTATGCCGACTCATTTGTAATTACTTGAGTGTGGTATAAAGGAAGGAATGTATTCCTTGTTTTAATATGAAATATGATGAATGTAAGTGTATTGTGAAAGAGAAATTATTGAAAGAGGATATGCGAAGTACAAAGATCTAAAATTGAGATCTGGTGTAGTAGTGAGCATGGTTTGGCACAGTCAGAGGAGAGGTAACATACTATTGAGATCAATAATATTTTGATATTATTTTGTTGAATAATCTAGAGATTAGTTGGATAGTGTGTTCAGTGATCTTGCAATTTAAGCTATTTGGGCAGTGGGTCCTTCTATCTTCCATAGCTCCTAATAGAGTTAGAATCTTTTAGCAGGGATTCATATGTACTGAATGTATTTCATAAGACTCCTAACAGAGTCCATCCTTTTACAAGGAATATTCATATTAGTGCATCTTTTTTTGGCATCATTCCCACTGGGGTTTACTCTTTAATCAAGAGGTTCCCTAATCAACATATCTTGTGTCATTGTGTTATTGTGCATGAATATCTTTCTATGGTTGTTGGTTACATTGCTTATATGGTTAAAATCTATTAAAGTTGATAAAGGTTATAATTATTAGATAACTAATTCACCCCCCCCTCTCAGTTATATTGGTGGAATTTACTTTCTAACATTGTCATGCTTCAAGAATGCATCTTCCTCTATCATTCTCTCATCTTGGCAAAGGGCCAAGGGCAACTCAACATCCTCAGTCTCAAGTTTTTGTTTTCTTTTCTCTTTTCTTATCTTCTTCCTCAACTGGTGATCATGGGTACTAGTTCCAGTGAAAAGGGCCCCTACTCTATCCCTCCTCCTTTCTGTAGTCCTTATTTGGGAAGACTCTCCAGTTAATAATCTCTGCTTCTTTGCAGGAGGCTCACTTGTATCTTGAGAACTATGTAGTTCTATCAAGTCAACAACATTCTCACCACCTTGATGTTTTTCAGTTATTATTTACTCTAGAGTAGGGATGATGTGCACCGAGAATCCACCATCACTATCTTCATTACATTTTGACTCTGAGTGGAAATCTTTCCTCTTTTCTGTCTCATCAATCTGATCTTCAAAAGTCCTCATTGAAGTATTGAATTGGACCATCATTTGTTCAAGCCTTTGGAAATAAGGTAGATTGGGGAAGAAGCCACTGAATGCCAATCCTTTTTGTTTTAACTATTTCTCCATGGCATATAATTCATTTATTTGGTCAACTCTTCTCACCACCTCCTCCTCTTCTATTATATTTCTGATCACATCCTCCTCAGGATATTCTTCATGTCTTTTGTTGAATGGGATGCTAGGGATGTAGTATTTTCTAGTAGAAACCATGAATCCCTCTGTATCAACATATCTATAGGAAGAAACATGTATTCTAAACTGTCCTAGCCAATCATTTCCCTTACTGAAGGCATTATTGCCTATTGTGAGACTATGCACTCTAAAGTGCCTTGGAGTAAAATTTCCTTTTCTATGTGGACTTTGGTGCTCCTTATCGGTTAGCATAAGCTATCAGATGAACTCTAAAAATGCCACCCTAGGTGGAACAAAGAATGGTATTACGTGGGGAGGTTGAGGGCATCCATATACTCTAATCATAGTATAACCCTTTTCATAGTAAATATCTCCCCAATTGTGACCCTTCGTCCACTTATCAACAAATTGTTAGGTCCTTATCAACTGCAAAACCTTAGTGGATAGCCTTGAAAGATTTAATCCTAAACTGAGGAGGATAGGCTAAACTATCCAATTTTCAAATGCACAAAAATCACATCTCGAAGAAGACGGACTCCAAGCCCTGATCCAAAATTGCACTGGATTTGGCTATCACTTATACATCATTTGTGGCTCGAGGCCCTCCAGGTTCATGATATCATAATTAAAGTATAGAATGAGATGCATCAACAAAGAATAGTGCATAAACCTAGGTGTAGAACTAGATATGTGATTCTTCAACACCTATAAACCCTCATGCATTTTATCTATTACATATCCTATGTAATAATATCCTCTCATCACATGAAGACTCTAGGAGTCCAAAACCATCATCAGGAGATCTGAGGTGATCCTCTCCCCACCATCAACCCCTAGAAATTTTCATAATCCATATGCAATATACTTTATATAGAAATGAAGATCCTTGTATTAAAATGGGGTCATCCTAGCCATTGGTGCAATGTAATTCCTATTCTCCTGGGGAGCATGGTTTTGAATTTATTTTTCCACCACAAAAGACTCCCTAATATATCTATTGGCGAGGGCTTGTAGATTAATTTTTGTAGCCATAGGGACCTGGATACCAAAAGCTCTCATGAATGAATTTCAGTCAAGGGTGACCAGAGGAGAACCATCACCCCTCCTAATTGTTCTAGATAGGGGATCATAGCTATGAGAAAAAAACAATTAAGACATCTATGTCCAAGAAAACCTCTGGAACAATCAATTTTTCTAACCCTGATGTCCAAGGGTTTGAGAAGGGGACTGGAGTATTAGAATTCTTGTAAAAATACTTGAACAAATACATGCTAGTGACATCTAGAGTTCTTGCATCCCTATAGTATGAAAGCTCATCAACAAAACACTCATCACTAACCTTTTTGTTCTATGATGATCCTAGCAGTAAGACAAGGAATTCATTCGAGTAGCTTTCCTTAGCTTTCTCCTTGGTACCTTTTCTGGTAGAGGCCCCAGTGACTGATAATTGGCTCATCTTAAATGAGAATTCAAACTCCTCTACAAATTCTAAATGTATGGAACTTTGGAATTGCTCTAGAAATCTCAAGAAATTCTATCGTTTTGGCTCTTCTAAATGCTTGGTAATTCAAAATGAGTGATGACCAACTGTATTTATTTTGTAGAATTGAATACAGTAACCCATTAGAGATTGAAAAGCTGAAAATCATGTCACTTCCACCATTACTTGGCACACTTAGAAGTCAATTCCTTAGTCGTAAGCTGAGAAAATGACAGGTAATCAAATTTTAACTTTCTGGCCACCTAGCAACTACAACACATTCTCATAATCCCTGAAAGATTTGGTGCCTCCTTTACATTCTTAGAGATCTAGCGACTAAAGGAAAACCCTAGTCACTTAATGACTTTATTATTTCTTGAGTCCCTGTGACTAAAGTGAGACATCATAGTCGCTAAATAATTTGAACCCTTTTGAATTTATCTAGAGACAACACAACCTTATGTTACTTAAATTTTTCCATTCTGAGACTTGGTGACTATAGTCATTCATTTTGTCATTGTAAAATTATTTCCTTTTAATTTTATCTCAAGACCTGGTGACCCAAGGCCATCAAGAGATCTAGCGACCGTAATGAGTCTACCAATCCTTGAAGCCTGTTGACTTTTCAAACTTTTTCTTGAGACCTCCCAACTCACCTATACGAAGATTCAGTGACTAAAGATAGGAAAATCTGATTTATATTTTCTAGAGACTCAGTGACTATAGTCAAGTCTTCTCACTTGTTTATTATCTTCTTATTTTTTCAACCAATCAGAAAGAGACACATCACAAAATCTGGCAACCGGATGCCCAAAATTTTTCAACATTTTACTTTTAGTCAACACTTTACCCTGGATCATTTGGTGATTACCTGACTGAAGACAGTCTCCCAATTGCTGAGAAACTTACTTAACTTGAGTTTGACCTGGAGATTGGGAGACAAGGAAAATCTCAAGGTCGCTGGAACATTTTCTAACTCATGGTTTGATTTTGAGACCACACGACCACCACCTGATCAAAATTAAATCAATGATTGAAAATAACTATCTGAAAACCTTTCTCTTAACTCACCCTTGTCTGGTGACCATGTGACTGAAGACATCTCCTTGTTGCTAGATATTTCCTTTAACTATGGTTAAGACTGGAGTCTTCATGAAAACCTTCACTCTCCAAGTCGCTGGAAGATTTACTTAGCCTCGATCAAGTAATGAGATTAAATATCAATCGTTGATCTAATCTTCATCCAATAGTTCCCACTAAGTTGTTATACCTTTCATAACTTAACCTCTTCATTAGGAGACTTAGAGATAACTGTGTCACTGAATTGCTGACCACTTGAGACATAACTGTCAAAATCATGAGAACACATGACCATTGAAATCATCGGGTCACTGGATAAAAGAACTAACCACTCAATAACTTGGAGATCTGGTGAACCACATAAAATAGACTACCACCTTGCATTTGGAGACTCGGTGACCAACTGAGAACCTCATAATCATTGAATACTATATCAATTCTTTATTTCTTTTAGAGATCACCCGACTGAAGGTATTTTGATTGGGAGATAAAGAAACTATAGTTGTTTTGAAAAAAATTATCATAGCAGTCGCTAGATCTCATAACAATCATCCAGAGGCTTGGCGACTGAAGGAAACTGCTGAGTCATTTGAAGACAAAGAATATTCTTCCAACCTAAGGAGACTACGTGACAAAGGGATTCGAGTAATCGCTAGTTAAAAAGGAATATGCTAAACTGATTAGGAGACTAAGCGACTAACTGGGAAGTATAAAGTGCACATGCTCCAAAAGGTCATTAAGTGATTTGAAAAAGGTAATAGCCGAATAGACTTGGGTAAGAAAATTTTAGGGTTTTTGGATTTTCAAAGACAATTAGACCTAACACCTAGGGTTTTTAGATTTTAGACAAATTTGGAGCTCTAGGACTGAAAAAAGATGGAGACCAAATCATGAAACTCAGAGATAGATTTCAAAAATTAAAATTTCAAAGAACAACTTCTAAAACCATGAAACCAACCAACATAACATCCCCCCAGTATATCTCATTTTTAGAGGTAGATGATAATTCACTGAGTCATCCATATAATCAACCCTTACACATTGAAGTCTTAATCCAAAACCGTTGTGTCAAACATGTGTTGATAGATGGAGGTGTTGGTTTAAACATCTATTCTTACAAATTGATCACACAACTGGGATTATCAGAAGATTCTATTGATCCTAAAAATAAAATCACTATAAAAACATATGATGAGCAAGAAAGATCTTCCAAGGGAATAATTGTACTACCTATCATAACTGGACTAGTTATTAGAGACATCACCTGTCAAGTTCTAAATCTTCCATTGGCCTACAACATTCTTCTAGGGAGACCCTAGATACACAAAATACAAGCTATTCCATTGAATTACCATCAATGTGTGAAATTTCCTTATGATGGGGTAGAGGTAACAATTCCAGCTGACATATCTACATCTTGTAATGCATTAAAAGAGAGTGTTGATAAACTTGTTCCACACAATAGAGAATATTCAGCCAATCCAAAGGATACCACATCTACATCCAAGATGGAGGACATAGCTAAAGAAATCAAGATCAAAGACACAGGTATGGGAGAATACACCATGGAGCTAGTCCTATCTCTCACATCTCTCCCAATCTCACCTAAATCCTATGGGAAACCTTTAAAACAAATTGAACAACACTCTAAAGAACCTCAAGCTATCTTCAATAGAAGTTTTTTATCACAGAGAAAGTGTCAAAACAAGAAAATAAGGAAGAGGAAGATGTGATTTCTTGGTTATTCAAATATGAGTCTCAATCCCAAACTGTTCAAAAGTGTGACTCTAAACTATAGAAAGTTCCTTCAAAGTCATATGGACCAGGAAACACACTGATAACAAAAATGGGATATCCTAGAAGAGGACCTCTAGGAATACAAGGTAAAGGTCTCCTATCACCTATTGGACATGTTGGCCAAACAAACAAAAATACTATAGGTCTAGGCTATCAGAAGAAACCCTTTTATCTCAAAGGAAGTTCTGCCCATGTGATAGAACAAATAGAACTAGAGGTAAACAAAAATGAAGAAGAGGATGTCAATCAAAGTGACAGTGATTCAGATACCACAAATGCTTTCCCCTTTGAACCTATTCCTCAAGATATCTTAGACATGCTTAAGGAGGAAAATGAGCCTAAAAGAATCAATGTAGTAGAAACACAAGAACCTACTATTGAAATCAAACAAGTGGAACTAATTGAAACTATCACAATAGCTAAACAATTGGAACAACACAATGATTCTGAGAAAGACTCTCATGAATATGAATTCTTCGTAGAATTCGAAGGCAATCCTGCTTGGGGAATCTGTCCTGACTTTACACATGTTCTTAGATTTCTTATAGGTCTAGATGAGGAATCAAATGACTATGAATGTGGAGTCATCCCAAAGGAAGAAGAACTTATCACAGAAAAATGTATTGATGTTATTCACCAATATTCACCTAAACCCAACATAAGTCTAGAGTGAAATGATGAACTTAATGATTCCAATCCACCTATGGATGGAGTGGACTCCAATAATGTTGTTAACACGATTCGTGAACTAAAAATTCTGAGTTGTAATATCACCTTCAAATTTGAGGGTCAGGTTAGGACCAATGATGATAACACCATATCCGTAAATGCCATTTCCCAATCATTCCCTACATTGACTATCCAACATCCTGAACTTCTTGACCAAACCTCTACCAATCTGAGCCAAGATATATATACCTTTCAAAGTTACTATGCCCTTGCTTGCTACCTCAATGCAGTGGAACCTATGATAACTTCCATCAGTGAACCCAGTGTTAGCATGACAGAGTCAGATATCAAATATCTCATTCAAAAGAATAAAAATAAAAAGAAAAGGAGTTTTGAGGGTGAAAATCACTTTGTGGCAGTCTCAGAACCTACAATAGTAAAAATAAAATATGTATCCAAAGGTGAAAACCTCTCTGAGGTGCTTGAGGATGAGGTATTTGATGTCCTTCCAAGTCATTTATAGGACAGATCTCCAGTATTGATAGAGCTCACTAAATCTATCAACTTGGGTACAACAAAAGAACCACAATTGATTCATGTAGTACAATCCCTATCAGAGGAAGAAAAACAAGCATTTACCAAGTTCTTAATAGAGAATAAAATCAACTCTACATGGAAATATTTAGATATGCCAGGGTTAGATCCTAATCTCATAACGCATCATTTTTCCATAGCTCCATGAATCAGACCTGTCAAATAGAAATTGTGAAAAATGCATCCACATGTTGCACTCCTAGTCAAAGCTGAGCTAGAAAAGTTGCTAAAAGACAGATTTATCTGAGTCATAGATTATGCAGAGTGGATCTCCAACATTGTTCCTATTTCAAAACTAGACAAATCTATCAGAGTATGCATATACTTCAGAGATGTAAACAAAGCATGCCCTAAGGATGACTTTCCACTACCAAATATTGATATGATAGTGAACATGATTGCGGGCTTTGAGATGTACTCTTTAATGGATAGTTTCTCTAGATATAACCAAATAGAGGATCAATAGAAAAATGCTTTCACCTATGCATGGGGAACCTTCTATTGGAATGTCATGCCATTTGGTCTTAAGAATGTGGGTGCTACATATGAACGAGCCATGACATCTATTTTTCATGATATGATGCATCAAACTATGGAAGACTATGTTGATGACACCTTAGCCAAATCTATGATAAGATCAAAACATTTGAATGATTTGAGAAAAATACTAGATAGAATGGAGAATTTTAGTCTCAAACTGGACCCTAAAAAGTGTGCTTTTGGTGTCACTTCTGGAAAGCTCATAGGATACATTGTTTCAAAGAAAGGCATTGAAGTAGATCATGCTAAAGTCAAGGCTATGATGGAGATGAAACCTCCCAAGAATATTAGTCAAATGAGAACCTTACAAGGAAGGGTACAATCTAGTAGATGCTTCATATCTCAACTAGCGGACATATCCCAACCTTTCACAAAGACATTACATAAAGGTGTGACTTTTGCATGGAACAAGGAATGTGAAAAGAATTTTAACCATATCAAGTAATATTTTGTGAATCCTCCTATTTTAATGCCTCCTATTCAAGGGAAGCCATTGATTATATATGTCTCCTCTATAGATACATCACTAGGGGTATTACTAGCACAACATGATGAGAACAAGAAAGAAAGATCTATTAACTACATCAACAGAACATTGGTAGCATATGAGAAGAATTATTCAATGATTGAGAAATCTTGTCTAGCTGTGATCTTTGCATCACAAAAACTGAGACACTACATGTTAGCTCATACAACACAATTGGTGGCTAAGATTGATCCACTAAAGTACCTACTAAGCAAAGCTTCCCTCATAGGTAGATTAGCTAAATGGGTGATGCTATTGAGTGAATTTGACATAGAATATGTTGAAAGAAATGCTATCAAGGGACAAGTCATTGTAGATCAATTAGCTAAAGCACCAATGTTTGATGATACACCATTACAAATGGAATTTCCTAATTCATCCATCATGCACATATCTTCTAGGACTTGGCATCTTTTCTTTGATGGATCTTATACATAGAATGGATCTGAAGCAGGCATATTGTTCATCATGCTTCAAGGATAATCAATACCTAAATCATTTAGATTAAAATTTCCTTGCACAAAAAATATTATTGAATATGAAGCTCTCCTTAATGGTATGAAGATAGCAATTGAGTGGCAAGTGACAGAGTTACACATTCATGGAGATTCACAGCTAGTCATACACCAAGTCAATGATGTGTACCAAACCAAAGATGAGAAGCTTGTTCCATACAAATGCATGGTAGATGACTTAAATAAATATTTCATATCTATCAAATTTGAATAGATTCCTAGAATAGAGAACAAGGCTACTAATGCTATGGAAATGCTATCATCTCTACTACAATAGCTCGAGCATGAGCTATGTTATGAGTTCCTGGTGGAAGCACTATTTTATCCTACATATGATTCCCCTGAAACCTGCATGATCTACACTGTTGTTGGTCATGATTCTTCCAGATACAAAAACCTTTTCTCTTACCTACAAGACCAAATCATCCTTGATTCCTTCAACCACCATGAGAAATGATACCTTATCAGAAACACATCTCGATATGGCATCATTGGTAATGATCTATACAAACAGAGTCTAGATGGTACACTTCCTAGGTGTTTACAACATGAAGAGTCTCACCGCGCATTAGAGGAATTCCATGATGGTATATGTGGATCATACTCCAACGGTTTAACACTAGCTCAAAAACTTATTAGGGCTGGGTGCTATTGGCCTAAAATGGAAAAGGAAGCTATCAAATATGCTAAGAACTATCAAAAATGTCAAGTCCATGGAAACTTGATTCATGCACCATGGAGAGATCTTATTCCCTTTACTAGACAATGGCCTTTCCAGCAATGGGCATTTGACCTTATAGGTGCTATATATCCACATTCTTCCAATGGAAATACCCATATTATTACAGCTACATATTATTTCACAAAATGGGTAGAAGCAGTCCCTTTGACTCAAGCAACTGACAAACAAATATCTATATTTATCTTGAACTATATCATTTGTCACTATGGCATTCCATATTCAATATTCATAGATAATGGTGGCCAATTCAACAATAAGGACTTGGATTCCTTATGTTATAAATTCAAGATCACACAACATTGGTCAACCATTTATTATCCTCAATGGAATGGACAAGCAGAGGCATCTAACAAGAACCTATTAAAAATATTGCACCGTACAGTTAATAAAATAGGAAGAGACTGGCACCTCATGATAAATCTAGCTCTTTGGGCCTACATAACAAGTATCAAAATGCGCACTAGGGCTACTCCATTCACTTTAGTTTATGGGTCTGAAATGGTACTACCTATTGAGGTTGAAATCCAATCCCTAAGAATCAAAATGCAGGGTCTAGTAACTGATGAAGACTATCGAGTATCTAGGATGCAAGAACTTGAACTACTAGATGAAGGAAGACAAAAAGCATATGATCATCTTAGAGTATATCAGAAAAGAATGTCTAGAGGCTACAACAAGAAAGTTAGACATAGAGAATTTCAAGTTGGAGATCTTGTCTTGAGAGAGAATCCTAAAAATCAATCACATAGAGAATGCAAGGGGAAGTTTGAACCCAACTGGCTGGGTCCCTTTGTTATCACTACTACTTTTGCATTTGGAGCCTATCAACTCTCAATGACTGAAGGAGAACAGCTCTGAGAACCAATTGACGTTCTCCATCTGAAGAAATTCTACACCTAAGGCATTCAGTCTATGGTAAAATGTCCTAAAAAATCATAAATATCAGAAAAAGTCTTGAAAAAATGAACATCCTAATGAAAACCTAGCAATACGTGCCTTGATGTATCACAAAAAAATAAAAAAAATGAAAAATACAAATAAATTAAAAAAATGAAAAATACAAAAAAAATGAGAAAAAGAAAAAGTGCCTTGGTGAAAACTTGGAAATAGGCGCCTTGGTAGAAAAAATAGAATCTCTTCTAAGATGGTGAAAACCTAGCAAATGGGTGCCACTTGTTCAAAACACTCCATCTATTAGTGCAATCTTGGTCTTTCCCAGCTTTTAGTCTTGCTTTATTTTGTACATATCTCCTGGTTTGTTTTTGCATTCATGTTTTCAATAAAGTCAGTCTGTGCACCAATCAGCTCAAACATTTGTATCCTATCAATGTTTCAAACTTGGGGGCAATCAATGTCATTTCCTACAGTCCTCAGTACCTCAAATGTGTCATATCTAGTCAGAAGTCCTTTGAAGCTACATCTGAGTTAGTCAGTCAGTCAGTCTCCTCACTAGAAAGGATTTTGCATCTACAACAACACAAACAAACATCAACACGAATGAAAATAATCTTTTCTTTGTGCTTTAATCTTCTTTGTATGCTTACTAATTCACATTGAGATTTTTGCATATTTTGTCCCTTCGATCTCTTTGATGATGTCCTTTATCAGATTTAGAGAGTGATGAATGGGGGAAAAATATTTTCTTTGTCTTATGCTTGTATGTGAAAACCTAACAACTTTAGAAAATTCTGGATTGAAATGGTGTCCATCTGTAACAGCCTCCCTCCCATATTGGATGGCCATGTGTACCTCAACCATCGATACCCAAATGCTTCAAGGAAGTTTGATCTAACTATTGTCTTTTTGAGTGATTTCTTACTCCTATTGTGAAACACGATCTTACCTAAGGATGTGAACGATAAAGGGTCACTACGGGTAATTCACATTGGATTCAAAATGATCTCTCAACTTCTTGGAGTGTTTGTATGCAAGGCGTATTCAGGTCATCACAATGTTTATGTTCTGATGCTTATACAAATTGTAATATCAAAATGGACATGATATTTAGGTCATCCTGGCATGTATCCCTTGGTGCTTATATCTAATCTAACATTTCTGACTAAAAGTCAATATTCATATGTCCATGGTTGTCTAGCCAGTGGACATTGTATCATCTATCTAGTTACCTAATACATATTTAGTGATGAAAATGACCAACACATGGTCAGTGACTAAGTCCTAGGTCCTAGGTCTGCATTTCATTTTGCATTTTACTTTGCACTTTTGCATGATTGCATTTATCTCATGATTTCCAAATCACTTGATGCTTAATGATTCTCCAAAACTACACTAAACATGACACAAGGATTGAGCATTGTATGAAGGTCCCTCCAACAAAACAACAAGTAGAATCCATTTTTAGGATCAAAATCAAAATCTGAGATCATTTATATTGTCAACTGCTTGCATATTTGACCTTCTAAACATCAAAGAAATCTAGGATTCAACTTAACTAATTATCTAACATCAAACTATTGGAATTTCAACTTAGTCAACCTTGGTCAACTCATGGTCAAACCTAATCAAAATTGGTCTCCAGGACCTCTAAATGATGCAAAATGCATTCTTAGATGTGTACAACCAATTCTACAATTGATTAACATGCTTCTGATCCAGATTTTGATTTTCATCCTGAAGGGGGCATGGTATTGCACATCAAATCAAATCTGTAAATCAAATCTTTCTTCCAATGATCAAGACAATAACCATGTATAGTTGTTGATTGATTAGAAGTCCTCATTGCTTGGGGCACATTGCTTAGGGCATATCAGGTGCATCAAGATCCATATCAATTTGGTATCCTAATCAATCTTGTAAATTATATCACCTCTTCATCACCATCAGTTCATTAGTGTTATTTCCTTGGTTCTTCATAACTAAAGGGTTTAGATTTGGCATCCTTTTGATTCCTTTGGACAATTAGGTCTAGAGTCAGGACAGTCACTTCTTCATAATCATAGGTTCAGAATCAAGCATTTTGGCACTTCTTCGTAATCATTGGTTCATTGTTGATATAGTTGACATCATTTTGATTCTTTGGTCAATCAGGACCTGAATCACCAACATCTTCAAATCTTTCAATTGGTTTCTATCTCAGAATTGGTTAATCTTTCTAGATCAGTTTCTCCATCACATAATAGAGTCCAAATCATTATAAAAAAAAGACTAATCTTTGAACCACTGCGCTTCACATAGTAATTCAAAGAGGGGAAAAATGTAATACCCCAAAAATGGGCTTCAGTACCATTAACCTCCTACATCGACAAAATGATCAAAATTGACATCAAAGTCCCAACCTAAGGCACATCTGCACATCAAAATCCTAACAAATCCTAATCGATCCTATCTCAAATTCTGCATCAGGGAATATTTCCTAAATATTCCCAATTTATCTAATTATCTTTAATTAAATATTATTTGGTGATAAATCACATTTATCCTAAAGTCAATTAATTGAATATGTTGAATATTTAATTAATAGATTAAATAATTCCACTTAATTATTTAATTAGATTTAATTGCATTTATTCCTTATTAATATTGTTTTTATTTGACAATAAATCAAAATTCCTACAAACAATCAATTGAATATTTATTTAATTGATTTAAAATCTAAGTTGTCAAATTTAATGATTTAATTGAGAATAAAAGTTTGATTTAATAATTGGTTAACCCATAAATCAATTGTTTTAATTCAAAATCAGCTAAGTTGAGAATAAATCACTTTTACTTTTTAAATTAATTCATATTAAATCATGCACAATCAAAAAAGAAGTCAACTTTAAAACAACTATTATTTTCAATTTGTTAACTTTCTAAACTCAACATGTGATTGTGAGTTAAAAAATTGATCTAAACTCTATTTTGAGTTTAAAAGATGCTTTTGCATGATTTTTTGAGTTAACTAATTTTAATTTATTGATAACTCAAAAATCAACCTGAGTTTATCAAGAGTGATTTATGGCTTTTTCTATGCATCCTCAAGCCATGGATTTCTATATAATTGAGGCTCAGTCCTTCATCAAACCCCCCATGAATTTTCATATGAAGAATCAAGCTTTTGCGAATAGGCGATTGTGAGATTATCATTATTTTTTTCATTGTTTTTCATCCATTCATAGCATTGTTAGATCAATTTTCATATCATTTCAAATCATCTAGACTAGTTTCATATTAGTTTTTCATCATAATGGCATAGAAAATACAAAAATATAGATTAATCTACATCCATATTTCATCGCTTTCAATCATTCAAATCCTTCATTTAGGTGTTGCATCGTCACTGATCTCAGTCTCAATCTGAGAATGCCATACTCGCACCTACTAGAAGGAAGTAAATCGCCTGGTTAGCTATATTGTTCTTACTGGAAGATTTTTTATTTTTGTTAACCTCTAATGTTTTATTGAAGTGTTATGTCCACAGCTAGATACAAATTTCACAAACACAACTAGTAGGAGAAGAATTGTTTTGAAGAGATGAATGTGTCTCTTGTTGAACTGGAGTAGAAACAAATTTAGGATCAGATTCAGTATCCAAATTATTTTTTAGTTTATCATTACGAACACTAGTGTACATGGTATGGTTTCCAATGAACTTCACTTTGTGATGAAGTGTTGAAATAACAATATGCATATCCTATAATCATGGTCTACCCAAGATGAGATTTTAGTTAAGAGAATTAGGCATAAGATAAATAGGAGTAGACAAGATGATAGGACCCACTTGATTAGGTAATGTGATGATACCCAAAGTTTGTTTGGAAACATTATCAAAGCCACATACTGATTGTATAAATATATTATTTTTATCTTGTGTAACAAGTCAATAATGCAAACATTAAGTCCTAAACCATTATCAAATAATGTCCTAAAAATAAGGTTACCATTTATAAGAACAACCATAAGAGAATTATGTTGATCTTGAATTTACTTAGGAGGTAACCCATCTTGAGTAAAAAAAATTGTATTTTTAGTAGTGCAGTCACATGCATATAGTCCAATAAATAAGTTATATTGGTTTTCTTAGGAGATGAAACATATAGGTATGTTAATGTTTTTTTTTAATACATCATGATAAGTAGAAGTTCCCAAAGGGAAATCCTAGCAGGAGTGGCACATAATTGTTCTACCAAATCATACTCCTTTCCAAGATTTGGAGGAAGATGAGGTGTTGGGGGAAGAAGAGGTTGAGATGATGGAAGAGGATTATACACAAATAGATTGGTGGGTTAAAAATCATTCCTTGTATGATAAGTATATGCAACTACTTGATAATTATTAATAAACTCTAAAGGACTTTTTATTTTAATTTCACAGTTATGATTGGTTTAATAGGAGTTCAAAAGGAAGTTTGTTCATTAAAATATTTAACAAAAATCACAGGTTTGTTAATTAGTGGAG
The DNA here is from genome assembly GCA_027943335.1 of Chamaecyparis obtusa. Lineage (NCBI taxonomy): Eukaryota > Viridiplantae > Streptophyta > Pinopsida > Cupressales > Cupressaceae > Chamaecyparis > Chamaecyparis obtusa. The sequence continues at coordinate 3,624,120 of BSBK01002490.1, read as the reverse complement.
ATTATCTTGAGAAAAGTGAACAACTATCATTAGTTTTTCAACATTGTTAATATAGACATTCACATAAAGAAAATTATACAATTTTTGGCAAAAGGATGTCTAGGAAAATCATAAAGGAAGTTTGAATAGAGATGAAGTCATCAAGAGCTCCTTCTAACATATCAAATCCATCACTACTAAATAACTCATCAAAGACACTAAAATCTTGCATAAAGAAATCATATATTTTTAAAAGACAACTGTGACTAAACAAACAAGGAAACGTGAAATGTAATTTTCTTTTTTAATTTTTTTTATAAAAATCAACATGAAAATGCAATGAAATGTAAACCAAGGAAATTAAAAATACAATATTTTTGTTATAATTAAAAATAAACACATACAAGATCTAACCAGCCAAAGAAAAGGGTACAATGCATGAAAGGGACAAGTTCACTAAAATGTGTAGTGGGAAAAGGAGATCACTAAAAAGGTCTAGTTTTCCCCAATTTAGAACACACATTGGAATATAAAAATACCTCAAAGTAAATTGGATCAACACCACCTAGTAGGAGGGATGCTAATTCAAGATTCTTTCTCTTGGGATTTCTATTTCTTTGCTTCTTAGGATTAAGAAGGGGATAAATACCGCAAATAAGATAAGATCTGATCTAATCAATCTAAAAGTGGATGTAAAAGAGGAAAATGATGAATTTGAGTTCACTTGGAAATGAAATAGGAGAAATGAAGACTCGGATCTAAATTCCAAATTGTAAATGTCTTGAAAACACTTGTAACTAAAGATTTGAGACCCCAAGACTTGTATCCATTTGCACCTCAAATTTCACTAATTTCTTTAGGGGACAAATTGTTTGAAGCATTCTATACCTAGGTACAGAACATTTAAATATTCTATACTAGAGATTTTTTTCCAAAACAATTTGTAGACTGTTTGTCTTAGTGCTAAGATGGCATAAATACTCTGACAATTGATTTCAGGGTCTTCTACACCTACAAATATGAGATTTGTGTGTGTGATGGCTATACAGGGGTTTACCTTGCTCAACCTCCCATTTTGGTGATTCCCACCTCTATGGATAGTTGATGTGATAGAGATAGAGTGTGTAGTACTCATGAATCTATAGTATGTCTAAATTGGTATGATCTATAGTGCATAAATGTAATGAAAATATCTATCCTAGTGTAATAGAGTAAATCCTAATATAAAAATGCAATCAACGTGTGGTTGAAAGCATGTAATGAACATAAATTTGAAGCAAAAGTATGTAGATATGAAGATAAAAAGAAATCATACCCAAGCCAAAGAGGAAAGGTACAAGAGAATCATAATTCAATGATCTCCTAGTCATCATCAGAATCCTTTTGTCTATCTTGATGTAAAAAATGTGTTGAATTACTTTAATGCTTGATAGAAGATTGATGTAGCCTTGATTTTCAAGTCCTCACTTCATGTGATGTCTTCAAATTGGGGCTCCAAATTTGAAATTTATTTCATCTTCCCAAAATAAAGTGTGAACCTTTCTTTTATACTAAATCGGGAGATAAAATTGAGAGATCTGACTATAAACAAAAATCCTCCACTAAATTGGTGAGAAGGTGATCCTATTTGAATTTGGACACAAAACTCAGGCTATAGAACATTTGAAACATTATTTCCCATCTATTTTTGGCCCATATTGTAAATTTGAGCCTCAAAAAATTAGGGAATGTGAGACTTGATCTGATAGCTAGTTTTGAGGTCATGACAGAATACCAAGGCTGTAAATGGTAACATAGGGGTTAGCAAATGAAATGAATTTTTGGATTGGAGGAAAAATAGAGGAGAAAACTTAGAAATAAGGGTTTACTTCAATTTAAAATGAGATTGAAGGGATAGAGGACTCATATTTGAATTTAGGTGTTTATTAAGTGCAATTATGAAGTCCTATTATGTAATCTATAATGAAAAAACACTAAAGTGCTAAATAATCATGGAATTATACAATACTTGGGTGATTGCAATTTACAATTGTAAACATGGAATGCAAAATTTGATGAAAGGTAAGTGTGGAAAGAAAGTGTGCAACAAGACGAATCAAAAATTGTGGAACTATAGTAATGCCAAGATGATATCATTATTGTCTCTGTGAGTTCTAGTAGCAACTCAAGTCAGGATGGTAGTCTAATTTCATCAAGAACTTATTTGTCAAGTGAAACTACAAATATAAAATCAAATCAAATTCCTTTATGGAAAGTAAAAACCCTTAATTAATTTTTTGAAAGGACTACAAATTAATAGGACTAAAATAAAAGAGTTGATTCTATTTTATACTCTTGTTTAATTCAAGACAAACTAGATTGTTATAAAGATCTAGTGAAAAATGTAGTTTAGTTTGAGGCAATGATAGGAGAAATGATGGTAATTGAGAAGAATGAAACTTGGGTTTTGATTGATCTTCCAAGAAATAAATAGGTGATAAATTAAAATTGATATATAAAAATAGATATGAGTGAAAAAATTGAAAGACATAAGGAAATTCTAGGATTCAAGGGATACATGCTTAAGTATATAGAATACACATGAAGAAAGATTTGCACAAGTTGTTTATCAAGATACAATAGGTAAAATTGTTAACATTGATATTCCATCATAAGTAGATAACTCACCAAATTGATGTGATGTCAACATTATTGAATGACTTAAGTGAGGAAGAAGTCTATGTGTAACAACCACTTGGGTCTGAAGTAAGAGGGAAAGAAGATTTGGTTTATAAATTGAACAAGGTGTTATGGCTAAAGTAAGATCTTAAAATGTGGTATTTAAGAATTAATATTTATTTCTAGAAACATGGATTTATTGGAAGTTAGAATGAACTATAATTATACTAAGAAAGAAAAAATTCTAACCCTTGTAGACAACAAGTATGAAGAACCTCTCTTCTGTAGAAGCTTACTACTGCAAGTGGTTGAGTTTCTATCACTACAATCACAACATGCATCACTACAATCAACTCAAACACTTGAATATTATTTTTACTATGGATAGAGTCTATAAAATTAGGGATAGATGATCTCCCATCAGAGATCTTAATTGCATATATTGATTCAACCCCCCCACCCCACCACCACAACTCTTAACATATTATGTTTTCCACAAAATGGTTTTGATATATTTATATATATATTATTGTTGAGGTTCCCTACATGCAACTATAGGTTCAGATTGAAAATTTATAAGTGTCCTAGATTTTAATAACCATTACATCTTAGTGTAACGCCTCACCAAGGAACCTGAGAGGACAACTCAATAAACTAAGAAGAAAGGTCTAGATTTTCTTTTTGAAATAAAGAGTGAAACTAACATTACAATTATAATTACATATAACATTATAATCATCAATGATATATTACTTTAAATGTGAACATGAATGCTAGATTTTAATCAGATAGTAAGGTCATCTTAGGGTCCCCAACATCACTATTATAAATTCATAACATATACGAATAATACACTTAGGCCACCATGAAACTATGAACAAGTTTACAATATGAATGGATTCATTTAAATATTGCAACCAGATAATATGTACTCATGAGCTAAAAAACAAGGTCAACCATCTTTATCCATGTCTTTTATTACATTACAAGTAATCCCTGAAATATATTTACACATACATTTGACAATCATCTCCTTAAGGAGATTACAATATCAAATCTATAATACCCACCCCTCTACTACCATTTTAGTTTATGGTGCCAAACTCTACTAGACCACTTTTAACGTATGTATTGGATCCTTAAATATATTTGATGATGTTTATATGTTATGATAATACCTATTAATGATGTAGTATTTTGGTACTTGGATTATTTGATTTTATCATGATAGTTCAATGAATATTCTTATCTACATATGATGATGTTATGTTTATTACATGGTTTTAACTAACCCCATACTTGTATGTGTATGGTTGGCATCTATGTTTTATATATCTATTTAATATGCCTGATATGATTAAGGAATGGAGTCGTGGTCACTTGCTTGCGAGATCTACATGATGGAACAATCCCCACCATTTCTTATTGTATTTATATATATGTATGTATGTATTTGGATTTATGATGTACGTTTGTAGTTACTGGGCATAAAATTCCCTAAATTGTCAGGATGAGTGTTCCCTGTCACATTATCTCAATGGTAAGAGAGGGGAGATAGCTTTTAGGCCTAAACACTATCCTAAACCCACCTTTTGTTATGAAAGAGTGGACAAGTGTCTAATCAACTACCCTTTCTAAATTCATCAAAGTGATGTGAATTTGTGAACCCTTATTTGAACATGCTTATGTTTGTTGCATCTTTTTTGTATTGTGGCTTGGTCAAATTTTAGTGTGTTGTAGTCATGTAGGTCAATGTTTCTTTTTTCATGTTGTGGATAAATGGTTTAAATAAGGGATTAATTAAGGGTAATTATTAAAAGTTAAATAATTATACCTTTTAAATGCTAAAAATTAATATGGGTGTTACTCCTAATTGCATTAACAATTGTCATTAGTATCATACATATATGATACAAGGGAGCATGGGGAGAGGGGCCAAAGGCACACCCTAACCAGATCCACCTTGCAGAGATCACATGCGGAAGCAACAAACACAACAGTGAGAGAGAAAATACAAAAAATTTCATATATTATCTTCAAATTGATTCATACATGTCGAGCTATAAGGCCTTCCCAGTTTAGGCCAGATATTACAATCAAGTATAGAAGTCCTCCAACATGCAAGGATCTACAAGTAATCTCTAATTTTCTATCTTCTATCTTCTCACTAAACTAACTCCCCAAACTCTAACCAAACAACTATATTTATACAAGAGGCTACCAAAACAAGTTGGCCTTCAGAGCCACAATTAATGGAAGGAATGACCAGATCTAGGTCCACATGCTTCCCAATGATGGATACCAACATTAAATCCATGACCAAAATTAATTGCAAAAGTCAGCCTCAAAAAAAATCCAAAATAAACAACTCGCTAAGCAAGGAAACCAAGTGCCAGAAAAGCATCACCGAGCACCAAGGAAATTCACCAAGCACCAGAAAGATAACTAACCAACACCGATGAATAAAGGAAACTGAGAAACACCAAACCAACTCGATCAAAGAAGGAACCAAACAACATAGAAAAATTCAAACATCTTTTTGGTGACACAGGATTGCCAAGGACCCGAGATGTTCCTACATCAGACACCTAGGGTTATTTGAAATGATTCTCTAAATCATGAAATAGGTATGATCTGAGCTACATCCAACTCAGATTGTGAAATCCATGAATTGTCTTCAATCGATCTATTCTTCCACTTTACCAAATATTCCATATTTTTTTCCTCTTGTACTTCTGCCAATTCTTTACTCCAAGAAATGCTCAACTTCTTCTTTCTAATTCTTATGATAATACATTGGTATTGTCGTGTCTTCATTAGGTTCATGATACTCATACAAATCAATAATGTTGAAAATAGGTGATATGTCCATGTCATTAGGAAACTCAATCTCATATGCATTTCCACTATCAAATTTCCTCAAAATCTTGCAAGATCCAAACTTCTTCATTTTCAGCTTCCCATATGTTCTAACAGGAAATCTTCCTTTCTTCAAATGAACCATCACTTCATCACTAGCATCAAAATTCTTATGTCTCCTTGATCTATCAACTCTATCTTTTTATTTTTGATTACTTTTCTCCAACTTATATTTCACATCTTCATGCAATGTCTTCATGTACTCAGCAAACTTTACTCCTTCAACACTTATGTTTCTTTCATCAGCAATATCCCTCAAATCTGATATACTTCTCAGTTGTATTCCATTTACAATCTCAAAGGGTGTTTTTCTAGTACTCCTATTCACTTAATTGTTGTATGCAAACTCTTCTTGTGCCAAAACAAAATCCCAACTTGGTGTGTCTCCAACTAAACATCTCAAAAGATTTCCCTAAATTCTATTCACAACTTCTGTTTGTCCATCAGTTTGTGGGTGAAATGTAGAACTATATTTCAACTCAGTGGAAAATTTTCTCCAAAGGGTCTTCCAAAAGTATCCAACAAAATTACTGTCTCGATCAAAGATAATAATCCTTGGTAATCCATGCAATCTGACAATTTCCTTAAAGAAAAGATATGCTATATGTACTACATCTGATGTCTTTCTACAAGGTATAGATTGTGCCATTTTAGAAAATCTATCCACGACAACAAATATAGAATCATTACCTCTTACTATCTTTGGTAAGACAAGAACAAAATCCATACTGATATTAATCCAAGGTTTCTTAGGAAAAACAATCGGTGTATACAATCCAATATTCTGACTTACTCATTTTCAACTTGACAAACTCCACAACTTCTCACAAATTTTTGAACATCTTTATACAACTGTGGCCAAAAGTATTTCTCCTTAAGAAAATTCAAACTCTTGTCAACACCAAAATGTCCAGCCAAACCACTACTATGTTTCTCCTTTATCAAATTAGTTCTCATTTCTCCTCTCGGTATACACAACTGAATACCCTTAAACAACATACCTTCTTGAATAAAATATTCTTCCCATTTATTACTTGGTTGATCTTGAATAGGTGCTCTACACTTTCTCCACAGCTCAGAAAAATCAAGATCACATTCATAAGAATCTTTCATATCATCAAAGCTAAGAACTTCAATTTTCATCTCGATCATCAAAGATCTCCTTCTACTCAATGCATCAACAATTTGGTTAGTGACTCTACTCTTATGCTTTATCACAAATGTATAACTCTACAAATACTCAACCCATTTCATATGTCTCTGATTCAACTTATTCTGACTACCCAAATACTGTAAAGCCTTATGATCGGTGTACAATACAAATTCACTCAGTATCAAATAATGTCTCCATTTCTTCAGTGCTTAAACAATAGCATAGAATTCTTGATCATACATAAAATATTTCCTTTTTCCATCATTCAAATTTTCACTAAAGAAAGCAATAGGTTTACCTTTGTGACTCAACACAACTCCAATTGCACTTCCACTTGCATCACATTCCACTTGAAATAACTTATTGAAATCAGGCAATGCTAAAACAGGCAATTCAACAACCTTCTACTTCAGGTGTCAAAATTTTTATTAGCTCCATGCAGTGTCCACTTGAATTCTCTTTTAGCTCCTCTCATAGTCTCAGTCATAGCATTACAAATTGAACTAAAATTCCTAATGAACTTTTGGTAAAAACTTGACAAACCATGAAATGATCTTACCTCACTAGCATTCTCAGGTGTAGGCCAATTCAAAATAGCTTCAACCTTTTCAAGATCCATTTTCAAACCATCATCTAAAATTGAAAATCCCAAATACACAATCTCCTCTTTCATGAATGAACACTTTTTCAGATTTATGAACAACTTTTCTTCTTTCAACCCCTGCAATACTTGTTTAACATGTAAAAAATGTTCTTCTGTGGTCTTACTGAATATCAGAATATCATCAAGATATACAATCACAAACTTACACAAGAATTTCTTCAAAAATTTATTCATCAACCTCATAAATGTACTCGGTGTATTAGTTGAACCAAAGGGCATAACTAACCATTCATACAAACCCTCTTTTGTTTTAAAAGTAATCTTCCATTCATCACCTTCTTTGATTTTGATCTGATGATACCCACTTTATTAATCAATTTTGGTAAAATACTTTGCTCCAGACAAACTATCCATTATGTCATCCATTCTTCATATAGGAAACCTATATTTCACTGTTATCTTGTTAATTTCTCTGGAATTAGTACACATTCACCATTCTCTATTCTTCTTAGGTTCCAATACAATAGGTATTGCACAAGGAATAAAAATTTCTCTGATCAAACCTTTATGTAACAATTCTTGAAACTGTCAGTTCAATTCCTGATTCTTAGTAGGTGTCAACTGATGAGGTGCCTTATTCAGTAAACTAGCTCTAGGGATTAGATCCATGCAATGATCAATGCTTCTCTTTAGTGGAAAACCATCAGGTACATTATTAGAAATGATTTCACTGTACTCGATGAGTAACTTATTAGTCTCCTCAGGGACACTATCCTCTATTTTCTTACTCGGTTTGTTAGGAATCACAACAAAACATGCATCATTCTTTTTCAAATCCTTAACAAACTTTTTTCCTTCCATCAAGAAAAATTTCATAGATGTGAAAACATTACTAATATGTTCTTCCATCAGTCCAAATAGTATATTTTATAAGTTTTCTACAAATTCTAAAGATATAATATTGATGCAATATTAATACCTTGCTGCAAATCAATCTACTAGAATTCTGGGGTGAATGTTATTATTTTGGAAGTCTGCAATAAATTTTAGAAATTATATTTTATTTATGCACTAAATCGCCAAGGAGTAGATTGCTAGAAGAGCAGACTTAAGATTGTTTTATGTGTTCTCTATCCACAATCTTTCTCCTAGTTATATATTAACCAAGGGTCTTGTCTTTTCATAAGACACACCCCTTCTAGGTCGGCCCTCCATGAAACAACTTACTCCTCTACAAATCAGTGCCCTTGTCCATTAACTAATAGTTAATTATTAATTAACTACAATAGTCAAATACAAGGCATATAAATATGCCTAGCAAATCGCCGATTTGTTCTAGGGAGATGTATTTATCATGAGGCCATATATAAAGGAAATTGCATGCATTTTAGATCTATCTAATCTGAAGAATCAAAACATTAATATGATCAAGTTATTAGGATTTAACACTCCCTCTTAACTTGATACTAGAAACATATCTAGAAACATCGTTAAGATGACTAAGCATAGATTTGTACTCTATATCTATCTAATTCTTCCAAGCATGTAGTATCATGGTACACATGACTTGTCATATTAGTAAACTTGTAATATGAACTATCACTAATACTTGTGATAACAATATTACATGTGATGCAATATACAGGATAAACTCTGAAGAATGATTAAATTCTTCCTTTATCCAAATTGTGACTCATAGGCACTGACAAGCCTATATCACAATATGATCCTGAATTAAGATCTGCCAGTACATAGGATAAAATCTAGAGAATGATTAAATTCTTCCTTTATCCAAATGTGACTCATAGTCATAGAAATGTCTATATCACAATATGATCTTTAATTCATCCAAATCTACCAGTAGTTCCCTACTATTTTAGAACATTATCTCAAAGATTGTCATCTCATATAATGTCTATTCATTATCACAAAGATCATCACCTCTTTAGATAATAAACAAAAATGGTGAAGCCCATAATAGTCAATATCCTGACAATAATAATTTAACACAAAATTATTTTATTAATAATCAAAGAATACAAATGAGTTATAATTCAACCATACCAAGTCTTTCTGAAGTGATCTATCTTCACTTGATAGAGAGGTTTGGTAAGAATATCTCCTATCTGATTTGCAGTACACATGCATCTTAACTTGACAATATTCCTGTCTACCATATCTCTTACATAATGGTAAGGAACTTCAATATGCTTTGATCTGTCATGAAAAAATGGATTCACAGAAAGCTTGATGCAACTCTGATTATCACAATGAATGATAGTGGCATTCATGGGTTGACCAAATAATCCCACAAGTAACTTTATAATCCAAACTGCTTCGTGAGAAGCCATTGCAGCTGCAACATATTTAGCTTCTATGGAACTCTATGCTATTGATGCCTTCTTTCTGTATATCCATTATATCATCGCTGAGCCTAAACTAAAAAGGCATCTTGAAGTGCTTTTCCTATCAGTAACACTTCTAGCCTGATCTAATTCTGTGAAGTCCAAGTCAACTTTCTCATACTTGAGCCCAAGGTTAAGAGTGCCTTGTAAGTATCTCATAATGTGTTTGACTACAACCAGGTGAATCCCCTTTGGTTCACACATAAACTGACTTAAGGCATTAACTACATAGAAAATATCAAGTCTTATATTTACCAAGTACATGAGAGACCCAATCATCTGGTTATAAAGAGTAGAATCTATGGAGGGTGATTCTATTGTTGCTTCCTTAAGTTTTTGTAGTTCCACATTCCAAATCTCTTCAATATGTCTAATGTATACTTTCCCTAATTAAGTATGATGTTGTCAGATTTTTGCCATACTTCCAATCCTAGGAAGTAATGACTGAGTCCTAAATCTTTCATATCAAATTTTTTGATTAGATCTTTCTTGCATTGATCTATAAGATGATCATCACCTATTATTAGTAAATCATCAACATATACTATCAAAATTATCATATCATCTTTATCCTTTTTATAATAGAGATTTGGATTAGCTTGTAATGCCCATAAATCCACTACTAGGCATAACACAACATAGTTATTCTTATAAACAAAACCTTCCTTTTTGTTGTAAACTAAACTTAAACAATAGGATATGTGTGTGTGAAAATTGTACCTGATCTGTAGACACAACAGTAAAACATTAGAGGTTAGCTAAAATCAAATCATGCAAAATTGAAATCTATCTAACCAAGCGATTTAATGCCTTCTAGTAGGTGCAAGATTAATGTTCTCAGATTGTAATCGAGATCAGTGACCTAGACGACACCTAAATGAAAGATTTTAATGCAATTGATCTAGATATGAAATATGAATGCAATTAAGCTATTTTTTTGGATTTTCTATGCAATAAGAATGAAAACTTGATATGAATCTATGCTAGATGAATTTGATATGCTATGAATGCTATTAAAAATTGATATGCAATGCTAATCTAACAATGATATGAAATATGAATGCAAAAATAAGATTGATCTCACAAAGATGTCGATTCGCAAGAGCTTTGATTCTTCAATTCCAATTCTCCAGTGTGATTGTGCAAATTTTGTGGATGACTTTGGCAAAGTAAGCTTGCAAAATTATGAGATGCTTGGATGCAAATTTGAGAGATTTTAGAGATGAATTATGAAGAGCTGAGCCTTGTTTTTATAGAAATCCAAGGCTTTGGAGGTGCATGGGAAAAAGCCATAAATCAGTCAAATAACTCAGGTTGATTTTTGAGTTATTTTATAATAAAGATAATTTAATTCACAAAAACATGCAAAAGCTAAGTTTTAACTCAAAATAGAGTTTAGCTTTAATTGATAATTGATAGTTGTCTGCTTTTATGATTGTGCATGTTTTATTTATGAATTAATTTCATAATAAAGTGATTTATTTCCAACTTAACTGCTTTTAAAAATAAAATAATTGATTTATGGGTTAATCAATTATTTAATCAAACTTTTATTAAAAATTATATTATTAAATAATGACAACATGCTTTAATTAATTAAATAAGAATTTAATCAATTAAAGATAGGAATTTTGATTTATTGTCAAAATTAAATAATACAATTAATAATAGATAGAATTAAATTTAATTAAATAATTAAGTGGCAAGATATTAAATCTAATTAATTAAATATGAAAATATTCAATTAATCAAACTTAGGATAAATGTGATTTATTGCCAAATAATTATAAAATTAAAGATAATTATGATGATTAGGAATATTGCTAGGAATATTCCCCGATGCAGAATTTAAGATAATCAATTATGATTCGATGATGTTTAGATGTGCCTTAGGTTAGGACTTTGATGTCAATTTGGTTCAATTTGTAGATGTAGGAGATTAATGAACTTATAGCCCATTTTGGGGGTATTACATTTTACCCCTCTTTGAATTACTGTGCGAAGCGCAGTGGTTCAAAAATAGTCTGTGTTTGATACAGATATGAAACTGATTCAAAAGATAAACCGATCTCAAGATAGAAACCGATCTCAAGATATTGAGATAGGAGTTGATTGATATTGAATTGATATGGAGATAATAGGTCTTGAATGACCAAAGATAATGTTCACTGTAGCAGCGAATGAACCTATGATTGTGAAAAAGTGTCAAAACGCCTGATTCCAAACCTTAGGATTGCAAAGAAGTGAGTGACCCATTCTAGACTCGATTGTCTTAGCAGAACTAGCAAGTATCCCATCTGAATCCTTTAGTTGCCGAAGAACCAAGGAAATAACACTATGATCTGATGGTTGCAAAAACTGATACAGATTACAAGATTAAGAGAATACTAGATTGATATGGATCGATGAATCTGATATGCCCCAAGTGATGATAGATTTTCCCTGAGCGATGAGGACTTTTGATGAATCAACGACTAGACGTGATTGTTGTCTTGATCACTGATGAAAGATATTGATAGACTTGATTGACAGACTTTGAATGATGTGCAATACCATGCCCCCTTTGGGATTAAAATTGAAATCTGACAAGAAAAGTCAGCGTTATAGTTTAGAAGCATGTTAATTGATTTGAGAAGTGTGGTGAAACACATTCAAGAACACATTCTGCATCGTTGGAAGGTCCCAAAAGACCAAGTTTGACTAGGTTTGACCATGAGTTGACCAGAGTTGACCAAGTTGAAATTTTGATAGTTTGATGTAAGATAATCAGTTAAGTTGAATACTAGATTTCTGTGATGATTCAAGGTTGATTATGCAAGTAGTTGACAATATGAATGATCTAAGATTTTGATTTTGATCTCGAAAAAGGATTCTACTTGCTGCTTCATTGGAGGAACCTTCGTGTGAGATTTAGCTCTTGTTAGATTTGAAGAATTGATAAGAAGAATCATTTAAGCTTTGAAGTTTGTTTAGCCATTGTGAGATCATGAAAACATGCAAAATGCAAAGAGATATGCAAAATGAAATGCAACCTAAGACCTAGGACCTAGTCACTGATCATGTGTCGATTTGTTATCATCATTGAACTTTTAGGTAACTGGATAAATCAATACAATGCCCACTAGCCATGAAACCATAGACATATGAATATCAATTTGTATGTGCAAGAATCAATACAACACCCACTGGTTATACAACCATGGACATATGAATATTGATTTGTTTTCAGAATGTTGGATTAGATATAAGCACCAAGGCATAAACGCCAGGATGACCTAAATATCATGTCCATTTTGATATAGCAATTTGTACAAGTATCAAAACATAAACGTCGTGATGACCTGAGTACGCCTTGCATTGAAAACACATCAAACAGTCAAGAGATCATTCTAAATCCAATGTGAATTACCCGTAGTGACCCTTTATCGTTCACATCCTTAGGCAAGATTGTGTTCCATAGTAGGAGAAAGAACTTACTCAAAAAGATAATAGTTAGATCAAACTTCCTTGAATTGTCTGGGTATCAATGGTCGAGGTACGCATGGCCATCCAATTCGAGATAGAGGCTCTTATAGTCGGACACCATTTCAATCCAGAATTTCCAAAGTTGTTAGATTTTCACATACAAGCAGAAGACAAATAAAAGATTATGCCCCCAGTCATCACTCTCTAAATCCTATAAAGGACATCATCGAAGAGCTTGAAGGGACACAATATGGAAAAATCTCAATGCGAATCAGTAAGCATACAAGGAGATAAAAGCATGTAAAAAGCATAGATTGTTTTCAGTTGAGTTTTGATGTTTGATTGCGTTGTTGTAGATGCAAAATCCTTTCCGGAGACAAGACAGATAGACTGACTCAACTTGAAGCTTCAAAGGACTCTGACTAGATAGGATACGTCTAAGATACATTGGAGGCCATAGGATATGACATTGATTTCCCCCAAGTTTGAACATTGAAAGGATACAGATGCGCAAGCTGATTGATGTACAAACTGACTTATTGAAAACTAAAAATGTTGAAACAAACTGGGAGATATGTACAACTAAAGCAAGACTGAAAGCTGGGAAAGACCAAGATTGTGCTGATAGATGGAGCGTTTGGAACAAGTGGCACCCATTTGCTGGGTTTTCACCATCTTGGTAGAGATTCTATTTTTGCTACCAAGGCGCCTGTTTCCAGGTTTTCACCAAGGCACTTTTTCTTTTTTTTCTTTTTTTGTATTTTTCATTTTTTCAATTTTTTTGTACTTTTGATATTTTCTGATTTTTATGAATTTTTGATATTTTTTTTGATTTTTTTTGTGAATCATCAAGGTGCCTATTGCTAGGTTTTCACCAAGATGTTCATTTTTTCAGGACTTTTTCTGATTTTTAAGATTTTTTCAGGACATTTACCAAGCACTAAATGCCTTAGGTGTAGAATTTCTTCAGATGGAGAACATTGATTGGTTCTCGGAGCTATTCTCATTTAGTCGTTGAGAGTTGATAGGCACCAAAGCCAAAAGTAGCAGTGATAACAAAGGGACCCAGCCAATTGGGTTCAAACTTCCCCTTGCGTTCTCGATGTGATTGATTTTTAGGATTTTCTCTCAAGACTAGATCACCAACCTGAAATTCTCTATGTCTGACTTTCTTGTTGTAGCCTCTAGACATTCTCTTTTGATATACTCTGAGATGATCATACGCTGCTTGTCTGTGCTCATCTAGTAGTTCCAGTTCTTGTAACCTAGATGCTCTATAGTCATCATTAGTTACGAGACCATGCATTCTAATTCTGAGTGATGGGATTTCAACCTCAATAGGCAGTACTGCTTCAAACCCATAAACTAAAGTGAAATGTGTAGCCCTTGTAGGCATTTTGATACTTGTTCTGACACTGATTCTGATACTTATTTTGATACTGGTTCTGATACTGATTTTGATACTGATTTTGATACTTGTTCTGATACTGATTTTGATATTGATTATGATAATTATTCTGATACTGGTTCTGATACTAATTCTGATACTAATTATGATAATTATTCTGATACTGGTTCTGATACTGATTCTGATACTGATTCTGATAATTGTTCTGATACTAGTTCTGATACTTGGTATACTTGATAGCATCTTTTTCCATTGCAAACTCCCAAGCAAGATTATATCATGCAGTCCCAATGTCTAGCAAGGTGGAGAACAAGAGGGATTAGCAAGCTAGTGGAAGAGATGGAAGACAGGAGAATGAAAGGATAATGAAGGGAAGAAATCCTCAAGGGCAAACTCCTCAAGAATACCCAAGCTAGGGAAAAATTATCATGTAAAGCGCATTTGGACAAGCAATGAAAGGCTAGCATAGGATAAGTCACAAAATCATAATGCAAGAGCAGGAAAGGATGCAATCCAAAAGAGTAGACATGTCAAGAGGCTTCATAGCACCGTGTTTTACTCTTTCTTTTCTTTTTTTATTAGATCAAGACCAAAGGGGAAAAGGATAGCGATAGGCTAGAATGAATGGAGGAAAATAGACATGAAGGCTAAGTAGGAAGGGAATGAAAGCAAGATCGTTGTAGGATAGCTCAAAAAATAGCCAAATGTTCATGTATAGATCAACATTGTCAAGATCAAAGAGAGAAGATGGAATGGATGAAATATGTAGAAGAACTACGCATGATGCCTGATTGCCAAGTTTTCATCATGGTACTTATCCAAGGTGCCACAAGGAAGTGGTTTTCACCATAGGATGAATTTATTTCTCTTTACTTTTGCTACCAAGGCACCTGTTTCCAAGTTTTCACCAAGGCACATTTTCAATTTATTTATTTATTTTTTGTTTTAAGAAGGAAAGCTTTTTAGATAATGCTCCTTGAAAGGATAAACCATGATATGCCAAGGATTCAAAATGATATGCTCAAAGATGCTGATAGGGAAAGGAATATGGAAGAGAAAAATGGAGGATAGGATTTTATGTAAAGAGAGTGAGGTTGGAAGATATGAGGAATAGGCAAATGAGGAAAATGGATAGAAGGTAGAAGGTTAATGAATGGAAGGATTGTAAAAGGGTAGATGGAAAGGAAGGCAAGATCAACGTAAACACACACCTTGAAGGGTGGTGAGAGGGTGGAGGAAACGTGAATGAAGGAATACGTGAAGGAATATGGTGAATGGATAGCAGAGGTTGAGGTTTAGGTGCATGGAATGAAAGAATATTTTTGGAGGGAAATGGAGTGGAAGTCTTTGGAAGCTTGAATGTCAACTTCACTTGTTGTTCAACATGAGACTCTTTCAAGAGAGACTTTGGAATCCATATAGTCATAGGCTTTTTATTTCCTTTTGATGATCTAGAGAGAATATCTTTAATGATGGATTTTAGAACCCATACTTGTCTTGTAATTTTTTTCTTAGATATCTCTTTTGAATTTATGTTTCCATGTCTATTAGAGGAGACATGGTGATCTTCTTTTTTTGATGGATTCTTGTATTGCTTCTTTTTCTTGTATTGAACATTCAAGTTACTTCCAAAAGACTTGGGACTTGTGGAAGAAGGAGGATATGATTGGTTTAAATCGGTGGGTGGATGAAAAGGATTCAAGGGTATGCATCTATGTTGATCTTGAGGAAAGATGGGAGATGGAGGGATGTAGGGACCCAATATGGATGGCAAATTAGGAGAGTTAGGAGGGGAAAGTGAAGGGACATAAGGACCCAAGATGGAAGGAAGGCATGAAGATCTTTGTAGTGGTGGAAGAGGTCCAAGGATGGAAGTGGAAGACACAAAAGGATAATCAATAAGTTCATCAGCATCTATATGACAACCAAGGATATCAGCATCTTTAGATTGAGCATTAGGATCTTCAATAGAATCATGGACATCTTGAATATGAGCACCTTCTTTGATAGGATTGTTCAAAGCTTGCAAAGACTTAGGAAGAGTAGAAAGTGGAAGTGAACATGGAGTGGTAGAATAAGAAGATGGAAGACTTTGATCTTGACAAGGATCTTTGGATAGCACCAGCGCATAATTTGTCTCTTGATTTTCAATAGGCTTAACATTGGAAGTAACAACACTATTTTTACCAACCTTAATGGAAGTATCATCTTTGGAAAGCGCAAGTGTAGTAAGGTCATTTTGATTGTCAATAAGCTCAACAGTGTGAGTAGTAACTTGATCTTGCTTAGGAGAAGACTTAAGACATGGTGGAATGCATGAAAAAGGGTGTATAGGATCAAAAGAACCATGAAGCGAATAAGAGACATTGGGAAAAGGAGTGGATGAAATGGAGGGTTCTTGATCTTGATCTTTCTTTATGTTCTTTTCTTCATCATTTTTGGAATCCTCTTGACATGGAGCCACTTCTAAGGACAAGGAAGCATGTTGGGATTGTATGGAAGACTTTGGAAGAGATGGTGGAGGACTAGCTGAAGTAGGGATTATATCATATGAAGGCTTAGGATCTTTAGGTTTATCATCATTGAAAGTATTTGCAGCCAAGTGAAGGATAGCTTGAGTTTCTTTAAGAGGTAGCCCTGGAGGATAACTATAGGGAACCACATGAAAAGTATCAGGGCTTGTGTTGAATGAAGGTTTTGTGAAAGATTTGAAAGACTCAGAAGCTTTAGGAAATGTATGAGTATTGGAGGAAGTAGGGGATGGAAGGGAACCATCACAAGACAAAGGTCCAACATTAACATGATCTTGCTTGAGAGTGTAATCTTTATTTTCAGCCTGAGAGTTCTTAGAGGAGAGATCCTTATAGTATTGACGTTTCAAGCTAGCACGATGTATTTTATAGTCCTCAGTAGTAGTAGATGGATCATAATCAAGGTATTGTCCACAAAATCCATCAAAGTCTCTTTCAAAATCATAATCATATGGATCACCATCATGATCTATCCAATGTGATGACCCATTTGTAGTAAGCAGGAATGAATGATGAGGAGGACTCTTAGGAACAAAGGTGTCATAGGTATCATTACATTGTTTGTCGTCATAGTCATCATAGTCTCCAAAGCTAGATGTGTCACTCTCCATGGAAGAGGTATCATATTGCTCAAATTTTTTTCGGGGGCATGGTGACATGTACAAGTCTTTATCAAATGGAAAAGAGTATAGAGGTTCCTTTTCTTTCTCAAGTTTGTCAAGCTAGACTTGCATAGCTTGCAGCTGCTTCATCATAGCGGCGATTAGAATTTCTTCCTCATGTGTACTGATTCTTTGAGACATGTGTATTGATTTTCAATAGCTATTGATTTGTTCTTGACACAATGATATTTTTGATAGATTTTGGAACTAGGCTGGAAACATTGGATATCTTGCAATTTGACAATTTCTGACAACTCTCTCAAATTTTTCCAAACGACACTTTGCAGACTCATACGACACTGGGTAGTCTATGAAATGACAGTTGCTAAACTCGTATGACAATTGGGTAGCAATGAAACGATAGTTGACAAAACTCGTACGATAGTTGCTAACAAGGTTTTGACTTTCTTGAATTTGCTGGTTTGAAAACTCGTACGACACTGGGTTCTCAATCGTATGAAAGATGGGCAATACTGAAATGACACTTGACAAAACTCGTATGATTTTTGACTTCTTGAAATGACTTTTGACTCCAGAAAGATTTTACGTCAATTTTTGCAAAATTTAAGGTCTTCAGTTTTGGATTGTTTGCAAATTGTACTATCCAGATTTTGAAGGTTATACCAGATTTGATCATTTTTAATAGCCAAGTAGATAAACAAGCACATAGAATAGCAAGCAAGTGATTCCAAGCATGTCTGAAAACAATGAAAAGGGCAAAAGCAATCTTGCGCATGCACAATCAAGTGACCAAATTGTGCTAATCCCTGAGAGTACTAATTGTGTATGTTCTGAAAAGTTTTGCAATAACACACATATACCTGAGAATGAAAAATTGGCCTCTCTAGGGTTTTTAGTAATGGTTTGACTCTGCAACTTTTATGATTCAAAGGGGTGAACTCCAATCCCGGTGCACCAGGGTTTTGACACAGTCTGAGAACTTAATCTTTAAGAGCTGCTAGGGAGATCTGACAACCCAACAATGAACCATAACCGTGGATATTTCTTCCACAAGGACATTTATATAGCGGCTATCACTACCATGGCAAAAATGGCTATTACCGCTTGAGGTTCCATCAATGCAGTTTTCCCTATGAAGGGATTGTCTGCTACGGTTAACCCTCTCTAAAGGTGACTCACATATTTATACCACAAGGGGACTTGGCTCCAAATCCAAGGTTTTTGACACCTTTTCACTTTTAACCCAAACAAAGCAAGCAGATTAATCCGATATGCTAAGATAAAATTTTGTTCCACCAAGGTCTGTGATATCAACTCCACATGATCTATCAACCTCTTCAGGGAGAGAATGTATCAATCAATAAGAGAAGATGCACTAACCAATTTTGATTCACCAAAGCTTGTGATATCAACCCCACGTGATCTATCAACCTCTCCGAAGAGAGAATGTGTCGATCAATAAGAGAAGATGCACTAACCAAGTTGAATATGAAACGCACTAAGTATCCTCCCTACCTATAAGGATTCTATCGTCAAGAAAGATTTTGCTAGGAATCCAATCTATCAAGAATCATGAATAGTGTTCATAGGGCCTAATTACTATGTGAGCATAGATATATTCCTGAAAGCAAATCTACCAAAAGCATCCAAAAAGTAGAAAGAGGAACACTTAACACTTAAAGAAAATATGAGATGAGTCCATAAGGTGGAACACTTAACACCTCACACAAACTGAAAATGAGTCCACAACTTAGAAAACAAGGGAGTTCCTAAAAGCACAAAAGGGTTGCCAAGTGGAACACTTAACGCTTCTGTCCTATTGACCCCTCCCTTTTATGGCGCTGAGATTGCAACCACGGGGCGGAAATAAGGGGTCGACAGATTAGCGAGTCCAATAACCCAAGATAGCAATCAAGATCAATCACAAGTATCTAAGACTACTTAATGAATCCTTAAGGGGTCACAACCTAGTATCAATTATGCAAGTGTGTAGAACAAAAGCATGAAAAGAATCACCCAAGCTAGACACACGAGAGATTTATTTTAAGGCCAAATTGAAATGTTATTAGATGAAAGAGAATACCTGGGATCCTTGCAATACACTTAGTAGATTTTACTTGATTTTTAGCAATTCTTGTTGAGCTTTTCCATGCAAGCAAGTGACAAACTCCCCAACAAGCAAACAAGCAAACAAGATATGTAAAATATATTCAACTTATGAAAACCATATGGTTAGCTCTAAAAATAAATTATTATCAGCAATAATAACTAGAAATTAACCTAAATGACAACTCATATCATTCATTGAACTATGTAAAAAAAAATAAGTGCATACCCATCACAAAACTTTATTTTTTTTGTTGCATTTGACTTAGTCAACAAGATCTGATTTTGTTGATATGATTTTGGCCACAAAAATAGAAATTTAGAATAGAGACCCCTACTAAAAAATAGAGAGTTTTCCAAAAATGCAAAAATTTTAGAAAAATCTCTTCATTTGTGCCCTAGAGACCCGTTTTATCAAAATAGACTAGTTTTTGCAAATTGACTATTTGAGCTACTAAATTGCATCCAAATTTAAAACAAAAATAATAGACCCCCTGTAGAATTTGAAGAGCTTTACGAAAATGTAAAAATTTCCAAAAAATATTTTGATTTGCGCCAAAAATTAATTTTTTATAAAAAATTGAAAAAAAATTATTAAAAATTCAAAATTTTTTAGAAAATTTTGAATTTTTTATCAAAGCTTCCTTGATATGTCACCAACTTGCAAAAAAAGTTTCAGAGAAAAAATACAAGCTGTTTAGGAGATAAAATTAAGTCTTTAAAACTTTGGGGTTTTATCTCCCAAAAAAAAATCAAAACCAGCATGCAAAGGTGGGTTGCCTCACGGTGGGCGCCAAAAACATGTGTGAAAATTGTACCTGATCTTTAGACACAACACTCAGTAAAACATTAGAGGTTAGCTAAAATCAAATCATGCAAAATTAAAATCTATCTAACCAAGCGATTTACTGCCTTCTAGTAGGTGCGAGATTAATGTTCTCAGATTGTAATCAAGATCAGTGACCTAGACGGCACCTAAATGAAGGATTTGAATGCAATTGATCTAGATATGAAATATGAATGTAATTAAGCTATTTTTTTGGATTTTCTATGCAATAAGAATGAAAACTTGATATGAATCTATGCTAGATGAATTTGATATGCTATGAATGCTATTAAAAATTGATATGCAATGCTAATCTAACAATGATATGCAATATGAATGCAAAAATAAGATTGATCTCACAAAGATGTCGATTCACAAGAGCTTTGATTCTTCAATTCCAATTCTCCAGCGTGATTGTGCAAATTTTGTGGATGACTTTGGCAAAGTAAGCTTGCAAAATTATGAGATGCTTGGATGCAAATTTGAGAGATTTTAGAGATGAATTATGAAGAGCTGAGCCTTGTTTTTATAGAAATCCAAGGCTTTGGAGGTGCATGGGAAAAAACCATAAATCAGTCAAATAACTCAGGTTGATTTTTGAGTTATTTTATAATAAAGATAATTTAATTCACAAAAACATGCAAAAGCTAAGTTTTAACTCAAAATAGAGTTTAACTTTAATTGATAATTGATAGTTGTCTGTTTTTATGATTGTGCATGTTTTATTTATGAATTAATTTAATAATAAAGTGATTTATTTCAAACTTAACTGCTTTTAAAAATAAAACAATTGATTTATGGGTTAATCAATTATTTAATCAAACTTTTATTAAAAATTATATTATTAAATAATGACAACATGCTTTAATTAATTAAATAAGAATTTAATCAATTAAAGATAGGAATTTTGATTTATTGTCAAAATTAAATAATATAATTAATAATAGATAGAATTAAATTTAATTAAATAATTAAGTGGCAAGATATTAAATCTAATTAATTAAATATGAAAATATTCAATTAATCAAACTTAGGATAAATGTGATTTATTGCCAAATAATTAAAAAATTAAAGATAATTATGATGATTAGGAATATTGCTAGGAATATTCCCCGATGCAGAATTTAAGATAATCAATTATGATTCAATGATGTTTAGATGTGCCTTAGGTTAGGACTTTGATGTCAATTTCATTCAATTTGTAGATGTAGGAGATTAATGAACTTATAGCCCATTTTTGAGGTATTACAGGATATACATAGGATTGAAACTAAAATATAGAAATATGATTAATTCCTTCACTAATAAAACATTTAATAAATTAGAACTCTTTTCATATTTTCACAAGTTCATGATCGACAACAGATTTCCTTTAAAACCAAAAGCCTATTACTAACAGGAATAGGAGATAAATGACCTTTAAAAGTAAGATTTTCTAATATAATTTTATCTTACAATTCATTCTTTTTGAAACACAAAAATATGCCAAAATGCAAATTATTAACATCTTTTTTATAATGTCATGTTAACATAGATTCTTTTATAGCACAATGGCTTCAAATAATTTTCATGCACTAAAAAGGAGGCACCTAACTTGAAATGAGAAATACATATATTTACACCTCCTTATACAAACATCATACTTTTTGAGAAGAACTTAACAAGGAGATCTTATCCTTTACATTTCTAAGAGGACCAAAACTCCTCCAACACAAGCATATTCCTCTTTACAATCTCTTCATGGAAACAAGATGCTTCAAGAACATGCAAAAGAAAGCTTTTTAGGATGGCCATGGGAAGCTGACCTCCCATCCTAGGCATCTAAGAGGCCACCCCCGAGCTAGGAGAACCAATGCTAACCTGGGTATGCAAGAAGCCAAATGAAACACATCCAAAAAACATAGTACACACATAATTACACCCTCCCAAGGCTAACTCAAGGAGCATGAAATAAAGCTTCCTAAGGGTGAAGGTGGACCAAGTACCCAATAGGAGACAAGGCTAGAGATGAAATGAAAGCCTTCAACAAGGCAACAACTCTTTCACACAAAATCAACATAACTTCTCATTTCTTCCATACAAGAGCAACATAAATCCTCTTCACAACCCAAAACAAATCAACCAAAAATGGCCAAAACCCTTATGACCCCCAAGAAAACCCTTATGACCCCCAAGCATATCAATGCTACTAGCCTACCATAGACCCCATAATCCATGGTGCATCCCTCTCTCCCAAGGAGAGAGAATCTACACCAAGAGGGCTGTCACATTCCCTTCACCCACAAGGCTAATCTTCCCTCCCAAGGGTGAGTATGGCCTTGAACAAAATCTCTTAAACAACACACATAATGACCAAGAAAATACATGTAGATTTTTACTTCACATAACAACACTTCATACTACAAAATCAGCATACCGATAAGAACATACACTATGCAACATAAACAAGAACAATCTTTCTTCATTCTTTCATGGAAGCCATAAGCAAGACACCATAAAAAAGAAGTGTAGAGCTTGAGAGATACCAAACTTGCAAAAAGAAGTTATGGAAATGAAAATTGAAGTAGAGCCCTTCCCTTTTGTCTTTCCTTCCTTTTCTCCTAAATCCTTTAGTAATCTCTAAAGTTAGAGAGTGGGTGATTGAGGGGAAATCTCTCCAATTTCCCTTCTATATTCAAAATCCTCCCATTCACCCATCTTAGGAAAAAGTGTGAGCTCCTATTGGTCACTCTTCCCAAACCCTCACACATTTCTAAAATAAAAGTTCTTTAAAAAATAGTGGCATGAAAAGTAGACAAGTTTTGTCTTCCCAAAGCATGTGATCTTCCCAAGGGCATGCTTCCCATTATGATTTTCGACCATCTTGGATAAGTAACTTTTTGGAGGCTTCCCAAGGCCTAAATAAGGTATCCTATGGTCAAAAACTTCCCTAACCCATAGGTATATGAAGTGGGCTAGTCAAAAATAGGTTAAACTCAACCCTAGGTGGCCATATAACCCCTCAAAAACCCTAGTTAAGATCACCTACGAATTTTAATGGATATGACTCCACCTTGGGCTCACAAACCAAGTGGTCCTTATGGGAAATAGAGCTAGGTTCCTAGTGGAAAAAGGTGGGTCCTCAAGATTTCTAAGTGGACATGCCATGACACATCATTTTCACAAGTGTGCTAATTGGCACTATAAAACACATCACAACGCACTTGGCAAGTCCACTTTTCAATCTCACAATTTAATATATGCAAATGTAGATAAAATACACATGATACACTATACGAAGGAAAATACATTACAACAAGGTTTTTTCTCTTCAATAGATGCAACCTTGGCTTTACAAGATTCACATAGGGGTTATTCATGGTTCTCCAATAAAATTCTATGGCCATGATCCTGCACACTCAATTTAAACATTAGTAACCTTAAGAAGTATAGTCATCAAAATTCAAAATGTAGAATCAACATTACCATTAAAATTATCGAACACACGAAGTAGATTATTTTAGTTTGTATAATCCTTCATCATAATTTTAATCATTACTTTAAATAAACATATGTAAATTGAATCAGATGAACATAATCTCATTAACCCATATGCCACACTAATCATTCCAGATCTATATAATTCATGATGTAGTTTTATCCAATTTTACATAAGCATTACTTTTGTCATTTCCACAATAATTTATATGGCATACAATCAAGTAACCAAATCATCAAGTAATTCTCATAATAATGTCTTGAAATCCATCCATATATTATATCACCTAACCTTCAACCTTCACAAAATTTCACATCACAACAATCAATTCAAATTATGATTAATCATTTTCCTAAACAACTCATAACAACATATTTATACCCAAATTGCAACATCTCAGTATTCATATAAATCATTTATCTTAATGTCAGTTATAATGTATCATAAGGTCAAGAATCAACATCTTATGTATGGAAAGCATCGAACAAATATTAAGTCTCATCATCTACTGTAATCAAATTCTTGTCAAAAAGATAAAAATCATATTAATTCATTAAAACCTTAGGCCACTTACTAGGTCTATCAAACTGATAATGAAAAGGTTATGATGGGTCTAGGGTGAGGCCTCACATCCTCCCCCCCTAGGCATGAACTTCCTCCTAGAATTCAAAGAAACTTAGGGTCAAGGTTCTAGGGTTGACATTTTATCTAGTTCATTGGATAAATTTGAAACATTGATCTCATGCAATGAGGAATTACAACGTGATACATGTTAAGGCTATGTTTTACCTATGTTTTACCTTATTTTAATCAATTCTAACATTTAAAAAGTATAAGCATTGTACGATTGAACTATCTATCCAACATCACAATCTAATATTATTCTACATAGTTACCATATCTTCTTCTAGCATCAAGATCACGTAAGGTAATTCCATCCAACACACCAATGTCGGATCTTAGGTAATAAGGAAATGCACTAAAACATGGGACATCTTCCCTACAAAATAACTAAAATGTATGCTAACATCACTCTAGATGTTGGTCCCTATGAATTTCAATATCTGGAGTATAGGTCCAATGTTATGCTAAAAGTATCATTTGTCACTTTACAAACCCTTAGTTGATACCAACTTTATATTATTTTTGTTGATAATATCATAATACCTATGAATAATATAATAGAGTAGTTTTACAATGCCTTAACATAATGCATCCAAAACAACACAACACAACAAAAGACCTCCACCAGGGCTTCAAGTATGGTCATTCATAATTGTGATGACAAGGGAAGCTTCTCTACAGTTTCTCCCCATTAATAATAATAAAATATAATGGATTTCCCCAATGGATCTTCTCCCTCATGCAACCTATCATGAAAGTACTTGCCAACAATTTTAAACCAAAAGAGCCTCATCAAATAACCATGAAATCCAAAATTTTAAAATTGAAAAGAACGATTCAATACAGTGAGATTCAAAATGTGGCCACATTGGTAAATCTAACACAAAATAAGTAAAGACAAGTCCTTGAGGCAAAAAAAAGGACATTATAATAAAGTTTGGCTAAGCAACCCAACACATAATTTAATTACTTTTACATCGTTGGCAATCGTAAAAAATAAAAATAAAAATAAATAAATAAATAAACTTGTGAAACAAAGTAAAATAAAAGAAAAATAAATTTAGCAATCCATACTCTACCGCATTCATTACATGAACTATGTGACCTTTTAGGTCACTCAGAGGGAGATGGAGAGATCTCATCATACATATATTATGGAAATATTTTAAAATAGGCTGATTATGCCCTTACAAGGGTAAAGCACTATGGGTTTTCCAAGAAAATATTTATTTGGGGAGAGAGGTAGATGCACAAAAACTTAGGAGACAATTGCATATTTACTAATAATAGTTTTACTTACTCTATAAAGTTCTTTCACTACCTTTGAGTATATAATCAAGGCATTCACATCACAAAATCCTCCTCTCCTTGAAAAAATCCCCCACTGCAATGTGGCTCACTAATATCTCACTCTCAATAACATGAAATACATCATCATACTGATACAACATTTAATGCCAATAAGGCATAAAACAACACTAAAACAAAAACTACAAGAGTATTTATTTATAAACTTAGGAATGACCCGGGACAAGGTTATCACATAATAACACCATGAGCACATCAACTAGCATAATTAACTCATACAAATATTTTGAACATCATAATCTCATAAAACTACTCAAGTGGCTCTATTTGGTGAGTTGACACTTGATGTCCACCACTATCTCTAGGCTACGAGAACTAGTCACTCGCTCAAGGTACTACACATATCACTTTACTCATCACAAAAGGCATTAGGTTAATTAATTTATATTACTATGCATATGTTTCATTATTACCACTTAATACACATCATTCCCAAGCACCCCCCAATAAACCATGATGAGGGTTCTCTTACAAGTCTTATACATAATGAAAAGATATAATAATATGGTTTTTCCCTCCTTTCTTGTATTATCAAAATGTACTTTAAAAGGGAAAAAAAATATCTAGATAAATTAAACTTGATAAATAGTATAAGCTCAAGGGTTGGGTTAACACACCTCAAAAGGTTTACTTAATGGAATAATTAATCACAAAGTGATAGAAACCCTAAGGGTTTCAATCATGAGCTAGGTTGATAAGTAGGGAAGGATTTGCAATCAAACATCATTCTAAAAGGAAAGGCCACATAACTACCCTAATGTGAAACCTAGGATCACAATACAAATAACTATTTTTAAAAAAATGATATTACTTCGATATTTCAATTAGAAAGTATTATGTTTTAATTTTCAAGAATAACATTATTCCTAGTTTAATAATTAATTAAATCAATCATTTAAAGGATTATAACAAACCTATTAAAGAACTAATAGTAACTTTGATATAAGGGCTAAGGAAGAATTCATTAAAAAGATAAGTCCAATTATATAGACCATCCTTCACTCTAAAATTTGCGTTAAATAAAGCTCTAGTGCATAACTATTATCAAATTACTATATAGCTCTAATTTATAAAAAAAATTATAAACACACAAACTTAATATTCCATTACTTCAAATCACACTAACATAATTAAGACAATTATGATAAAGTTTAATAAAATTATTAGGAGAAATTTAATGACAAATTATAAGTTCAAAAGTTTCAATGATGCCCTATAATTAAATTTTAACGAAATAATTTAGTGTTGCCTATTGACTTGGTGGTTAGCACCTCCTTGGAGATTCATGACATGGCTTAACTGCCTCCCGTGGATCGGGTTAAATCTGGCATTTGTATCCGGCATTGATAGTTTGAGCTTTTGGTGCAACAGCAAATGATTCCAACAATTGGTATCAAAGCCTTGGGTCACGGGTTTGAGTCTCCCTTCAGTGGGTGTTGAAGGCTCAGTCGGTGCTGAGGGGGATTTTGTTGACTTGGTGGTCAGCACCTCCTTGGAGATTCGTGACATGGCTTAATCGCCTCTTGTGGATCGGGTTAAATCTAGCATTTGTATTGGGCATTGATAGTTCGAGCTTTTGGTGCAATGGCAAATGATTCCAACATTGCCTTCCTAAAGAAGTGAGAAGGAAATAAAATAAAACTTAACAATTTAAATTTATCTAAAACTTACCCCCTTTAAGATAAATTACAACTTATAAATTTGAATATAACGGTGATGATCTCAAGTTTTCCATTTATACAATTTTCCTATTTATTTTTAAAAATGTCTATTTATCAAATTTAAAATGTACAATAAGTACTAACTGGCATTTTAACGAAACTTATTTGAAATTCCTCTAACCAATTTAATTAAACAAAAAAATATCAATATATTAGGCCCACAAAACTTTTTAAATTTTAAATTTTACTAAAGGAATAAGTTATTTTCATTAATATTTAATGACACTAATTTTTAAAATATTCCAATTGGAAATTATAATCTTAACTATAAATTCTCCAAAATACCAACATAGATGGGATTATTTTGACTTAATTTAGTATGAAATTTATTATTCCATCAGAGATAACCATCAAATTTATAAATAAAAAATTAAACACATTCCAAGTATTGCCTTAAAATTTAAAGGCCAAATAATATTATAACAACGTTATCTAAATAAGTTAGGTCAAAGATGTAAATATAATATCTCACTAATGAACATACTGTCAATTAATTATTAAAAATATTTATCCAATTAAATCTCCCCTAATGAACCAATTTAAAAAACTATATCATTGTAAAAATCTATTAAATAACCATCCTAAAAGAAATCAATTAATATTTTAATCCAAAACTCAATCTTTTTAAAAAAATATTAAAACTAAAAATCGACCTTTTGAATAAAAGGAAAAACTCAATTAATTAAAAGGAAAACTCATAGAAGAATAAAAAAAAAATCCAACTTAAATCTTGAAATTAAAGGCCCTTAAAATTAAAAGTTAAAAAAAAAGATAAAAGCCAACAAATCAAACCCTAACCCTAATTCAAAATTAGGGTTGGGGGTGAAACAAAAGATGATGATTTTTTATTTTTTTTTTCTAAACTTCATTTCTTCATTTCAGCGTCCAAGATTTTCTCTCTTGTTGCATAGCTAGGGTTTCAACCCTAAGTTTTTTGTTCTTTACAGGTATTTTGAGAGGAAGATGGAGATGTAAATTCTTTTGTGTAGGCATAGCTATGAAGATGGAAATCTTGGAGATGGGGTTTGAATCCACAAATGCACTTATGTGAGTAAGTACACCAGAGGTGTGCATACTCACATAAATTCGTTTGTGTGAGTGTGTACATGAGCAACACAAAGATTATAGATTTCTTTTTTTACTTCATTATGAGCTAGGATTTCGTTGGAGTTTCTCCCTTGCAATGATCTACAGTTTATTGTATGCAGATCTCCATTTTTTTTTCCTATCCAAGCTAGGGTTTCGTTAAATCTCTTTAGCAAAGTCTCTGGTTTTTTTTAAAGTTTAAATCCATTTCTAATCTGGGTTTTGAAGTTCTTTTAAAGTTGTTTATATTATTCCTTATCACCATTTTCTGGTAATAATACCTCTGTTAGAAAATCTATTTTGTTTTTGTTTTTGTTTTGGTTATTAATATATATATATATATATTTGCAGAAAAAAAAGAAAAGAAAAACTAGGGTTTGAAACCCTGTTCTAGCACTACTCTCTGCTGGCAACCTGCATGCGGTTGTGGGTGTTGCAGCCGAGCAGTGACTAGGGTCACTGCTGCAGTCATGGCCGCGTACAGTGGCCTTGGCCACTACAGCGACCGTGGCCCGCGATGCCCCCTTGAGCGCCCACGTGAAGCCAGGGCTAGGAAAAAGAAAGGTGGGGGGAAAGGTTGGGGGTTTCGGCTCCCAACGGAACCCCATTCAATATATTTTTATTATTAT
This sequence comes from Chamaecyparis obtusa, assembly GCA_027943335.1. Taxonomy (NCBI): domain Eukaryota; kingdom Viridiplantae; phylum Streptophyta; class Pinopsida; order Cupressales; family Cupressaceae; genus Chamaecyparis; species Chamaecyparis obtusa. The sequence continues at coordinate 3,594,537 of BSBK01002490.1, read as the reverse complement.
TATTATTTTATATTTTTTTTTTAATTAAATATTAAATATTATATGATATTTAATATATATATTATATAATATTTAATATTTAATATATATTTATATATATAAGAATATAAACACATGATATAATTTCTTTTATTATACAAATATTGAATTCTGTTTCCAGTTTTACTGATAGTGAAACTTGCATTATTCTTGAAAAATTTAGTTTATATATATATATATATATATATATATATATATATATATGATATATTATATATATAATATATAATAGCACGAGGAACAATTTAAACCATAAAATATATATAATATTTATATAATATATTTTATGTATTATGTATATATTATATATAATAGTGTGTGGAACTTTTTATTTTATTTTTTTAATCTCCATGATAATGACATATATAATCATAAATAAATTCATATTTTAATATACAAATATACACTAAATCTGGTATGAACCTAAATAAATCTGTATGTGCAACCTGTTTTCAAAATGATAATATATCTATTCATATTAAAAAGCTCTTATATTAAAAGGTAGAATAATCTCAGTCAAATCATTTCTAATATGTTCACTCATTGTCTGTTTCTAAATCAGTCTTAATATTGTTTTTTATTTCATTTGTATGCACATTAACATGACAATGTTTGTACCTAAATATATAAAACCGTTCAAATGTTTCTGTAAATTTCTGTAATAGTAATATTAATCTAAAATGTTCTATTTAGAGAAGAAATCATATAATTTTTTTTTTGAAAGTTGAATTTGAAAGTTCTCAAGCTATGTTTACTCATTTCTTTGCAGTCTATTAATTTTTAATTTACTGATTTGGTTTTACTGGCATATAAATCTGTACTATTATTAGGCCATTTTGTCAATCCAGAATACTTAAAGTAGAATAAATTATGTAGGGAACAGGGTCCTAGAGTTGAAACTTGGCTCTGATACTAGAATGTCATGCCTAGAAATTCACTATTGGGCAGAACACAACATAGTTATCCTTATAAACAAAACCTTCCTTTTTGTTGTAGACTAAACTTAAACAATAGGATATACATAGGATTGAAACTAAAATACAAAAATATGATTAATTCCTTCACTAATAAAGTATTTAATAAATTAGAACCCTTTTCATATTTTCACAAGTTCATGATCGACAACAGATTTCCTTTAAAACCAGAAGCCTGTTACTAATAGGAATAGGAGATAAATGACCTTTAAAAGTAAGATTTTCTAATATAGTTTTAGCTTACATTTAATCCTTTTTGAAACACAAAAATATGCCAAAATGCACAATTATTAAAAAAAAATTTATAATGTCATGTTAACATAGATTCTTTTACAACGCAATGGTTTCAAATAATTTTCATGCACTAAAAAGGAGGCACCTAACTTCAAATGAGAAGTACATATATTTACACCTCCTTATACAAACATCATACCTTTTGAGAAAAGCATAAAAAGGAGATCTTATCCTTTACATTTCTAAGAGGACCAAAACTCCTCCAACACAAGCATATTCCTCTTTACAATCTCTTCATGGAAATAAGATGCTTCAATCACCTACAAAAAAAAGTTTTGTAGGATGGCCATGGGAAGCTCACCTCCCATCCCAGGCCTCTAAGAGGCCACCCCAAGGCTAACTCAAGGAGCTTGAAATAAAGCTTCCTAAGGGTGAAGGTGGACCAAGTACCCAATGGGAGACAATGCTAGAGATGAAATGCAAGCCTTCAACAAAGCAACAACTCTTTCACACAAAATCAACATAACTTCTCATTTCTTCCATACAAGAGCAACATAAATCCTCTTCACAACCCAAAACAAATCAACCAAAAATGGCCAAAACCCTTATGACCCCCAAGCATATCAATGCTACTAGCCTACCATAGACCCCATAATCCATGGTGCATCCCCCTCTCCCAAGGAGAGAGACTCTACACCAAGAGGGTTGTCACATTCCCTTCACCCACAAGGCTACTCTTCCCTCCCAAGGGTGAGTATGGCCTTGAACAAAATCTCTTAAACAACACACATAATGACCAAGGAAATACATGCAGATTTTTACTTCACATAACAACACTTCATACTACAAAATCAGCATACCAGTAAGAACATACACTATGCAGCATAAACAAGAACAATCTTTCTTCATTCTTTCATGGAAGCCATAAGCAAGACACCATAAAAGAGAAGTGTAGAGCTTGAGGGATACCAACCTTGCAAAAATAAGTTATGGAAATGAAAATTGAAGTAGAGCCCTTCCCTTTTTTCTTTCCTTCCTTTTCTCCTAAATCCCTTAGTAGTCTCTAAAGTTAGAGAGTGGGTGATTGAGGGGAAATCTCTCCAATTTCCCTTCTATATTCAAAATCTTCCCATTCACCCATCTTAGGAAAAAGTGTGAGCTCCTATTGGTCACTCTTCCCAAACCCTCACACATTTCTAAAATAAAAGTTCTTTAAAAGATAGTGGCATGAAAAGTAGACAAGGTTTGTCTTCCCAAAGCATGTGATCTTCCCAAGGTCATGTTTTCCATTATGATTTTCGGTCATCTTGGATAAGTAACTTTTTGGAGGCTTCCCAAGGCCTAAATAAGGTATCCTATGGTAAAAAACTCCCCTAACCCATACGTATATAAAGTGGGCTAGTAAAAAATAGGTTAAAATCAACCCTAGGTGGCCATATAACCCCTTAAAAACCCTAGTTAAGATCACCTACGAATTTCAATGGATATGACTCCACCTTGGGCTCACAAACCAAGTGGTCCTTATGGGAAATAGAGCTAGGTTCCTAGTGGAAAAAGGTGGGTCCTCAAGCTTTCCAAGTGGACATGCCATGACACATCATTTTCACAACAAGTGTGCCAATTGGCACTACAAAACACATCACAACACACTTGGCGAGTCCACTTGTCAATATCACAATTTAGTGAATGCAAATGCAGATAAAATACACATCATACACTATACGAAGAAAAATACATTACAACGAGGTTTTGTCTCTTCAATAGATGCAACCTTGGCTTTACAGGATTCACATAGGGGTTAGTCATGGTTCTCCGATAAAATTTCATGGCCATGATCCTGCACACTCAATTTAAACATCAGTAACCTCAAGAAGTATAGTCATCAAAATTCAAAATGCAAAATCAACATAACCATTAAAATTATCTAACACACAATGTACATTCTTTTAGTCTCTATAATCCTTCATCATAATTTTAATCGTTACTTTAATCATTACTTTCAAATAAACATATGTAAATTGAATCAGACAAACATAATCTCATTAACCCATATGCCACACTAATCATTCCAGATGTATATAATTTGTGATGTAGTTTTATCCAATTTTACATAAGCATTACTTTTGTCATTTCCACAATAATTTATATGGCATACAATCAAGTAACCAAATCATCAAGTAATTCTCATAATAATGTCTTGAAATCCATCCATATATTATATCACCTAACTTTCAACCTTCACAAAATTTTACAATGCAACAATCAATTCAAATTATGATTAATCATTTTCCTAAACAACTCATAACAACATATTTATACCCAAATTGCAACATCTCAGTATTCATCTAAATCATTTATCTTAATGTCAATTATAATGTATCATAAGATCGACAGTCAACATCCTATGTATGGAAAGCATCAGACAAATATTAAGTCTCATCATCTACTATAATCAAATTCTTGTCAAAAAAATAAAAATCATATTAATTCATTAAAACCTTAGGCCAATTACTAGGTCTATCATACTGATAATGAAAAGGTTATGATGGGTCTAGGGTGAGGCCTCACATAGCTTCATTCTGGGAGAATCCTAAACTGGTGAGATACTTATCGATTATTTCATACCATGCCCTTGGAGCCTATTTAAGCCCATATAGAGCTTTCTTGAGCCTGCAAACAAATACTTTAGCGTTATGAGTTTCAAATCCTTCAGGTTGTTCAAAATATACCTCTTCAATAATCTTTCCATTCAGAAATGTTGTTTTCACATCCATCTAGTGTACTTTATGTCCCTTTGATGCTGCAATAGCTAGGGCTGCTCTTATAGAGGTGTATCTGGCAACTAGAGCAAAGGTTTCTTCATAATCAATTCCCTCCTTCTGAGAGAATCCTCTGTCTATGAATCCAGCCTTATATTTTTCAATGCTACCTTCAGCAGCATGCTTGATTTTAAATATCCACTTAGAAGAAACAAGAAATTTTCCCTCAGGCCTTGGAATAATTTCCAAAACATCATTCTTAATAATGGATTGGTATTATTATGCCATAGCATCCTTCCAAGTTGTATGTTTAATAGCATCTGAAACATTGGTTGGTTTTGATTTAGATAAATCACTCATCTTTTGGGTCTTTTGCTTTCTTTGAAGGTTCCTTCTAGTGAAGAGAAGTCATGTGCTTCTTCTATAGTCTTAGAGGCCCAAAGTGGTCTTTTCTTAGGATTTTGAGTTTCCTCAAGATTAAGATTTTGAATTTCACCTTCAATTTCTTCAATGTTCTCCCTCTGAAACTCAGGTTCATGATTTTCTTTAGAACTAGGTATATGTGAAGGATCTTCAGAACTTAGGGCTCTTTTGAATGCTAAATATTCTTCAAATATTACATCCCTACTAAGTTCAATATTTTTTTGACCAGGTATGTAAACTCTATATGCTTTGGATGTTTCACTCTATCCAACAAAAATACCTCTTCTGCTTGAAGGTTCAAGTTTAGTTCTTTTCTCTTTAGGAATATGAATGTAAATAGGACACCCAAATATTCTAAGATGATTGATATTTGGTTTATAATTAGAGAAGACTTTCTCAGGAATTTTATCTTTGAGGTGGGAGTGAGGGCATCTATTTTGAATATAAACAGTAATACATGTGGCTTCTTCCCAAAGATCGGATCCTAAATTTTGGTCGAGTAGCATAGCTCTTGCAGCTTCCATAATTGTCCTATTCTTTCTTTTTGCTATCCCATTTTGCTGAGAATTATAAGGAATAGTACACTCACTCTTAATCACTACTTCTTTACAAAAATCCTTAAACAAATCTGAAGTATATTCCCCTCCATTATCATTCCTAAGAGTTTTAATTTTGTGTCCTGATAGATTTTCAGTTAAGGATTTGAATTCTTTAAATCTTTTAAGGATTTCTTCTGATTCTTTACATTTTAAGAAGTAAATCCATGTCTTCCTAGAGAAGTCATCCATAAAGAGTACATAGTACAAAAATCCTCTGAGAGAAGGAACAGACATAGGTCCACATAAATCTGAGTGGACTAATTCTAAAACATTGTTAGCTTTTCTAGTGCTATTTTGAAATGGACTTTTGGTGTTCTTACCTAGTGCACATCCTTTTCATATGCTTGAATGATCTTTGTTCAACTTAGGTAAACCCATAACCATCTTCTCCATAGTTGATAAGGCTTTGAAGTTTAGGTGCCCTAACCTTCTATGCCATACTTAGTTTATATCTGCAGCTTCATGAACTAAGGCTTGAATAGGTTTTGAACATAGTTCATACAGGTATCCCTTCCTTTGACCAATCAATTTTGATTTCTTAATAGAAGATTTTTTAGGCTAGGTCATTACCTTTCCATCCATAAATGCTACCTTATATCCATCATCCTCAAGTTTTGTGACAGAAATTAGGTTCCTCTTGATTTTAGGTACATATAGTACTCTTTTGAGGTGTAAGGAGATGCCTGATTTTAGTTTTAAGGTGCAGCTTCCAACTCCTTTGACTAGATGTGCAGAACCATCACCTATGGTAACTTCTTCATCGGTTTCTTCCATCATTGAATCCAATACTTCTTTATACCCTGTAATGTGTCTAGATGATCCACTATCAATTACCCAAGAGTTGAGTTTGCTAGATACATCATTTGATAATGCTGAATACAATACATAATTTTCAGGATCATAGTCTTCTTTTGTCTTAGTTACCTCTATGAAATTTACTTGTTGTTTCATATTCTCAGGGCAGTCTGACTTATAATGTCCAAGTTTCTCACATTTGAAGCATTTGAATTTAGATATGTCCCTCTTGAATTTGTTATTGTGTTGAGGGGCCTTCTTCTTAAAGTGTTTCTTCTTTCCTTTGTAGGAATTTGTGTTGAGAACATGAATTTATTCATCTCCAGTTTTCAATTTCAGTCCTTTCTTAAGTTTCCTAGATTCTTCTTGAAGGCAGTCTCCTTTAAGTCTGTTGAAGTCTAGGATTTTGTCTCTAGCACTTACTCCTTGTGAGAATGTTTCCCATGAATCTGGTAACCCATATATATCCATAAGTGATAGCTCTTTGTCTTCAATTATGGTCCCTATACTTTCAAGTTCATCTCTTAGACTAGCCACCCTTAGGAAGTATGAATTCATAGATTCTCCCTTCCTTATTTTTATATGATTTAGTTGCCTTTTTAGTGCAAGGGTTCTAGTTCAATTGTTAACCTCATATGCATTTATTAATGCACTCATCATATTAAATGTTGTCTGATGTTTCATTTGCATAGGTACTATTTCATTTTTAACTCCATCTAATATGATTTTCATGGCTTTCCTATTTCCTTTAATCCAGTTAGTATTATGAGGATCAACATCGAGTTGCTTGGATTCCTTATCAACAAACTATATTACATCACTGTCTTCAAGAGCCATCATAATTTTGAATTTCCATGCAACGAAGTGTTCTTTTCCATCAAATCTATCTTCAGGTCTGATTGCGTTGGGCATTGAAGGTAGAAGGATGTTGCTTAGATATTTTTAAATCTGATTGTCAATTTGCAAAGCCTAGGTTCGACAACTTGGTCTGATACCATGTAAGTTTTTGAAAAATTCTTAAGATATAATACTAATGGAGTATTAATACCTTGCTGCAAATCAATCTACTACAATTCTGGGTTGAATTTTATTGTTCTGGAAGTCTGTAATAAATTCTAGAAATTATATTTTATTTCTGCACTAAGTTTCCAAGGAGCAGATTGCTAGAAGAGTAGACTTAAGATTGTATTGTGTGTTCTCTATCCACAATCTTTCTCCTACTTATATATTAACCAAGGGTCTTGTCTTTTCATAAGACACACCCCTTCTAGGTTGGCCCTTCCATGAAACAACTTACTCCTCTACAAATCGGTGCCCTTTTCCATTAACTAATAGTTAATTATTAATTAACTACAATAGTCAAATACAAGGCATATAAATATGCCTAGAAAATCACCGATCTATTCTAGGGAGATGTATTTATCATGAGGCCATATATACAAGAAATTACATGCATTTTAGATTTGTCTAATTCGAAGAATCAAAACATTAATATGATCAAGTTATCAGGATTTAATATATTTATGCAATCTCCCATCATATATAGCATGTCTATCATATTGCCAAGTTCTACCCAACAAAATATGACAACAATCCATAGGCATGATATCACATAACTCCTTATCATAGTACTTTCCAATTTTCAAATTCACATAGCATTGTTTACTTACCAAGAGTGTATGCTCATCTTTGATCCATGAAATTTGATAGGGCTTCAGATGTTCCAACCTTTTCAAGTGTAACTTTGTGACCATTTCCTTAGATGCCATATTCTCTGAGCTACCACTATCAATGATTACCTTCCAAAATTTTTCAAAAACTCTACATCTGGTCTTGAACAAACTTTTCCTTACCAGATCTTCCTTATTACTTTCACTCCAAAGTGCTCTCCTCACCATCAAGTTATTTTCCTTCTCAAGTTAATTCGGTGACTCTTCTTGCACCAAAGCCTTTCTACTACTACCGACCTTCTTACTTGCATCTATACACTCAAATGATCTATCTCCTTCTTCTCCACAATTGTAACAAGTTCCTCTAAAACTACCTCTGGTATACCTACCTTGGTAGTTATTGCCTCTACCTCTAGATGAACTTTCACCTTTCCACTCAGTCTTTCCTTTATCCAGATTTGTCTTTTCAGGTTCAGATCTACTATTTTCACCATAAGATCTTCCTCTTCCTCTAGATAATCTTCCACCTCTACCTCTTTGTCTTTTCTCATGTCTCTTGTTCAATTTCTCTTCACCTTTCAATGCAAATTGATAAGCTTCTTCAATGTTCTCCAATTTAACCATACTGATTTCTTCTTGGATGGAAACTCTCAAACCATTTAGATATCTAGAAATTCTTTCCACATCATCTTCATCATGTCCAGATTTGATATCTAATCTATAGAATTCCTTAGTATATTCCTTTACTGAGCTATCTTTCTGCCTCAAACTTTGCATTTGCCTAACTAGGTTAATCTGATAATCACTAGGTAAGAACTTTCCTTTCAATTTATTCACCATTTTTTTCCATACCTTGATTTTGTCTTTTCCTTTCTTCTTTCTATCCAACTACAGATGTTCCCACCATAAGGATGCATGACTTTTCAACTTTGCGCTAGCAATTTTCACTTTCTTATCTTCAGGTACATTTTCATACTCAAAGTACTTCTCCATCTTGGTGATCTAGTCCACCAATTCATTAGAATCCAATTTTCCATTATATTCAAGAGGATTTAAGTGTGGTGTAGACTTTAGACTTGTCAAAGCCTTCAAGAATCTTTCCTCACCTTGATCCATCATAGGTGAAGGTTCTACATCACCTTGTTCTACCTCAACTTTATCATCACTAACATCTTCAAGATATCTTCCTCTTCTTTGGGCTATTATAATAGCTTCTAACCTAGCAGCAAGTTGTCTCAACATGTTTGCCAATCCTAGATCTGCATCTCGTCTCCCACGAACCATCTTGAAACCTCTGCAATTACAAGTCAAATCATAATATGCTACCCCACAAAAATCAACTAGGGTTTGACAAGAAGGAACCCTCAAACCTAGATTCACAAACCTATATCCAGATCTCACGTCGCTCTGATACCACCTGATGCAAGGGAGGATGGAGATAGGGGCCAAAGGAACACCCTAACTAGATCCACCTTGTAGAGATCACATGCAGAAGCAAAAAACACAACAGTGAGAGAGAGAATGCATAAATTTTCATATATTATCTTCAAATAGATTCATACATGTCAGGTTGTAAGGCCTTCCTAGTTTAGGCTAGATATAACAATCAAGTACAGAAGTCCTCCAACATGCAAGGATCTGCAAGAAATATCTAATTTTCTTCTATCTTCCCACTAAACTGACTCCCCAAACTCTAACCAAAGAACTATATTTATACAAGAGGCTACCGAAACAAGTCAGCCTTTAGATCTAGAATTAATAGAAGGAATGACCAGATCTAGGTCCACATGCTTCCCAATGATGGATACTAGCATTAAATCCGCAACCAAAATTAATTGCAAAAGTTGGCCTCAAAAGAACTCCAAAATTAACAAATCAGTAAGAAAGGAAACCAAGCGCCAGGCAAGCATCACCGAGCGCTAGGGAAATTCACTGAGTGCTAGAGAGATAACCGACCAACACCGGTGAACAAAGGAAACTGAGCAACACAGAACCAATTTATTCAAAGAAGGAACCGAAAAACATAGAAAACTTCAAACATCTTTTTGGTAACATAGGATTTCCAAGGACATGAGATGCTCCTACATAAATATAGTCGGTAACCAGAGCACACAGTTTAGTCGATCATAATTACTATACTATGAAAATCCAGACCTCATATCAACGATCAATCGGTCAAATTTCAGTGTGTTATAGTCATGTAGGTTAATGTTTCTTTTTTCATGTTGTGGATAAATGGTTTAATTAAGGGATTAATTAAGTTAATTATTAGAAGTGAAATAATTATACCTTTTAAATGCTAAAAATTAATACAAGTGTTACTCCTAATTGCATTAAGAGTTATCATTAGTATCATACATATAGTCGGTAACCAGATCACATAGTTCAGTCGATCATAACTAAAAGTATAGTAACAAAGCACAAATTTGATCGAGCACCTATATCAAGTACAATATTTACTAAGCACACAAGATTACCAAACATTGATATTATACAGAGGCAGAAACACAACATTTACCGAGTAATCCAAAGTTGACATAAATGTTTGGAATGCCAAAGAAATCAAGGTGAACAACTTTTACCGAGATAAAATAGTTTACATAAATTGAGGTATATTTATTGGGAATGAAAAATTGATTGGTTACAATATTTGTGCTATTTTGAATTAAGTTATTTATTTGGATTGTTGATCAAGATTTTACAAGATGGTTACACAACCCTAATTAGGTAAAATCATTATGAATTAAAATCATCGTCAAGATGTCATTTTTATCAGTAGAAGAGATACACATTTAGTTGCCACCATTGGGAGACATCTAAAGATCTATTAGGGTTATGTTGAAATAATTTTGATAGAGTATTCAGTTTTATTAGAAACAGTTCAAAGGCTACTGAGAAATTGATGCAAAGTGGGCAACAAGAAGCTTAAAACAGTGAACAATGGTTAAGGGAATGTACCCTTACTCACTCAAATTCTAGGGAAAAGTTCCCTACACCTATCACAAGTGTAGAAAGGACAAGGAATAAGGTTATCACAACCTCAAACCTCCAAGGGAAACCTAATCACTAGGTTTCACCAAGTCCCAAATATCAATAACCAAGGTTGGCTATGAAGCACTCCTAACCCAATTTATGAACAATCCCCATGAAATGACTAATAGGACTAGGAGTGACCTATACTTAAGTATCTAGCCTATTTTTCTCCTAATCAATTATTTCCAATGGTTCTTTCACTCAAAATCAACCCATACAACATAGCTTCTTCACAAACCCAAAACTAGGCTTGTAGCCCTTCCTAGAAGAGACTTTGATCCTAGACCAAAATACTTCCATGAAATATATTGAAAAAATTGGATATTCTAATACCCTTTTTGGCATTAGGGATCATATCCAAGCACCAAGATGTGAAACTGAAAGTAGAATAGGAAAACACCTAATTGAGGCAAGGCAATTATGACTAATTAGGTCTACAATTTCACTACAAGTGCTATTTCCTCTGAACCAATGACCAAAAAAATTATGGTAACATGTGAGGGCATACATAAGGACCTTAAATCCTTAATTTGAGGTCTTGGTGAATCCCCAGTCAATAGTTATGCTGACTATACTCAGTTGCTTGTAGGTGCACACATAGGGATGTACACCTAGGGTATCATGGAAATTCCATCTCCCTGCAAGTTACCACTCCTAACCTTCAAATTATCAAATTAAATAATCAAATCTTGAATTCCACCAAGGGGCATCATATTCCCATGGTGGAATCGAGTAGAATACACAAAATCAATTGAAACCCTGGTTTTAGGTCTCCAATCTAGGCAGTCAGACCAAAACCTTAATAACTCTCAATCTAAGATTGATCAAAGCATGAAATGAAATGAAAATAAAAGTAGATTCAAAAAGAAAACTTTTGGCCTCAAAAATTCATGCCCTCCTATTCGTACTAGTCTATACAATTCAATTGTCCTCAGGATTTGCAGAGAAATGGTTGTATTTTATTAATTCTAAATTCCAAATTACATCATCTTACCTTCCACCCACTTGGTATGGCTTATGAAGGGCTCCCCCATCAGTTTACAAATTGATTTTCAAACCATATGACTATTGGGGGGTTGTTTACAACTTTTTAGCATGTTTTTTTATCCTAGGTGACCCAACTTGGTCCACACCTAAGTCTAATGATCCAACATGGATCCAAACAATTAAAACATGAAATCCTAAGAAAATAACCTATATTTTGGGAACCCTATTTGACCAGTAGTTGACCAATGGCTTGTCAATACCAAACTTGGGACTAGGTCTTCCAAGTAGGGTCCCATCATGAACCTTTAATTCTAGAATGTTCTAAAGACTACTAGGATCATCAAAGGATCCAAAAGAGTATCAAAAGACTCTTAGTTTGATGAGGGTGCTCCTGAACCATACTCCCCTTGAAGTTTAGAACTCAATTTCCTACTTGAGGTTAACTGATTAATGGTGGTTCCATGTTACTTAATTTTTTCTTCGGTCATCCAAGGTGCATCAATGTTTGGAAGTCCTTTCCACTTAACTAGGTACTGCATGTACTTTTGCTTCCTTTTTTTCTTGAGTACTTTGGATTCAAGGATTTCTTCTAACTCCATTTTCTTTCTTGGTGGGAGATCTATCACATAGTCTCTAGCATCTTCCTCATGTGAACCTTGCACATTAGAAACATCTGCACCACACTTGTAAGGGGTAAGGTCTGCAATATTAAAAATAGGAGAAATTAATAAAGTGGGGGGCAATGAGATTTCATAGGCATTTTCACCCATCTTGTTGAGGATGGTGCAAGGTCCAATCTTCTTCATGTGTAGTTTTGAATATCTTCCTTTGGGGAGTCTTTCCTTCCTTAAGTATGCCCAAACTTTGTCTCCTATCTTGAAGTGGACTTATCTTCTTCTCTTGTCAGCCTGCTCTTTATACTTCATGGTGGACTGCTGCAATGTTTGTTTTACCTCTGCCTGATCCTTGGTGATGAGTTCTATGAGCTCTTGTCCTTGAGAACTGACTCTAAAGTCATGTGGTAGGTCTACCAAATCCAAAGGACCTTTAGGATGTAGTCCATACACTATTTGAAAAGGTGTCTTACCAGTGGACCTATTCAATGAATCATTAAATGAAAATTATTCTTGGGGAAGTATCATGTCCCAACCCTGATTTTATTGTTTTTTAAAGCACCTTAATAGGTTTCCAAGTGACCTATTGACCACTTCTGACTATCCATCCATTTGGGGGTGGTATGATGAACTATAGGTCAAGTTTGTGCCTAGTTTCTTGTGCAAAGTCCTCCAAAAATGACCCTAAAACTTCACATCCATGTCTAAAACTATAGTTTTAGGAAGACCATGAATTCTCACTACCTCTTTAAAGAAGAGATGAACAATATGAGAGGCATCATTAGTTCTTTTTTAAGGTACAAAATGTACCATCTTACTAAATCTGTCCACAATGACAAAAATGTTGTCATGACCCTATTTTGTTCTTGGCAATCCCATTACAAAATCCATTGAGATTGATTCCCATGGCCTAGAGGGAATTGGTAGGGTTTGATACAGTCCTTGGTTAGTGGATACCCCTTTTTCTTGTTGGAAAATAGTACAAGATTCTACAAACTTCTTGACTTCATTCCCCATTCTTGGCCAAAAGTAACTTCTTTTTACTAATGCAGTGGTTTTGTCTATTCCAAAGTGACCACCTAAGCCACCATAGTGCTTCTCCTTGATGATATTTGTTCTCATGGAACACTTGGGGATGAAAACTGATCCCCCTTAAAAAAATGACCATTTTGAATCATAAATTCACAAAAATCAATGTGATATCTCCTTGTTAAGTTGGTGCATACCTCAAAGGCTTCTCCAAAATCTAGATCTCCTACATATAAATGCTTTAGTGAGTCAATTCCCACACTTTGAAACTGAATTTCTTCAATCAACCCAACTCTCCTACTAAGAGCATCAGCCACCTTATTGGCCACTCTCTTTTTGTGTTTTATATTGAAGGTGTAAGCTTGCAATTATTCCATCCACTTGATGTGTTTCACCCCTAGTTTCTCTTGATTATTAAGAAAACTCAATACATGGTTATCAGTGAAGACTATAAAATCCTTAGGAAGCAAGTAATGCCTCCATTTCTTAAGTTCTTGGACCATGGCATATAGTTCTAAATCATAACTAGAACAGCTTTTGTTAGAATCATTTAATTTTTTTGAGAAAAATGCCACAGCCTTACCTTCTTGGCTTAGAACAACACCTATGGCCAAGTTTCTTGCATCTATCTCCACCACAAACACTTTGTTGAAATTAGGAAGAGTCAGGATTGGACATTGAGAAACTCTATTCTTGAGGTATTGGAAGGCATCATTAGCCTCTTTAGTCCATACAAACTTAGTCATTTTACCACCTTTTATTGTGTCCAACATAGGAGCACACACATGGCTAAAATTCTTAATAAACTTCCTATAAAAAGTTGCTAAACCATGAAAAATTCTAACATCACCTTGGTTCTTTGGTGTAGGCTAGTTGATGATTGCTGCAACCTTTTCTGGATCCATTTTGAGAGTGCCTTGGGAGATGACAAATCCTAGGAAGATGAGTTCCTTCTTCATGAACATACACTTTTCCAAGTTAATCACTAACTTGTGTTGATGGAGTCTCCTCAAGACCTTCTCAACACGATCAAGATGTTCCTCTTTGCTATAACTGTAAATTAGAATGTCATCCAAATATATGACTAAAAAATTACCAATAAAATTAATGAAAATCTCATTTATGAGCCTCATGAATGTACTTGGAGCATTGCTCAAGCCAAATGGCATAACAAGACACTCAAAAAAACTTTCAATTGTCTTAAATGTTGTCTTCCATTCATATCCTGGCTTTATCCTGATTTGGTGATAGCCTAATTTTAAATCAATTTTGGTGAAATAAGTAGTACCAAGTTGGTCAAGTAAATCCTCCATTCTTGGGATTGGGAACCTATATCTTATTGTGATTTTGTTTAGGGCTCTACTATCGGTACAAAAACTCCATTTTCCATCCTTTTTAGGGGCTAAGACTGATGGGAAAGCACATGGATTGAGAATTTTCTGAATGAGTCCCTTCTCTAATAGTTCATTGACTTGCCTTGCAATCTCTGCATGCTGCACTAGTGTCATCTTGTATGGGGCCTTGTTAGGTAGGGATGAACTAGGTATTAAGTATATTTGGTGACTGATATCTCTTAAGGGAGGGAGGCTTGTGGGTAGGTTAGTAGTAGTGACATCACTATATTTTCTAAGTAGTTCCTTGAATTCATTTGGTATAGGATCATTTTGATCATACCTTATATTTTCATTAGGCTTAGATATTAAGACAAAGGCTTCAGTTTTAGGTTCCTTCAATGTTTTCAACATTTCTTTCTCACCCATGATGATGACAGTTGGCTCTTTCTCAGATTTGTTATCAGGAAGGGGCTTCATAGTGAAATTTTTTCCATCCTTGGTGATGGAGTAGGTGTTCTTCCTACAATGGTGTATGGCATCTACATCAAATTTCCAAGGCCTGTCTAGAAGGATGTGGGAAGCATCCATTTCAACAACATCACAAAGGACTTTTTCTTTAAAGTCTGCAATTGAAAAATCTATCCATGCTTGTTCAGTCACTAAGGTTTGTTGACCCTTTGTTAGCCAAGAAACATGATATGGAAAAGGATGTGGCTTCTTAGGAAGATTTAGTTTTTGGACCATTTCACTAGATACTAATTTTTCAATTGAACCAGAATCTATGAGAAAATTACATACCTTTCCATGGCATTTGATCTTTGTCCTAAAGAGATTTTTGCTTTGTGGAGGTTCTTGGTTTTGTGGCACTTGAAGAAAGACTTGTCTCATCATCAAACACACTCCTTCTAGTTCTAAGTCGCTTGCATCTACATTGTCTTCTTGTTTGTCCTCTTGAATGAGTTGTGCTCTTCTCTCACCTTGATTGTTATTATTCCTCTTCTCAGGGCACCTTCCTGCATGATGTCCTAACTGATTGCAGTAGTAGCATTTTAGGGGTCCATTTCCTCTCCCTATATTTGTTCTCCCTCTATTTGTTCTCCCTCTATTGATGGGTCTCCTTCCTCTATAGTTCCCTCTTAAGTTTGAATCATTGTTCTCTTTGTCT
Organism: Chamaecyparis obtusa; assembly: GCA_027943335.1. Taxonomy (NCBI): domain Eukaryota; kingdom Viridiplantae; phylum Streptophyta; class Pinopsida; order Cupressales; family Cupressaceae; genus Chamaecyparis; species Chamaecyparis obtusa. The sequence continues at coordinate 3,578,882 of BSBK01002490.1, read as the reverse complement.
CCTTGGTAAGGGGTCCTACTACTGCTATCACTATTCTATCCTCTATTCCAAGAGGTTCCTCTCCCTCTAAAGTTCTTCCCACTGTCATTGCTCTTTCCTTTTCCAAACTCCTACTTTCTCTTCCATTTCTCCTCTACCTTGAGTGCCATTTGATAGCACTTGTTGACTATGGTAGGATAGTGTAGGCTAAGTTCCTCTTGAATGGATACCTTCATACCATTCATTTATCTTTCTAGTTTCTCTTCTTCATCTTTTGCCACATTTGTCTTCATACATAGTTTTAGGAACTCCTTGGTGTATGAGCCTCATCCATGTTTTTTTTCTTTAGGCTTTGCTTCCTCCTATGGAGTTGTACCCCATAATCTTTAGGCACATATGTTTATTTGATCAGGGCTATCATCTTGTTCCATGAATTTATCATGCTTCTCCCATTCTTCACCCTCTCTATTTGGATGAACTTCCACCAAGTTAGGGCTGCTCCCTTTAACTTAGATCATGCCATCTTCACCCTTTTCTTCACGGGGATGTCTTCACATTCAAAGAATGTTGTCAAGGCCTCTATCCAATCCAAGGCTAAATATGCATTCATCTTACCATTGAAACCCGGTAAGTCTATCTTCTCCTCCATGGTCCTCCTTCCCATGGAATTTAAGACATCTATGAGAGGGCTTTGGTTTGTAGGGATGTTCTAATTAGAGGTGTCTTCCTCCTCTTCACTCTCTTCTTCATCAGCAGACTCATCCTCTTTATCTTTATCCAACTTCTCAAGTTCTTGGAGCCTCTTAGTTAAGGCTTTATTTTCTGCCCTTTGTTATCACCATATTTGCTAATTCACTATTTGTGACCCTTCTAGGGATCTCTTCATCCTCAGGAGAAGACATAGCTCTAATACCACTTGATGCAAAGTGGGTAGCAGGAAACTTAAAACAATGAACAATGGTTAAGGGAATGTACCCTTACTCACTCAAATTCTAGGGAAAAGTTCCTTACACCTATCACAAGTACAGCAAGGACAAGGAATAAGGTTATCAAAACCTCAAAACCCCAAGGGAAACCTAATCACTAGGTTTCACCAAGTTCCAAATATCAATAACCAAGGTTGGCTATGAAGCACTCCTAACCCAATTTATGAACAATCCCTATGAAATGACTAACAAGACCAGGGGTGACCTATACTCAAGGATTTGGCCTATTTTGGTCCTAATCAATTATTTCCAATGGTTCTTTCACTCAAAATCAACCAATACAACATAGTTGCTTCACAAACCCAAAACTAGGCTTATAGCCTTCCTAGAAGAGACTTTGATCCTAGACCAAAATAATTCCATGTAATCTATTGAAAAAATTAGAGATTTGGATACCCTTTTGGGCCTTAAGGATCATATCCAAGCACCAAGATGTGAAACTAAAAGTAGAATGGGAAAACACCTAATCTAGGCAAGATAATTAGGCCTAATTAGGTCTGTAATTGCACTACAAGTGCTATTTCCTCTAAACCAATGCCAAAACCAATTATGGGAACATGTGAGGGCATACATATGGACCTTAAATCCTTAATTTGAGGTCTTGGTGAATCCCTAATCAATAGTTATGTTGATTGTACTTAGTCTATTGTAGGTGCACACATAGGGATGTACACCTAGGGCATCATGGAAATTCCATCTCCCTACAGGTTACCACTCCTAACCTGAAAATTATCAAAGTACATAATCAAAGCTTGAATTCCACCAAGGGGCATCAGATTCCCATGGTGGAATTGAGTAGAATACACAAAATCAATTGAAACCCTATTTTTAGGCCTCTAATCTAGGCAGTCAGACCAAAACCTTAATAACTTTGTTGTCATACTTCTAGTCCCCCAATTTTAAACTTTCAAATTTGAAGTCTTTCATTAGATCCCCCCTAATGTGTTTTAGTTGTTTCTCCTAATAATGTTTCTATGAAGGATGAAGATCAAAGTTCTAATGTAGATGTGAGAGTACATATGTCCCAATTCATATTCATTGTTTCAAAATCAATGTTTCCTAAAGCTCACTCAAATTTGGGATTTCCACCAAAAACAAAAAGAGCGTAGCGGAAAATCCATTTTTCGCTATGCTTTTTGCACTCCATATTGAATTTTCCACAATGGAGAAGTGAGATGGTCATTTTCCACTAAGAGAAGCCTATTTCAAGTTTTCCACAATGGAGAAGTGAGATGGTAAGAAATGCGTAGCGGAAAATCCATTTTCCGCTACACTTTTTGCACTCTATATAAAAATTTCTGCAATGGAGAAGTGAGATGGTCATTTTTCAGCCTAGAGAATCTCTTTTCCAATTTTTTGCAATGGAGAAGTGAGATGGTAAGAAATGCGTAGCGGAAAATCCATTTTTCGCTACGCTATTCGCAGTACAAATTTTTGAAAAACTTAGTCTTAGTGTGGGGCTATGTCTTCCAAACTAACCGTTGGATATTTCTAAGATTTAAATATGTTGGTGCTAGAATAATTTCCACCATCCTCAATGGAGCGATCAGAGAGTTTGTATCTGGTTCAAAAGTTATTCATCTCTGAGTAACATCATATCCAAAATAATAAGAATGTAAAATTGAATTATGTTTTGAAGGAACTAGTATGGTGTAGAAAGATAGTTAAAATGCAGAAATTCATTAGTATCATTAGAGTATATGAAGATTGAAATAATTTGACACATATTCATTGGGATAATGACACTTGTCAAATAATTATGCCCGTTCATTAACAATTATCATGAGTAATGAGCTGCGGATATTTTGGAAGATTGAGAGATATGAGTAATTTTATGAGAAGCTAGAAAGTCTTAAAGGAGGAGGTTGATTGGAAATCAAATAAAGATTTTAATACTTTATTCCTTCAAATTCAAATAGAAAACAAGGAAAGAATTAGTTATGAAACTGAAAAGTTACCAGGAGAAACCGAACAGTTGCTAGAGAATGCTATTTATTGTAAACTCTTTTCTTGTAAAAGGGTTCTTCTTTTCTGCCAGAGTAGGAATTGCTGGAGTAGAGGGGAGGGCATTTATTTTTCTACATTTCATTTTCATTTTCATTTGGAGTTGAGAGTTCTGATTTTTGTAATAGATTTGGTAGAAGTTGTGATAAAATAAAATTGGAACATTCTTATTTGTTGTGTTCAAGACAAAGAGAGCTTTTATTCTAAATCGTGGTATTTGGTTATTACTTCTCTATTTATAATCAATCATAGTATTGTTGTATTCAATTTTGGGCATTATCTTGCATCTTGTGTTAAGTAATGGATGGGTTGTAGATCATAGTATTTGCAGACATTTATATGAAAATTGGGATTACTTAACCTTCATTTTCATTTCAATTTTATTGCATTGCATTTACAACATTCTCTGCATTTGTCATGCCCATAAAATTTCACTCGAAAACATACCAAATTTTTTTTTTTTGAAAGGTAATATAAGTCTAAGTTTATGTTGCAGGTTAACAATTGACTAAGACAAAAGTTCTAAAAGAGTTTGAAACAATATTTCTTTGCAAACGTTGGTGATATAAGTTACTAGTTGAATAGTCCTATTAAGGGATGATATCTAGATAGCGAAGTTGCAATAAAAGTCAACCTAACATTTAAGTTCATTCATGAAAGTACCAACTATAATTTTAGCTATACCAATATCGAATAATTGATCCCTATGCCAATGCTATACTACAATGAGTCAATTGGATTGATTTATTAAAGCATTGTGTTAATAAATCAAGGAATCTGTTTAGCTAATTGATAGCTATACAGGAGGGTTAAATCATCCTAACCCAACATGATATTAATACATATATTAATTAACGAATATATATAAGTTAATTGTAACATATTAATCATTTAACAACAAAAGAAATATCATTTTAATAGCAAATTATTAAACTGATATTCTCCATAATTTTTATTAATATATAAGAATTATAGCAATTAAATTAATAAATAATATATAATTTAATTAATAATATATTAATGTTATATTAATTAATTACATATTATAGATTAATATAATTATTGAAATTAAATATAAAAAAATATATTAAATATAATAATTAATTAATAAATAATATATAAATTAATTATATATTATATATTAATATGAATAAATAAAACTATTAATTAATTAATATGTAATATATATTAATAATATTAAATATTAATTTATATTACATATTAATTAATATTGTATAATTTAATAAAATTAATTAATAACAAAATTTTAAAAAAATATAAAACAAAGCTTACCTTTTAAGTCCCTTGCAATGGGACTGGTGCAGGTACCCCCGCATTGTCGCACGTAGGGAGTACCCTGCCGTGGTAGGTACTTCTTGCGCACGATAGTGTGCAGGTCAAGGTGTGCGGGAGGGGGCAAGGCCCGCGGGTCCCCCCTATACACTTTTCCTTAAATTTTTTATTTTTATTTATTTTTAATTTTTTTTAAAAAGTTTTTTTTTTAGAAACAAAAAGATTCAATGTGGGTTATATTGCATGGGATTATTTTTTTTAATTTACATTCATTTTAAAAAAAATATATAAGTATATACTTTTTTTTAAAAAGGTCATCAAGTAGCCCCTTTTAAGCTTCTTGGGTGGCAACCCGAATGGGTCCCACCCAAGCAAGATCGTTTGAGGAAGACTTTTGACTAGCATTAACAAATATATATTTTTGAAGGTTAGAATAGGCTTTTTGTCTTGGTATTTTAAAGTTATATTCAATAGCCTAGTAGATCTAGGAAATATTATTTTAATGACTGTGTGATGGAAAATGTATGGGAAAATTTTCCCATACATTTTCCAGAGACCTGTAGGTGGTCATTTTCACTTTTCACTTGATATTTTGCTTATTTGTTTTCTTTGACATTTTTCTATCTACTCTCTTAATTTTCTTTTTCCTTAATAGTTTGTTGGTCTCATTGGTATAAATGGATATAGTTTAGGATCAATGATAGAATGAATTCTAAAATACCAATTGATGTAGAAAGTAACAAAGTTAATTTAACTAAGTTTCTCAACATAGATTTTTTTTTTTTTTACTAACAACTAACATAGAGTTTGCAATAAAAGAATTCAAAGAGAGAGTGCTTATAATCCATTTCTTTCACACTACTATCATTCTAATCCTTTGAAATCTTTATAATAGAACTATAAAGATACTACAAATACTTCACTTTCTTGTAAATTTTTCAACATGAATACATAAAGATTCCTCCATAAATAAACAATGCTTTCTCATAAACTATTCCAACAAATTCCTTACATTCCTCTTATGAAACAAATACATTGCCCATTACTTATTCAATATAACATGAATACATAACATTCTTCCTTTTGTCCAACCTTCAATATTCTCATAAGAACATAAATCTATCACAATAAAGACATACATTTTCTCAAAATTTTGATGCCACAACCTATGATACAAATACAAGTTTTGGAGTGATTACTCCATTACAAAATACATTGAACTTATGGGATTCACAAGATTCCCTTACAAAAACAATCAACACAAAACAAGAGTGATCCAACTCAAATAAGAAAATATCATCAACTCTTCAAGATTTCAACTCCAACCATGAAGTCTTCAATGGCTCCAAAATCTTGCAATAAAAATACATAGGCCAAGGAGAGCTCACCACCCAACCTAGGCTTCTATGAAGCCACCCCCGAGCTAGGGGAACCATCACAAAGACAAGGAGACAATTAAACATCCCTCAATAACAACAACATACAACAAAATAAAATCTCCATCCCAAGGTTAACACAAAGAGTCACAAAATGACTCTAAAAAAAAAGAGGGGTGAAGGTGGAACCATTTCAAGGGGAGAAATCACATCTCATGATAAGAGATAAGCCATCACTTGGCTTCCTCATCATGCATCTTTCACCACAAACACAATCTCACAATCTCCTTATGACCCACAATATTCAAAACAAACAAAAGAGATGGCTACATGGAGCCCATACATCCATGTTTCATCCCTCTCCTATCCAAGGAGAGACTCTACACCCTTGAATGTCCCAAAAATCCGTTCACCCCCAAGGCTAATCTTCCCTCCCAAGGGTGAGTATGGCCTTGAGAACTCCCTCAACAAAACACTACAACACATACAAGAAAACTTCAAGAACTAACAAAAGAAACTACACATTTACAATGCAAAGAAATCTTGCACTACAACAAGATCATGATTCACATAACATCCATTACCACAAAAGAACAAGATCTCAAACCATAAACATTACAAGAACACAATACTAAATTTTGCATACAAACAAATGACATACAAGAGAACTCCCCCTCTCAACATGAAAATAAAAATAAGAAAATGAAGAATATCACCAACCTTGATCCAAGCTTATGGAAGAAAGTTGATGAAGAGCTTTTCCACTTTCCAAAGTCCTCTCCAAATTAGCAAATCTTTAAATCTAGAGAGTGGGTGTCAAACTCTTCCAAAAGAAGAGTCCCCTCTAAAAATGCCTCCACACACTCTCCTAGGGATAGGATCTCACTTCCAATTGGATGACCTTCCCAAGCTTCTTACATGGTTTCCAAATATGGATTCCTAAAAAGGTAGTCCAAAAAAATGGACCAAAGACTTATCACTTTATTGGATGAAACTCTACCCAAGACCTTGCTTCAAAAGTGAATTTTCGGCCATTTTGAAAATTCAATTTTTGGAGGGGCCTTTTAGTCAACATGGATTTTTCCTAGGAAGAAAAATGCCCCTTATCCATAGGTATATCAAGTGGGCTTACTAAAAATGGCCCTAACTCTTCCCTAGACACCTTTTAAGCCCTCCAAAAACCCATACAAAGCTCAAATTCGAATTTTCAAAACAAGACATAACCTCAAGCTCCCTAACCAAGTAATTTTCATGGGGATCCTAAAGGGTACCTTCCTAGGTTAATGTTCAAACAACCCCAAGTGGACATGTCATGGCCACAAGTATACACACATGTGTCAAGTGACACAACAAAAATGACACACCACAAGCCATGTGGCATGTCCACTTGGGCATTCTCACATAAATAATATTTACAATTAACATATAAATCAATTACATTCATGCACCATACTTTTACGAATTAAATACATTACAACAAGGTTTTTGGCTTCTCACTGGAAGCAACTTTGGCTCAAACTGATTTTCACATTGGTCTCTACAATGGTTCCCCAAATTTACCATGGCCTATTTCCCTGCACACTCAAGTCCAATATCAGAAGTCCAAGAAAATATACATGTAAATTCCATAACTTTCATAATCAAATAATTCTCAAGAAATTAATCCTAATTAAGTCAAAGTTTATCATGGCATAATCATTCATTTATAACTTACATAAATCTCTTCATGAAATATACAATTCATCACTAAATTAAACTTGAAACATAATCATTGCATACATATATAATTTAATTTGCAAATTAAATATCCTCATGACATCATAATTCATTCATTAAATAGAATTAAAAACACACATGTAGGTTCCAAAGTGATGTCTCAGTAATCATCATCCAATCATAACATAATGTGCATCAAACTACTAAAGTGATAAAATCATAACATAAAGTATCAGTAATATCCATAGAGAATCAAAATATAATCATCAAATACGTCTATCATAATGCAAAAATTGAATGGCTATGATAGGCTCAGGGTGAGGCCTCACATCCTCCCCCCCTAGGCATGAACTTCCTCCTAGAGTTCATCAAAAATATGGGGGTACTATGCTCTCATCTACACTACATCCTCCCATGATGTCATAACCTCATCATAGCAATCCCACTGGACCCTAACCTTGTCCAGCTCTCAGCCTTGAAGTGCTAGCATCCAATGAGCCAAAATGTAGATTATCTCCAAAACCAACTAACCATCTGACTCCACCTGCAAGGCATCCCAATCTATGATATGAGTCTCATAAAAAATATACTTTCTCAACAATGACACATGAAAAACATCATGGATGCGTGACAGGCTTAGTGGAAAAGCAAGATAATAGGTGACAGGACCTATCCGCTCAAGTATCTCAAAAGGGCCAACAAATATGGGTGCAAGCTTAGAGCCCTTTCCAAATCAGATTGGACTCTTATGTGGTCACACTTTTAGAAAGACTCTATCTCTCACCTAATAACTATGGTCTTTCCTCTTGGCATCTGCATACTTCTTCTGCCTATCATGTACCTCCTTCAGATGCTGTTTGATCAATGTCACCCACTACTCTAACTCTCACACTAAGTCAGGACCTAAAGCAACTCTATCCTCAATACAGTCCCAACTCAATGGTGTCTTGCATGGTCTTCCATATAATGCCTGCAAGGGAGGCATACCTAGAAAAGTATGATGCCCATTATTGTAGGAAAACTCCACCAAATGAAGGTACTCCTCCCACCTAGTCTGATTATCCATGGCATACATGTGAAGCATATCCTCCAATACCTAATTTACCCTCTATGTCTAACCATCGGTCTCTAGGTGATAAGTGGTGCTAAAATTGAGCTTAGTGCCCAAAGCTGCCTATAATATTCTCCAAAAAGATGGTGTGAAGAGAGAATCTTGATCAAAAATAATCTTACGAGGTATGCCATGAAGTCTGAAAATATCTCACAAGAAAACCTGTGCTACTATTGGGGCTGTGAAAGTGGTCCAAATAGGTGAAAAGTGGGCTACCCTGGTCAGCTTGTCAACTATCACCATGATGACATCATGGCGTCAAGATGACATAGGGAGACCAATGATGAAGTCCATGGAAATAACATCTCACTTCCACTCAGGTATCTCATGAGGCTGAAGCAAACCACCAGGGTGACGATGCTCTACCTTAACCCTCTGACACTCAAGACATCATGCCACTATCTCAACTATATTTTGTCTCATCCCTGGCCAATGATATAACTGTCTCAAATCTGCATGCATCTTCTTGACTCCAGGATGCACTACATAAGGGGCTCTATGAGCCTCTAGCATGATGAAAACTTGCAAGTCACTGGAGGATGGGACATAGATGCATCCTCTATGGTGTAAAATCCCATCTGAATCTAGGGAATAGTCTGAATATTTACCCTCAAGGGTACTCTGAGACCGAATGACCTAACTAACCTCTGCATACCAAGCATCCTCATGTAAATGATGCAATATCTGATCCCTCAACTCAGTACCTATTGTCATAGAGTAGGCCCCATGGCATCTCCTACTCAAAGCATTGGCAACCACATTCTCCTTCCCCTTGATGTAGTGGACATCAAAATCATACTCACAAAGAAATTTCATCCACCTATGTTGTTGTGCATTCAGGTTCGGCTGAGAGAAAAATAAAATGCCGCCATCTCACTAAAGCATGTACCACTACAGCTAACTCAAGGTCATGAGTAGGATAATTGAGCTTGTGAGTCTTACGTTTCCTAGACTCATATGCAATGGCTCACCCATTCTACATAAGAATTGCTCCCAAACCATCTAAGGAAGCATCTGTGCAAACAACAAAATTTGTTGAAGGATCGGGCACTACTAGAATAGGTGCACTGGTAAGTGCCTTATTGAGTTCCTAAAAGGCCCTCTCACACTTCTCAGTCCACTCAAATTTCTTTCCCTTACACTAAAGAGAAGTGATGGGATGAGCCACTCTAGAAAATCCCTCTACAAAATGTATGTAATATCCTGCCAATCCCATAAAGCTCTTGACCTCAATCACTGAAGTAGGTGTAGGCCAATCTATGATGGCCCTAATCTTAGATGGATCTACTAATATGCCATCTCCTAAAATAACATGCACAAGGTAATGAATCTCTGTCCTATAGAAAGCACATTTGGATAAACTGCCATATAACTGATTATCTCTAAGACACTGCAAAACCTGTCTCAAGTTCTCTTCATCCTCCTCTTCATCCTGTGAATAAATTAGGATATCATCAAGGAACACAACTACAAAATTATCTAGGAAATTTTGGAATACCCCATTCATAAGGCTCATGAAAACTATTGAAGCATTGGTGAGTCCAAAAGGTACAATTATGAACTCATAATGCCCATATCTAGTATGGAATGCATTCTTAGGAATGTCACTATCAACAATCCATAGATGGTGGTAACCTAACTTAAGATCAATCTTGGAAAACACTTTAGCACCCTTAAGCTAATCAAATAAATCATCAATCCTAGGGAGTGGATACTGATTCTTGATGGTAAGCTTATTAAGTTGGTGGTAATCCATACATAACTGCAAGGATCCATCCTTCTTCTTAATGAAGACAATAGGTGTGCCCCAAGGTGAAACACTAGGATGAATGTGACCCTTATCCAAAAGTTCCTCTAGCTAAATCTTGAGCTCATTAGTGGTCATCCTATAAGGTGCCCTCAAAACTAGAGCAACTCCTAGCACAAGATCAATATGGAAATCTACTGCTCTACGAGGAGGCATGCCTGGAAGCTCAGTAGGAAACACATCTGAAAACTCTTGAAGTATAGGATAATAATCAAGAGATGGTTTCCCTTCCTCCTCATCCTCTCTATCACTGATGGTAATATAAAAAAGCTGGCATCCCTTCCGCATGCTCTGCTTAAGCTGCATGGCTGAGATCATACGAAGAGAGATGCCTCTTTGAATCCCGCAAATCACATTGGGTGTACCATGATCATCAAGGCACTCGATCCTCTTCTATCAAAAATCTAAGTTAGCTTTGTGGGCATAAATTCAATCCATGCCAAGTACTATATCATAAGAACCAAGAGGTGTGATACGAAGATCCACAGTTGTGATGAAATCACCAATTTGCACCTAGCTATCCTTCACTAAAGAGTTGCACTCTAGACCCTCATGCTAACTCTAGTTCCCAACTAACTTCCTATCTTGCTGCCACAAGCCCACAATGCTCTACAACAAATGAAGATATAAAATAATCAGTAGCACTTGAATCAAATAATATAGTAACACTAATACCGCTGATCATACCTCCAGCCTCTATCACTGTGGCCTGGTGCTTGGCCTGGCGGTTATCAACCACTGCAAATACTCTGTGAGACTTTTCAAAGTCTCCAACAATAGGCTGAGAAGCTGCCACACACTGATTGCCTAACATCTGACCCTATGGACAATCACAAGCTAAGTGCCCCATGGCACCACATGCATAGCAAGGACCTCATGTGAAAGTCTGTACTCCCTGTGGCCTAGAGAACTATTGACCATTGGTCCTACTAGAACCACTAAAACACCCCCAAGAGGACTATTGAGTCTATGCTAGGGGTGCATCTGTATACTGATGTTGCTGATCCTTTCTCTATCCTTGTGCATGCCATTGTTTGGGCTTAGAACCCTACTGTCCCTGTGGTGGCTTTTGTTTCTGGTTTTTTTGAGTCTGCTACTGTGGGTTCTTGTTAAAAGACCCTAAGGAATTCCTGTTATTATTCTTCTAGTGACTCTTCTAGTGCCCCTGTGATTGTGATGCAGAGTTATAGTTCTGAGACCTATCACGAGTGTCTCTAGACTTACCCTGAATCTCTTCTGCAACCAAGACCATTTCTATAGCCTCACGAAAGGTATTTGGTGAGGTCATGCAAACTTGTCCCTCTATCCAATCATTGAGTCCCTTAATGAAATGGTTGATTCAAAGCTTTTCATCCTTCATGTAGTCCTCATAGGGTAGCAACTCAAGGAATCGGGTCTCCTACTGTAGCACTATGAGTCCCCTCTACTGGAACTCATGGAACTCATCAATACACCTTTGTCTATAGTGCTCTGATAGGTATCTATCTCTAAACCTTTCTAAGAAGGTCTCCCAAGTCATAGTGTCCATAGTGGTGTTGTTCATATATTCTTCCTATTTCCACCATGTGGAAGCACCTCCTCTCAAAAGAAGTACTACAAAATGGGCCTTAACGTTGCTATCATACTGACTCAACCCAAAGCACTTGTCTAAGCTCAAAAGCCATGCCTTAGCATCTGTACCCTCTATAGAACCATAATAAAAAGGTGGTTGTAACTTTAGGAGATCTCTAATACTGTCCCCAGCATCATGGGGTGCCCTCCAAACAAATCTAGGTGGTGGTCATTTTGAAAGTTTAAAATTGGGGGACTGGAAGTATGCCAACAACTAGTTCTGAATGGGGATTATGTGCTACAAAGTGCATAAAGAAACCAGCATCTCTGGCTTTAAAGCTAGTACCTTATCCATTGGGCTACATAGTCTAGGCATAAAATGACAACACGAAGCTGCATGCTGGGAGGGCACAGGGGAGCAAGGCAAAACCAAAACTGAGAAAGTAGGAAAGGCTAGGCTAAGCACACCAAAATTTTAGAAGAAAACTTATTTACAAACATGTGAGGTAACCTCACCGAAAGAAAAGAGAGCCGGATGAGACTCACACATGACCATTAACCAGCAAGGAAAAGTATAAACCTTTCCAGAAAAGAGAATTGTGCTCCAACAAGTTGTACCAAAACCATTGCCTTTTGACAACTTAATCATAACTGAAAGTGAATCCAGAAGCATGCTGAAAACATGTGACCCAAAAATCTTTAACAAAAAACCAAGCTTCATCATAAATTTCTGATTCTTCCACACTTTCCTATACACTAATTTTCACATATTCAACCATTTTTTGTGGAGAAAGAAGGTATTCAATAAATTCTGAAAATAATACTGAAACATACTCACATTCATCTCCTTCGACAATCTCACTTTTAATAAAGATTTTAGCTTCCAAATCAAGATTGATAAAATTAGAATATTCAAAAGATTCTGCAAAAGGTATTGCATCATGCTGATATCCAATGCGATCATTTTTAGGAGCAAATTCAGAATCTAAACAAGGACTGAAATAAAATGAATCTTCTTTGCACATAGGATCAACCCAAGCTGAACTAAACTCATCATTCTTCATGGCTATCAATTCTGAAAATTTTTCATCCAAACTTAAACTCTCAATACTTGAATCAGTTGTAGCAGAAGACTTACATTTGGCCGCCATCAAGATTTGGTTAACTTCCATTTCATGACAAAGAAAAATATAGTCCAACTCTTTATCTTCTTCATGGTGTTGTAACATTTCGTTAGCCACTGAAGATCCCTATATAAAATCTATTCTTGCACCTTTTTCTTCAACTATGATTCCAGACTTAGTGAAAGAATTATAAATAAATGTTTCAGCCTTTTCATCAATACAAATTTCTTCCAGAATAATCAACTTTTCATGGTCTTCAAAATAAAATGATTCTAATATAGAGGTTGGATCTTGCTAAGATTTAAATATGTTGGTGTAGACTAATTGCGGCCAACCTCACTAGAGAGATCAAAGAGTTTGTATCCAGCTCAAAATTTATTCATCTCTAAGTAACAGAATATCCAAAATAGTAAGAATGTCAAATTGAATTATGTTTTGAAGGAACAGGTATGGTGTAGAAAGACAGTTAAAATGCAAAAATTCATTAGTATCATTAGAGTATATGAAGATTGAAAGAATTTGACACATATTCTTGGGGATAATGACACTTGTCAAATTATTATGCCCATTCATTAACAATTATCATGGGTAATGAGCTGTGGAAATTTTGGAAGATCAAGAGATATGAGTAATTTTAGGAGAAGCCGAAAAGTCTTAAAGGAGGAAGTTGATTGGAAATCAAAAAAATATTTTAGTACTTTATTCCTTCACATTCAAATAGAAAATGAGGAAAGAATCAGTTATGAAACTGAAAATTTACCGAGAGAAACCGAACAGTTGTTGGAGAATGCTATTATTGTAAACTCTTTTCTTGTAAAAGGGTTCTTTTCTGCGAGAGTAGGAATTGCTCGAGTAGAGGGGAGGGCATTTATTTTTTTGCATTTCATTTTCATTTGCATTTGGAGTTGAGATTTTTTATTTTTATAATAGATTTGGCAGAAGTTGTGAGCAAATAAAATTGGAACATTCTTATTTTGAATCAGAGTATTTGGTTATTACTTCTCTGTTTATAATCAATCGTAGTATTGTTGTATTCAGTTTTGGGCATTATCTTGCATCTTGTGTTAAGTACTGGATGGGTTATAGATCATAGTATTTGCAGACATTTATTACAAAAATTGGGATTACTTAACCTTCATTTTCATTTCAATTTTATTGCATTGCATTTACAACATTCTCTGCATTACCAGTATCAAGAAGTCATAAGATGTGTGGGTTCTTGGGATTGGCTAGGTTTAGGAACTAAATTCTGCCTGAGTTAGTTCTGTCTGGGGCTAGCTTGGTTTTCCTCTTCCGTTCTCAGGTTAAGAATATACCCAGTTAGTTTAGGAATAAAACAAATTCATTGAATATCATTCATAAGGGAGCTGTACCTTTCAATTCAGAGGAAATATATCAACCTAGTGATAGATTATCCAACTGTTGGTATCAAATTGTTTCTCACATATTTGGACATTTGAGAGTTTAATTAAAAAGAACAATCTATTCACCAACATATTTTTGGCAACTCTGCTGGCGAGGTGGAAAAGAAGATTAGTGTTGAAGATTATTTCCTCAATTTTATTATTATCTCTACTTGCAGGAGATTGGCGACTCTGATTTAAAAAGACCATGCCTATCAAAGTTGTGAAAAGAAGAAGGCTAGATCCTTCTTTTATTGAACTTCATCAAACTTATGATCCAGTATTACATGATTTATTTGATGCTTTTAGAGAAATAATTACTCGCGGGAGAAAAATAAACTTGAGTATTGAAGAAGATCATGCACCGACTCTTTTATGGAGAAGTGTTTGTGCCAGGTATCACAAGATGAAGGAGCTGGAAGTAAAAATGAAGTTATTGTAGCATTGTGAAGAAAGGGTGTTGTAGCTAAGTAAAGAATTAAAAGTGGAAGATCATGGAGTTTCAAAAATTCTGCATAATCACATCTCTTATAATTTTTTAGTCTTGAGTGAACATGACATTCAACCAAGAAAACAAATCAAAAGGAAACCCACATTTGAAGAAATAAATGCTGAGAGTGATCCTAACTTACAATTCCTTTGGACTGCATTTAAACAAAGTATTATTGAAGCTAAAAGAAAAGGATTAAATCCCTCAGAAGATCATCAATCTGCTCTACTGTTAAAGTGTGTGATATAAAGATACTTTAATGTTGAAGACTAAAGAAAAAGGAAATATGTTTCAGCAAGTGTGCTTGAAGAAAAATCAATAAATGAAGAACCAATATCAGTCAATTGCTTGGTTCTTGGAGAACAAGAAATACCACAGTTTTTGGAAGAACAAATTTCAATGGAGAAAGGCATCCTTGATAGTGGCAAGGAATTGGTAAGCACAGTAGAAAATGAAAATTTGTCCATGCTTTCTTTTGCTCCTAATATCGAAAGTTTCAGATTTGATGAAAATAGAGATAATCTTTTGCATAAAGTTTTTTTCGAAAATCATTCTATGATTAATGCACTTTCAGAATATGAAAATTTCAACTTTGTTGAAGATTATGGCAAAGATGATTTTCAATTTTCAAAAGTTTGTAACGATCCTATATTAGAATCATTTTGTTTTGAAGACCATGCAAAGTTGAGTATTCTAGAAGAAATTTGTATTAATGAAAAGGCTGAAACATTTATTGATAATTCTTTCACTAAGTCTAGAATTTTAGTTGAAGAAAAAGGTGCAAGAATAGATTTTATATAGGGATCTTTAGTGGCTAACGAAATGTTGCAGCACCATGAAGAAGATAAAGAGTTGGACTATATTTTTCTTTGTCATGAAATGGAAGTTAACCAAATCTTTATGCTGACCCAATGTAAGTCTTCTCCTACAATTGATTCAAGTATTAAGAGTTTAAGTTTGGATGAAAATTTTTTAGAATTGATAGCCATGAAGAATGATGAGTTTAGTTCATCTTGGTTTGATCCTATGTGTGAAGAAGATTCGTGTTGTTTGAGTCCTTGTTTAGATTCTAAATTTTCTCCTAAAAATGATCACATTGGATATCAGCATGATGCAATACCTTTTGCAGAATCTTTTGAATATTCTGATTTTATCAATCTTGATTTGGATGTTGAAATCTCTATTAAAAGTGAGATTGTTGAAGGAGATGAATGTATGTTACAGTATTATTTTCAGAAGGTTTTTAATACCTTCCTTCTCCTCAAAAAATGGTTGAATATGTGAAAAGTAGTGTACAAGAAAGTGTGGAAGAATCAAAAATTTATGATGAAGCTTGGTTGTTTGGAAAATATTTTTGGGTCACATGTTTTCAGCATGCTTTCGGATTCACTTTCAGTTATGATTAAGTTGTCAAAATGCAATGGTTTTGGTACAGCTTGTTGGAGCATAATTCTCTTTTCCAGAAAGGTTTATACTTTTCCTTGCCAGTTAATGGTCATGCATGAATCTCATCCAGCTCTCTTTTCTTTTGGTGAGGTTCCCTCACCTGTTTGTAAATAAGTTTTCTTCCATAGTTTTGGTGTGCTGAGCTTAGCCTTTCTTGTTTTTGGTTTTGCCTTGCTCCCCTCCACCCTCCCAGCATGCAGCTTCTTGTTGTCATTTTATGCCTAGACTCTGTAGCCCAATGAATAAGGTACTATCTCTAAAGCTAGAGATGTTGGTTTCTTTATGAACTTGGCAGCACATAATCCCCATTTAGAGCCAGCTATTGGCATACTTCCAATCCCCCAATTTTAAACTTTCAAATTCAAAGTCTTTCATTAGATCCCCCCTAATGTGTTTCAGATGTTTCTCCTAATAATGTTTCTGTGAAGGATGAAGATCAAATTTATAATGTAGATGTGAGAATTCATATGTCCCAATTCATATTCATTGTTTCAAAATCAAAGTTTCCTAAAGTGCACTCAAATTTGGGATTTCCACCAAAAAGAAAAAGAGCATAGTGGAAAATCCATTTTTTGCTATGCTTTTCGCACTCCATATAAAATTTTCCACAATGGAGAAGTGAGATGGTCATTTTCCGCTAAGAGAATCCTATTTCAAGTTTTTTGCAATGGAGAAAAGAGATGGTAAGAAATGCGTAGTGAAAAATCCATTTTCCACTACGCTTTTCGCACTCTATATCGAATTTTCCGCAATGGAGAAGTGAGATGGTCATTTTCCGCCAAGAGAAGCCTATTTCAAGTTTTTTGCAATGGAGAAGTGAGATGGTCATTTTTTAGCTTGGAGAATCTCTTTTCCAATTTTTTGCAATGGAGAAGTGCGATGGTAAGAAATGCGTAGCAGAAAATCCATTTTTCGCTACGCTATTCGCAGTACAGATTTATGAAAAACTCAGTCTCAATGCAGGGGCTATATCTTCCAAACTAACCCTTGGATCTTCCTAAGATTTAAATATGTTAGTGCTATACTAATTTTGGTCATCCTCACTGGCGGGATTGAAGATTTTGTATCTGGTTCAAAATTTATTCTTCTCTGAGTAATAGCATATCCAGAATAGTAAGAATGTCAAATTGAATTATGTTTTGAAGGAACCGGTAAGGTGTAGAAAGATAGTTAAAATGAAAAAATTCATTAGTATCATTAGAGTATATGAAGATTGAAATAATTTGACACATATTCATGGGGATAATGACACTTGTCAAATAATTATGCCCATTCATTAACAATTATCACGGGTAATGAGCTGTGGAAATTTTGGAAGATCAAGAGAAATTTTGGAAATAGAAAATGAGGAAAGAATCAGTTATGAAACTAAAAAGTTACTGAGAGAAACTAAATAGTTGCTTGAGAATGCTATTTATTGTAAACTCTTTTCTTGTAAAAGGGTTATTCTTTTCTGTGAGAGTAGGAATTGCTGGAGTAGAGGGGAGGGCATTTATTTTTCTGCATTTCATTTTCATTTGCATTTAGAGTTGAGAGTTTTGATTTTTGTAATAGATTTGGCAAAATTTGTGAGAAAATAAAATTGGAACATTCTTATTTGTTGTGTTCAAGACAAAGAGAGGTTTTATTCTAAATCAGAGTATTTGGTTATTACTTCTATGTTTATAATTAGTTGTAGTATTTTTGTATTTAGTTTTGGGCATTATCTTGCATCTTGTGTTAAGTACTGGATGGACTGTAGATCATAGTATTTGCAGACATTTATCACGGAAATTGGGATTAATTAACCTTAATTTTCATTTCAATTTTATTGCATTGCATTTAGAGCATTCTCTGCATTACCAATATCAATAAATCATAAGATGTGTGGATTCTTGTGATTGGCTAGGTTTAGGAACTAAATTCTGCCTAAGTTAGTTCTGTCTGGGGCTAGCTTGGTTTTCCTCTTCCATTCTCAGGTTAAGAATGTACCCAGTTAGTTTAGGAATAAAAAAAATTCATTGAATATCATTCATAAGGGAGCTATACCTTTCAATTCAGAGGAAATCTATCAACCTAGTGATAAATTATCCAACTATTGGTATCAAATTATTTCTCACATATTTGGGCATTTGAGAGTTAAATTAAAAAGAACAATCTATTTACCAACAAACTCTCAATCTAAGAAAGAAAATTAAAATGAAAGTACATTCACAAAGCAAACTTTTAGCTTCAAAAATTCATGCCCTCATGTCTGTACCAGTCCGTACACTTCAATTGTCCTTGGGATTTACAGAGAAATGGTTGTATTTTATTAATTCTAAATGCCAAATTACATCATCTTACCTTCCACCCACCTAGTAGGGCTTATGAAGGCCTCCCCCATCAGTTTACAAATTGATTTTCAAACCATATGACCGTTGGGGGGTTGTTTACAACTTTTAGCAAAAGTTGCCAAAGTTGCAAAGCAACTTTTACAACTTTTTATCATCTTTTCTATCCTAGGTGACCCAACTTGGTCCACACCTAAGTCTAATGATCCAACATGGATCCAAACAATTAAAAAATGAAATCCTAAGAAAATAACCTATATTTTGGGAACCCTATTTGACCAGTAGTTGACCAATGGCTTATCAATGCCAAACTTGGGACTAGGTCTTACAAGTAGGGTCCAATCGTGAACCTTTACTTATAGAATGTCCTAAAGACTATTAGGATCATCAAAGGACCCAAAAGAGTATCAAAAGAATCTTAATTTGATGAGGGTACTCCTGCACTAGAAATACTAAAGTAGACATTCATCACCATAAGGTGATTTCATATTTGTACTTAAAGAATCTAATATTAAGAAAAATAAGTTGCTTCAACCAGATTAATTTCACTATTACTCTCTAGAAATTGTGATAGATAAAATATCCTAATAGAGTAGACTTAATAGTCTTATGTAAAATATCTTAACTAAGTGCACACTTGAAGAGTGTTGCTAAAATCCTCTAACATGGTAGATCTTGATAGATCTTTTATGTTAATCCTAAGAGGGTAAGATCATCAAGAGTGATCAATCTTTGTAGCCTTAACCAAAAAATTTATTTACTATAGTAGTGAAGCTTTGTCGGTTCCATCCCCACTATAGTTTTTACCTTTTAACAAGGGTTTTTGCGATACCAAAATACTAGTGTTATGTGTATGAAGTTTCATGTATGAATATTTGATTAGATTAGAAGTATTTACATTATAGTTATGTTAATAATTATATGGAGACAGTAAAATAATTTAGTCTGTTAACAAACAAACTTATCTTAAATTTTGAAGGGCAAAAAGTTTTAAGGGTTACTAATTCACCCCTCACATCTCAGTAACTCACCTTTCCATAATCCAACAATTGGTATCAGATCTATTTCTCTTGTTGAAGAATTTTTTTCACTAAAGAGAAAATATATTAAGGATGGAAAGTTATAAGCTTGATAAGACTATTGAAAATCAGATATTGGAGATGCATATTCTCATTGAACAACTTAAGGATGCTAGAGAAAAACTGAGAGAATCATTGATCAAAAGGAAGGAATTAGCATTTTGACATAGTGAAACTTATTATCAAGAAGAGGAGATAAAGGAATTGTCTGAAGGATCTGGAATCTTATTTGATGCATCTAAAGGAACCATATCAGATATGTCTAAAAAGATTAAGAACCTTACCAAACAAGTGAAAGCACTGCAAATTGGATAAGAAACTCAAATGGTAAGAGTGATTGATGTCATGAATAATGCAAGATAGGCTGAACAAGAAAGAAATTTGGCTATTGAATATAGAAGACAAATGAATGAAAATCTGGAAGAGAAGGAATCTGAAATACTAAGGCTTACCAAGAATCATTTTGAAATTTCCAATCAGATGGTTGTCATGAGTCAGTAAATCAACCAAGTGAACAATGGGCTTGCAAAGAAACTGGAAGATATTGGTGAATTAAGGGAAAAAAATAAAAGACTAAAGAATGAAGTGAATATGCAACAACAACATAATGAGATGATAAATAAAATTGAGGAAAGTACTAAAAGGGTGGATGAATTCCTAAATAGTTAGAGAAGACTTGACAACACCACTGGTTTAGGTTATACCGAGAAGGGAGAGTCATAAAAAAAATATGAACAAAAGAATGCCTATGAAAATCCAAGGAAAAAGAAGCCCTCATGCTATCATTGTGGAAAACTAGGTCACATGTCAAATGTCTGAAGAAGAAAAGTAAAATGTATTCCTAAATCTACTCCTAAATTTGATGGTTATTGTTATAATTAAAAAAAGTATGGACATCAAGCATATGAGTGTAGATCAAAGTTGAATAAGTAACATAAGAGACACTACATGTAAATGTACTATTGTACTTGCAACATGCATGGACATATATCATAGGAATACAGGACAAAGATGAAACAAGTCTGGAAATTGAAAAGACAAAACAACACCTATCAACTGAGAAGACAAGGTAATGCTTACACTTGGGATTACAAAACTTGGGCTAGTTGTACAACATGTGGAAGATATGGTCATATTGCTGAAAATTGTATGATAATGCATTAGAGAGGAAGATCTCAAAATTGGACAAATTATGGAATGACATGTCTGCACTGTCATAAGGTTGGTCATCTAAGTAGAGACTGCAAAGACCAAGCACCCAAACTAAGTATTGATATAAATGAGAATACCATTGAAGGAATAATGAGGATAACGAACCAAATGTGGAGAAGAGAAACAAATGACAATAGAAAAAAAAAAAAAAGCACAACAGTCGGTGACACCTCATCCTTTGGATTGGATGATCTCACCACCTCCACCTAAGAAAATCAAGTAAGTATGGGAACTGAATTTCAATTATTTATATCTTACAATAGTTCCTTATATCTATTGCATGAATACCAAATCAACATGAATTAAGATGTAGTAGAGTGTTATATGTTATCAACTTGAAATAAGCATAGTCGATCAAGTTGGACTGAGTAATAAATTTTTAGTTGGTGAAAGTGTTTGAGACAATTGAGTTGCACAGTAAACTAAGCATTGATAGTGTTTACCAAGCTAGAGTATCCATTGAGTTAATCAAGTGATTTTATTGTCAACCAAGTAGTAGCTGGAAAAGAATTTATTGCACTACATGTAAGATGAACAAGGTTTTTGGATATAAATACATGGGAAATGAACTCATTTTATCACATTGCATTTGAGAGTGAACAAGAGAGAAATAGAGAAAAGATTGAGCAAATTTTCTCCAAAATTTCAAGAAGATTTGAGTGTTTCATAGAGCATCTGAGATATATTTAGGAAGTCTAAAGAGTAACGAAGCAGATTCCCCAAAGATTTTCAAAGCCCTAAATTTCCATTCATGATGGCATCACCTTTGGGATCCACTCAATCCAAGGTAGAGAAAGGGGAGAAGGTAACATTGATCAAGACCGTGAAATAAATAGAGCCTAACTACAAACTTCATTCAGAAGTTGTTGCATAAACTGACAAAAGGGCACATTTCCTTCAATACCACCTAGGGTTCTATTGGTGAAATATATTAGGTTGCAAAATTAGTGACATAGGAAATTTTGAGCTCCATGCCACCTACCAAGAACTTTGCACCGATGGAAAACTCAAGGACGAGCACAAACATTTGAAGATCAAAGGGTTAACCAACACACTGTATTTTCTGAAAGAGTTCAAAATATAATGGATAAGGATTGTAATGAGATGAGTACATGAAGGGAAGATGTGGTTGGATGAACTGGTGAGAATTACAAAATATCTCATTCATATGGTCACTGAGTATCCAACGAATGACAAATAAAAATCCCTAAGACACCTGCTGAAGAACAAGATTAAAAAACTAACTAGAGTAGAGTGGGACAACAAAGGCATGAGGATTAATACAATAAGTAACCCTAAGATGAGATTCAAAGTGTATGCCATTGCCTATAAGATATTTTAGTCAAGTAGACCAAACAATGTTACATGCAGAGCTGTTGACATTGCACACAAAATTGTAACACTAGTACATTTGGGACCTTTTTCTGACGTCGAGGTGTCAGAATTGAGATGTTTTACTGTCAATATTATGACACCACCCGACATCATAGTTTTGTAGTAAAAAAAATGATGGCTATGATTGGCATCATAATTAAGATGACTATAGCCATCGCAAAAAGGGGGTCTCAACATAGCGAATACACCATCGTGTCTATTTGTAGCCATCCCAAGTTCGATGGCTAGACATTGGATGAAGTTAATTTACCAACAAAAATGTTGTACATGTGATGGTTAACCATCCTAATGTTGTGATGGATAACCATCATTGGTAGATTGTCTACTGATGAAAATGTTTTTCATGCGACGGTTGTGCGTTGGAAGTTTCTGACAGATTGTCATTTCTTTCCTGGAGATGTCCTAATTGCGATGGAATTCACAATTTTTTAAAAAAATATATATATTTGTCGATCAAGTTTGTATCGATTCAGAATGGTGTTCTTCCATATCTAGTTCTAGCTAGTTGCATTACTTTCAGATCTTGATCAACTTGCAAGGTGGTTTGGTGAGTCGAGGTCTTTTATTTGTGCTCATGATTTGGTTTGGAGATGACTTTGCAGTAGATTTGGTAGATGACAAGAAGCTAGTGCAGTGATTAGAGATACATTCTTCCTGATGTGTTCATGGGATAGATGTGGACCTGATTACATTTGGATCTGATTCGAGTGACTTCTTGACTTTTTTGGTCTGAATTGGATGTGCTTTGTTCCTATGGAGTGTAGCAGTGACTTGACTTGTAGAACTTGCATAATGGAAATTTGTAGATCACTATGGTGTCCATGATGACTTCAGAGAAGTCTTCTTCTTGGTGAACCAAGCTAAGAGACTTGGATTATAGAAAGTGGGTCGTTTGATATGACTTATGAGACATTGGATGCCTCTTCACAGTGGGTTCATGGTACAGTCTATGGTGTTTCTTTGTGACTGGATTCTTGGTAGAGATCTGTTGATTTGGTAGCCATTGAGATGGATCGATATGACTTGATCTTGGGTCAAGACTTCTTGAGGTGAGTTGAAGTGATCATTTCTCCTTGAAGTGATTGATGTTTCTGATAAATAGCCATCGCTTTTAGTTTTTTCATCGATTATTCTTTGGTTTCCATCATAATTGCGATGGCTCACACTATTTTTAAAAAAGAATATATATATTTGTTAGTACGTTGATTGGGATCTTAAATTATTGAGCTTCTCTTTTTTTATTATAATAGTTTAACATTCTCTACTTAATAGGGCCAACCACGTGAAGGTGGAAGCTCAGCTGGCCCCTCCTAGGATCCTCTTATGACCCTTTACGACACTTTAAGACCTCTAAGATGTATTCTTAGGGATCATAAAGGGTCATAAGGGGTCCTGGGACACAATAACTAAGAAACATAAATGTAGGCATCATGGTCACAATTGTTTGGAGACATAACATAATTGAATGCTATGCCCAGATGATACAACACAACCACTACTCCTGCAGTTCTAAGTGGACACTGCGGGATCCAAAAACCAAAGATAAGGAATCTATATATGGTTTTTGGATCTTGCAGTGTCAACTTAGAACTACAAGAGTAGTGGTTGTGTTGCATCCTCTGGGTATAGCATTCAATTATGTTGTGTCTCCAAACAATTGTGACCATGATGCCTACATTTATGTTTCTCAGCTGTTGTGATACCTACATTTATTTTTTGTAGCTATCGTGTTTATTTTCATGTTCTTTATGTGTTTGGCTTCTCTCCCTCACGCATAAAAAATAAGATTTTCCCACTCTGAATCAAGAATTGTCTGCGAAACAAGTAGAATATGCACAGATAGTAGATGGAGATGAGAAAACACAACACATTTACATTTTTTTAATAGGTCAATATTACAATGTTCGTGATGGTCTATAACTTAAAATACGCAATTAAAGACCTCTATAAAAAATGCAACCCTATTGTTTTTTTCAACTCCACCTGATATCCTATGTATATGAATTGAGATTGCATATTGAACCATGTGTCTCCTTCTGCATTTCCTGAAACCAAGAGACTGTCACAGTTAACGTCTAAAATCATTATTGAACTTTTGTTATTATTAAAAAGTACACTAGTCTCCTTTGTTTCTTGTACACCATCTATGTCAGAAAGTTTCTTCATTGATGGCCTCCACTTTCTTCCCCACTACAACTGTAACCACTATTCATTCTCATGCGGTCATTACTATCTTCTCTATTGGTCAGACCTCCACTGCAATTTCTCTGATGAAAAATTCCAAATCCACTGTTTGGTATTCCTGCATCTCCCCTCAACTCTATCACTTATGGTTACAAATAAAGTTCCAAGAATCAGAATGGTGTGTCTCATCATCACAACTAATCCACCTTAAACAATTGATTAACCATTCTAGACAAGATGATGATTTAAGGTTTTTTGTGAATCTTCTAACTTGGTAGTTGCAATCAACATTTGTATTACAAGTTTTGTTGTTGTTCAAGTAGTGTAGTTTAGAAAAGAACCCATTGAACATTCTAATACTAATTTCTCCCAAAATATGAAATCCACTAAAATTTAACAAAAACCCCTTCAACATTACAACATACCTTTGTATGTAGCCCATTAACATTTCAAATGCAAGAATGAAAGAAACATGGAACTAAGCTCAAACACATGTAAATAAACATCAGTCATTATCAAATAAACATTGAGAAATAAACATTAGTCATTATCAAATAAGTTGCATAAATGAGAATCATTTTTTTTTGGCCTTTTCTTTTTTTCTGCTGCCCTATATTGTTGTAGAGGCCTATCTGTGTCCACATCGTCATTTCTTCTCAGTCGTGCATGTCATCTCACTGTCCTTTGCAAAGGTGGGTCCTCTGCATTAACAAATAAAAGGCTTCATTAATTAAAAACATATTATCATAATTGAGGTTAATTTAAAAATATATTCATTATTGTTACAAGCATTTCAATACTTTAAAAAACATAAACGTGACTCTCTTTACCTTGTCCAACCACATCATCTTGCCCGGTGGCTTGAACCTCAACACACTCATCGAGAACAACCTCTACATCCCCTGCAACTACAATAAAAAATGTTTTATTAATCCCAACACATTATAATTAAATTTTTATTACTATGTCAAATTCAATATAACATGTTTACTTGTATTAAATATTCATTAATCAAAATTTGAATAGAAAATGTATACCTTGAGTACTACAATTCACATTAGAATTGATGCCTCCATCATGCTCAGCTAGTGCAGTATCAATATCGGCACGCTGCATTCAAATGTAAATAATTAGTGCATTTATTGACAATATATACATATAAATACAAGAAAAATACTGAGAAATGTTAATCATTTAGTTTAATACATATAAATATATTCACTTTAAAGTTTTAAACAAATATATAATCAGTGTTTCCTTACTTAAAACAAATATATTCACTTTATGTTGTAACTTAATATCAAATACAGTAATTGGTAAAGTTTTCAACTTGAAATAAAAATCAATTGGCTTATTTACCTGATCAATACATCTAGCATAAGAACCTTGTGCACTCATTGCTCGGTATCATTCAGCCACAACTTTATAGCCTTGTTTGTAGCCTATTTTTTTGTCCTCTTCTGTAATCAATTTTTTGAACTCCAAGGCCTGCATTTTTTATTGGTATCATAAATTTTTATTGTAGTGAATTTCATCAAAACTAAATTGATTGTAATTTAATTATAAATATTTGCATATGATTTTTCATTTACTAATACTGACAACTCATGCAACAAGTTTTGAATATCCACCCGAGCCAAGCTTGTGTTTCCCGTGCTTTTGTTTTCTTGCTATTGTTGCCTTTGTTGTGTCAGGAAACCTATGTGATGTTTGAAATATGATAGATCACATAAGTACAAAGAGTAAATAGTACATAATTTCATTATTAACATTATCACGTACCTTCTTTCCTCAGGTGATACTACTCTTCCACTATGTCTTGCACTTCTCTCAAGTGCATCCTTTTTAGGATCCTCCCACTCATTAATAGGAATATAGGGAGGCCGCTCATAATAAGGGTTGTGTTATATTTGGGTCCTGTAGTTGTCCCTAATATACTTCAAAACATTTCCCTCTTTGTCAAGGAGTCTAAGTTTATGAAAGACTTCGGGTCCAAAAAGTGTTGTCATAGAGTCAATGAGTTTATTATTTAACCATTTATCTTGTATTGACCACCTTTTAAGAAAAAAAATTGTTAGATTCATAAATGAAGTAAAGCTACCTTTTAATATACTTGAATAAAAGGACTAAAAAAAATATAATCTTGCAATTAAATCAAAATATGATACCATGTGCGTATGGTCAGCCTGAAAGTGCACAAACATTCATCATTAAGTTTTTCATAAAATAGATTATTCCCTGGAAGATAATTACGAGATTATTATAATTAGTTATTGCAAGGGACCACACAGGGGGTTAGTGCATTACATTATGAGTATTATATTGTATAGTACAAGAAATGATCAATCTTTAAAGTACCTAGAAGCTGGGCTACTCTCAAGGGTAGTCCATCTTCATTGCTCATGAGCAATTGATCACACTATATTGTTCCTGTACATTTAACATGAGTACATCCAAGAATTGCGTCATCGCCTCTTACATAAAATGAATCCAATTTTACAAAATGCCCTGTAAGAAAGAATATATAGTTCAAGTGAAATAAACACATGATAAATAAGAGAGAAAAAGAGGAGTCTAATTACCAATAGTAGGTGTTGCCATCACATCTGTGGTCATGCTATGTGTTGCCGACATTGCAGGTGGAACTACCTCTATGGATTTGATCCTTGTACCATGTGCCATAATCAACATAGATTCAATAATAAGTGTTGAACAAAAAGTATTGTTAGAGCATAAAACAATATGGATAACCATGGACAAGATGGAGGATAAAATATGCGATGTACCATCCGAAGTATTTTCATCTGAGGTAATGCCCTTTAATCTATTTAGCATCCCTTATAAAGAGAACACATATATATTTTAGTTAATGACATAAATAAAATAGTATACTATAAAAATCATTATTGAACTTTTGTTATAATTAAAAACTACATTAATACTTACTCTATAGTTCTGAAAATGGCTAATCAACATATCCAATGCACTCTGTATTTCAGGAGTGTGAGGTTGAATATTTTCCATTCGAGCTAACTCTTTTGATATTGCACAAAGGACCTTTTCCAATGCAACCACGGGATCAACCTCTGATAAAAAATCAACATTGAATGGATCCTACTCATTCTGCGGCTCCTCATGGACTACTTGTTCCTTTCCCCTTTTCTAATTAGCACTCGTTTGTGAGAACAATATTATTAGCCCTTTATTTAAAAGCAATCCAAAATAGTAGAACAACAAAAAATAATCATTAACATAACAAAAAATACGCATTAACATTTTTCTTGTATGTGCATTTGTACAACAATAATGAGTTTTACCTGTCGGGAAGAATAAGTCCCATGAGAACTATCACCATTGTGCATATCGTGTGGCTCTTGATCCATACTATAGCTCTGTATTTAAAAAAAAAAATCATTCAGACATGTTTAAACACATGTGTTCTTATTCTAAGTTATGTTGGATAATAGACAATTATCAAAATGTGTACCACCTTGTCCATGATAGTGATGGGGTTTTTTGTATCTATGCAATTCAAATTGTAATCGATAAGATCTCCTCGCCTCCATGTATTAATTTGATTGCAAGTACAAATATGTGATTTCCCTCGCACACCTCAAATATGCAATTGGGTTGCTTCTTAGTTGACGTAGGCTGTGTACTATTTATAAAATCTACAATATTCCTTGATGCTTTGGGTTTTCCATCAACATATATAGCTACTTTTTTACTTTGTTCACTGACTTTTTGTTGTATATAATTTTCTATGAGTGCATACCTACACATACTTTTTGATGAAGGGTGCTCCCCTTAATACCACAAGCACATAACAGAAATAGAGAAACAACAACAATAATATGCAAGAACATAAAATTGGCTTCTTATTATCTCCACAAATGTGGAATTACAAACTTTCAGAATTACAATATGCAAAGCCACATGGGCATTCCCTTACAATATTTTGTAGGACAAAGCCTCGAATCAGTACCCAGATCTACTACCCAGAACTGCCCTAGACAACACTATGGGCCTTCTTTATATAGGCAATTTCCACTGCCCGAGAAGGTTCTAGAAATTTAGCCCTTAGGGCCGACCAAACTTAGAATTATTTTATTTTACAATTTATTACATCAAAGTTGGCTCAAAATGAGTTTTGAAATCCAAACAGAAATTTTGAAGAAAAATTATTTTCTGCCATTTCAGGTGACCCAACTTCTGAAGACCATAAGTCATCGCCCATTGACCCTATTGGCTATTATAACCCCATTCTGGAAATGCCACGAAGCGCTCTACAGGCTTGATCGGCGCAAAGCACTTGTCACCCAAATTTTCAACCTCATATGGGGCCCCGTAAAGCCTTCAAAACTGAGTTTGAAGTTTCTGTACCCTGCTGCCAATACTGAAAATCTTCAATATCTTCAAAACTAAACCTGATCTAGCCATGAAACTTTGCTGGCAGGTTGATATGACTGAGATGAACCTCCATATGTAAAATCAAACATTCTGAGATCGTAAGACCAACTTACTAAAAAAATAGCAAGTTTCCATAAATAGCAACTCTACACAAGATAGCCCTTATTGAATACAAAAATAGAAATATTTTTTGGGTGATGCAAGATTGCTCTTACACCCAGGATGCTCCTACATCAGACACCCGGAGCAATTTGAGAAGTGACCCTGTCACGACTCAGGTGTGCAGAGGAAAACCAAGATGGTTAACCTCCTCCTTTGTTAGCCATGATGAATCTTCAACAGGTCATCCTTTCCATTTGACCAAATACTCTTCATATGTCCTATTCCTTATGCTTTTGCCAACATGACTGTCCAGTATATCTTCAATCTCCTTGATATCTGAACTGGTTGCTGGAATACTCCACTATGCTGCTGCAACCTCATCTTCAACACCTCCTTCATGATACTCTGTCAAATCTGAAATGTTAAACACTGGTGAAATATTCAACTCAGTACGCGATCCTACCTCATATGCATTTCCTGAATCATGCTTCTTCAGTATCTTACATGGTCCAAACTTCTTCATTTTCAGCTTGTTATATGTACCAACTGGAAACTGCTCCTTCCACAAATGAACCATGACTTCATCCCCAACCTGAAATTCCTTATGCCTCCTTTTCTCATCTGCCTTAGTCTTATACTATACATTCATCTTGGTAATATGCTTCCTCACCTCCTCATGGATGTTCTTCAAATGTTCTACAAAATCCTCAGCTTCAGCACTACTTATTTCTCCTTTATCTATCTTTCTCAACTCAGATGCATTTCTTGGACTACTTCCATATACAATCTGGAATGGTGATTAACTAGTGCTCCTGTTGACAGAATTATTGTATGCAAATTATACCTGTGGTAAAATCAAATCCCATCCTGTTGGCTTATCACCAACCAAACATCTCAGCAGATTTTCCAAACTTCTATTCACCACCTCTGTCTGTCCATCAGTCTGTGGATGATGTGATGAACTGAACTTCAAATCTATCTTCAACTTCTTCCACAATGTCTGCCAGAAATATCCAACAAACTTAGTATCTCGATCTGAAACTATGGTCTTTGGCAAACCATGTAGTCTCACCACTTCTCTAAAAAACAATTCTGCTAAATGAACAGCATCATTAGTCTTCTTGCAGGGAATGAAATGTGGTATCTTTGAAAATCTGTCAATTACTACAAAAATTAAATTATGTCCCCACTATGTCCTCGGTAAACCAAGAACAAAGTCCATACTGATATCCTCCCAAGGCTTCTCTGGTATAGGTAATGGCTGATACAACCCTGTATTTTGCTTCACTCCTTTCGCCATCTGACATACTCTGCAACTCTGTACAAACTTCTTCACATCTTGCTGCAATTGTGGCCAATAATAATTCTCACCAACCAAAGCAAGGGTTTTATCATGACCAAAATGTCCAGCCAATCCTCCACTATGCTTCTCCTTGATGAGATTCTCCCTCATAGAACTTCATGGAATGCACAACTTGCTCCCTCTGAATAGCATATCATCTTGGGTGATAAAATCCAGCCATTTCATCCTATCTAGAGTAACAAGTTCTGTACAAGCTTTCCAAGCTTCACCAAAATCAGGATCCTCTAGATACAAATTCTTGAGTTCCTTGAACCCAACCACTTCAATCTGCATCTCTATCAGCAATAGTTGTCTTCTGCTAAGAGCATCCGCAACCCTATTAAACTTTCCACTCGTGTGTTTAAAAACAAATGTATAACTCTGCAAAAACTCAACCCATTTCAAATGTCTCTGATTCAACTTTCCTTGACTATTCAAATATTGCAAAGCTTGATGATCAGTATACAAAACAAACTCCTTAGGAAGTAGATAATGTCTCCACTTCTTTAATGCCTGAACTATAGCATAAAATTCCTGATCATAAACAGAATACTTCCTCTTGGCATCATTTAACTTCTCATTGAAATAAGCAATAGGTTTACCTTCTTGGCTCATAATAGCTCCTATTGCAGTACCACTAGCATCACAATCTACTTGAAACACCTTATTAAAATTTGGAAGTGCTAAAATAGGTTGTTCTGTAACTTTTTGTTTCAACAATTGAAAACTTTTTTCTGCCCCATTAGTCCACTTAAACTCTTTTCTATCCCCTCTCATTGTTTCAGTCAAGGGTCCACAAATACTGCTAAATTTTTTGATAAACTTTCTATAAAAGCTAGCCAAACCATGAAAAGATCTTACCTCAGTAGCACTCCTTGGAGTAGGCCATTCAAGGATAGCCTATACCTTCTCTGGGTCCATTTTTAGACCTTCTGCTGAAACTACAAATCCCAAATACACTAACTCTTTCTTCACAAAACTGTACTTCTTCAAATTAATCAACAATTTCTCATCTCTCAAATTTTCAAACACCATACGAATATGCATCATATGTTCCTCCAATGTCTTGCTAAAAATCAAAATATCATCTAGGTAAACAATGACAAACTTACCCAGAAATTCTTTCAGAACCTCGTTCATGAGCCGCATGAAAGTGCTCGGTGCATTGGTTAGCCCAAAAGGCATGACTAACCACTCATACAGTTCTTCCTTGTCTTGAAAGCAGTCTTCCATTCATCTCCTTCTCTAATCCAAATCTGGTGATATCCACTCTTCAGATCTATCTTTGAGAAATACATAGCTCCACTCAAACAATCCATAATATCATCCATTCGTGGCAATGGAAACCTATACTTGATTGTGATCTTGTTTATTGCTCTGGAATGTATACACATCCTCCACTCTCCATTCTTCTTTGGTGCTAATACCACTAGTACATCACAGGGACTCAGACTCTCTCGAATCAACCCCTTCTGCAATAACTCATGTACTTGTCTGTTCAACTCTTCACTTTCTGCTGGTGTCATTCTGTATGCTACCTTGTTTGGCAAATTGGCTCCTGGAATCAAATCCATCTGATGACTGATCTTCCTTACCGGTGGTAATCCATCAGGTACATTATCAGATACAATATCCTAAAACTCATTCAACAAATCTACAACCTCTACAGGTACATCCTCTACTTCTTCTTTACCAAATTTTGGAATTAAAGCAAAACACACATGCTCATGCCTCATACCATCTAGGAATTTTCTTCCATCAACAAATGTTATTCTTGCATTACCACATACCTTTTCTTCAGTCTCCTTCAATGCATTTAGCTTATGTCACACTCCATCCTTTTTCAGGAAATAGGTATTTGCATGACCATTGTGTACAACACATCTGTCAAACTATCACGGTCTACCCAACAACATATGACATGCATCCATAAAGATGATATCACATAGTACCTCATCTTGGTACCCGCCGATCTTGAACTTTACCAGGCACTGTTCACTGACCATGACCTTGTGGTCATCCTGCACCCAGTCAATCCGATATGGATGTGGGTGTTTCTATCTCTTGAGCTTTAACTTTGTCACCATCTCTTCTAACACTAAATTGTCAGTGCTTCCACTATTGATAATCACATCATAGCATTTACCCTCACACTTGCATCTAGTGCGAAACAAGCTCCTCCTTTGTTTAGGTTCATTCTCACCACTCAGCAAGACTCTTCTGTTAATTAGTGTTTCTCCTCTTTCAGCATCTTCAGAATTTGATGATCTAGCATCTTCATCTACATGTGCAACTCTGGCCTGGCCTTCATTTCTCATGTCTATTCTACCTTGGCATTGAGGACATTCAAATGCCCTATGACCTTCTTCTCCACAGTGAAAACATGTTCCACGGAAGCCTCCTCTTCCAGATCCATGTCCTCTTCCTCTTCCTCTCTGATCTCTATTACTCTAATCTTATAAATGATTGGAATTATTTTCTCTCTAATTCTGACTACTACTAGCCTCATCCTTCTTTTTTGGATCTTCATTTCGGCCACCATATGACCGTCCACCAGATCTTCCACCACGACCTCTTCCATTTTGTCTACTCTCAAACTTCTTGTTCAACTTTTCCTCTACTTTTAGGGCAAACTGGTATGCCTCCTCAATACTATTCATTCGAACCAAATTTAACTCCTCTTGAATGCTTGGCCTTAACCCATTAAGGTATCGGGCAACTTTTTCCTTATCAGCTTCTGCATGGCCTGTTCTGATGAGGAGTCGATAGAACTCCTCTGTATACTCCTGAACAGATCTTCCTGCTTGCTTCAAACTTTGTATTTTCTTTAGTAGGTCAAGCTCATAATCAATAGGAATGAACTGTCACTTCAATTTATCCACCATCTGATCCCATCTTGTGATTTTATCTTTCCCTCTTCTATTTCACTCCAATTGAATTTCTTGCCACCAAATCTTCACATAACCTTTCAATCTGGCCTTCTCAAATTTGACCCTATCAGCATCCTCAACATCTTCATACTCAAAATATTCCTCACATTCTTTGATCTAGTTGATCAATTCCTCTGGGTTAAGATTTCTAGAAAATGTAGGAACCTCAATCTTAGGTCTTTTCCCAATCTTGTAAATCACTCAAAAAAGTCTTTCTTCCTCCTGGTTCACAATTTCAGCTTCTCCTTCTTGATATTCTTCTTTAGCTTCATCCTCACTTTCATCTCTGACATTAAGATTCATTCCTCTGTGAATCTCTTCTTGTAATGCTCACACTTGTCTCTGCAGCTCTCTAACCTCAAGTGTCACAGCACCAGCTCTTTCACCACGTTCTCTTTGTGGAGGCATTTTCACAATGCGCACTGAAACCCTAACCACGGTCCTGGTGCAAACTACCTCACAGTTGGCAATCTATTTACACACTCAAGAACTCCTACTCTGATACCACTTGATGAAGGGTGCTCCCCTTAATACCACAAGCACATAACAGAAATAGAGAAACAACAACAATAATATGCAAGAACATAAAATTGGCTTCTTATTATCTCCACAAATGTGGAATTACAAACTTTCAGAATTACAATATGCAAAGCCACATGGGCATTCCCTTACAATATTTTGTAGGACAAAGCCTCGAATCAGTACCCAGATCTACTACCCAGAACTACCCTAGACAACACTACGGGCCTTCTTTATATAGGCAATTTACACCGCCCAAGAAGGTTCTAGAAATTTAGCCCTTAGGGCCGACCAAACTTAGAATTATTTTATTTTACAATTTATTACATCAAAGTTGGCTCAAAATGAGTTTTGAAACCCAAACAGAAATTTTGAAGAAAAATTATTTTCTGCCATTTCAGGTGACCCAACTTCTGAAGACCATAAGTCATCGCCCATTGACCCGATTGGCTATTATAACCTCATTCGGGAAATGCCACGAAGTGCTCTACAGGCTTGACTGGCGCAAAGCGCCTATCACCCAAATTTTCAACCTCATCCGGGGCCTCTAAAGCCTTCAAAACTGAGTTTGAAGTTTCTGTACCCTGCTGCCAATACTAAAAATCTTCAATATCTTCAAAACTACACCTGATCTAGCCATGAAACTTTGCTGGCAGGCTGATATGACTGAGATGAACCTCCATATGTAAAATCAGACATTCTGAGATCGTAAGACCAACTTACTAAAAAAATAGCAAGTTTCCATAAATAGCAACTCTGCACAAGATAGCCCTTATTAAATACAAAAATAGAAATATTTTTTGGGAGATGCAAGATTGCTCTTACACCCAGGATGCTCCTGCATCACTTTTTTTATATTTACAATCTACATCCAACTACTATAATCATAACAAGGTCCGACATACTCCATCAATTCGACAAATTTTTGTAAGAGACCTTTATGCCTGCATCCATGGAAAATAGGCCAAAACTATGTAATGAAGACGGTGCTATGTGATATATCCTCTCTTTAACACAAAAATCAGTGTTTATTAAAGGAAGTTCATCAGGGACCCATTGTTTCTATAGATGTTTGTACCTAAACGGTAGCTCAGAGTCTCATTTTCTCTCATCATCATAACAACATGACCTCCCTTGAGCAAGGAAAAATTTCATGCATTTATTGAATTTCTTTCTAATCTTTTGACCTCGAGTCAATCTTATTGAATTACACATACTAAATGTCTCACTTTCTTCTTCCATTCCTAGATTTTCCTCGCTTGAGGAAGATAATTTTGACAAATACCTATTCATTGGTACCTGCACTTCATGCAGTGAGAAAGATAGGTGGAAATGAGAGAGATGTTTTACAAATGGTAAAAGACATTAATCTCTATGGGTTGTATTGATTTGTACCTAACAATCCATGAGACTGTGTGGGATACCTAACATAATATAATAGTTATATAATCAGACAAACATAGTTCACTCCATAGTTTTCATAATATCTTGTGAAAGACATTATACATGGTTAAAATTATCTATTTATCCAACAATATTTTAAATATCTCAGCATTGCATATAACTAAACATCTCAACATTGCATGAGACACCACTATTGTGGCATTTTGTCAAATAGTTCTCATGCCTTGCCAGTGTTTTTATTACATCTTGTGAAGGACTTTATACATTGTTAAAATTATCTATTTATACAAAGAGAATCCTCTATGACTTAACATCATTGAGATGCCTCCTTTCATTAGCTTCATGTCACCTTCTCATAGCTTCTGATAGCTTCCTACATGTTTCATCCTTCATTTATACACTTACTTCGACCAAACTTTTAATTTTCTGACAGATTTCACCAAAGGCTTTGTAGGAAACCAAAGGCATTATAAATCATGAATTCGCTATAAAATTAATGTATTTATCTAGATTTCATATGGACATTTTGTCAAATGGTTGGCATGTGTGTTTATTCAAATGGATTTATATCATTTGGAATGGATATATGATTGGTTGATATCAAATTCTATGTCAAGATTTACATCATTTAATTGATCATAGTTAGAAGACTCGGAGACAAGAAGAATATGAGTATACCCAATTTTTAGAAGAATATGAATGAATACAAACATACATAAGTGGATGAAAATAAATAATGAAGGTACCTGATATTTTATGAAGTAATCAAGTGTTGACCCTGGGTTCAATCCATTATGCTCATGTATGATCCAGAAACTGCAAGGAAAGATTAAAGGATGGAGCTAGATCCAAAGGATCTAAGCAATGTCTGACACCATATTATTGATCTGCATCTACAATTATGCATATGCATAGTTAAGCCATACAATTCTAAAAGGAACTATGCTACAGAACATGTGCACTTAGGAACATGTGTACTGTATAGGCACTGGAATCCAAATGAAGCCCTACATTTATGTCTCTATGAACACCTGGTGAATCACTGTTGTGGCTACATTTATGTCTCTATGAACACTTGGTGAATCACTGTTATGACTGCATCATCCAAATAGTGCAACAACAACACTAGATGTTGTTGTTCCATTTGATGTTGCTATGGCATCATTTCCAAATGATGCATCCATAACAGTAACCCACCTTGCCCATCAACACAAGGTAGACATGATCAAGCATAAGAAATGGAGGGGACATTATCAATGTCAAATCAGAGGTCAAATTTCATTCCTTGAAA
The DNA here is from genome assembly GCA_027943335.1 of Chamaecyparis obtusa. Lineage (NCBI taxonomy): Eukaryota > Viridiplantae > Streptophyta > Pinopsida > Cupressales > Cupressaceae > Chamaecyparis > Chamaecyparis obtusa. The sequence continues at coordinate 3,542,416 of BSBK01002490.1, read as the reverse complement.
TTTTATATTTGTACAATTATAAAATTTCATGCCTTGAAATTTTATAACATAGTTCCTTAGCATTTGATCTTCATATTGCAGCCATGACTTGAGGTAGGCATTTAAGCTTTGTCTTATCATTAACTCAGTTTCATTTTGATGGCATTTTTTGATTTAATTGTGACACCATCTTGGTTATAAACAAAAAGAAAAAGAAAAAGAAAGTGTCATTTGTAATTTTTGTGAATTCGAAGAGCTGTCGTGAAAACAACACTACACTTTTGTGTGGCGCGAAGAGGGCATTCGAGTTTAGCATGCACAAAGAGGCTGACACCATGTGGGAAGAGGGCACTAGCACTTGAGGTAGGCATTAGCTTTATCTTCTCATTAACTCAATTTCATTTTGATGGCATTTGTTGATTTAATGGCACAATATGAATGTTAATAGTGGTATTGTTTACATCTTAGCATTTGGAATACTCAATGACCCATGAGCTTTGAGAGCTAGGAAATCATTTCTATTACCTTCAAGGCATTATGTGAAGTGTTTGATCTCTCTTTATTTGTTTTGCTACTGATATTCACTATGTGGTACTCCCTGTTTATGATCATTTCATGAGGAAATATCTTGATGGCTCGCGGGCTGAAAGCTAGGGCATCATGCATTGTTTATGAGCTCACTATTTGAGCACCTCATGTCCCTATTTGATTGGCTGATGCTCTATTTGTTATATTAAGTTTACATCATATATTTAGTCTTAACAAATATCTTATAAAACAACATAAAACTAACCCAGAATACTTTGTCTTAATTAAATCTTAATAAAACAATAGATTTAGTCTTAATAAAATCTTATAAAACAACATATATTGTGTGAAGTGTTTGATCTCTCTTTATTTGTTTTGTTGTTCATATTCACTAGCTATGTGGTACTCCCCATTTATGATAATTTCATGAGGAAATGTCTTGATGGCTCACGGGTTTCAAGCTAGGGCATCATACATTGTTCATGAGTTCACTGTTTAATACTGGCATTGTTTACATCTTTTCATTTGGAATGCTTAATGACCCATGAACTTTGAGAGCTAGGGCATCATTTATATTACCTTCAAGGCATTGTGTGAAGTATTTGATCTCTCTCTTTCTTCTTTTTTTTGTTGATATTCACTATGTGGTACTCCCCATTTATGATCATTTCATGAGGAAATGTCTTGATGGTTCATGGGCTACAAGCTAGGGCATCATGCATTGTTTATGAGCTCATTGTTTGAGCACTGGCCAATCAAATAGGGACATGAGGTGCTCAAATAGTGAGCTCATAAACAATGCATGATGCCCTAGCTTGCAACCCATGAGCCATCAAGACATTTCCTCATGAAATGATCATAAACGGGGAGTACCACATAGTGAATATCAACAACAAAACAAATAAAGAGAGATCAAACACTTCACACAATATATGTTGTTCTATAAGATTTTATTAAGACTAAAAATATTATTTTATTAAGATTTTATTAAGACAAAGTATTTTGGGTTAGTTTTATGTTGTTTTATAAGATTTTATTAAGACTAAATATATGATGTAAACTCATAATTATACTTGATATATATATACTTCAAAGGAGGAATTATGAAATATAGTTGTAGGTAGTTATATCTTCTATAATGATGGAGGAGTGAAAGGTAATGATCAATGAGGTTTCTGCTATTAGATCATACATTAATACACTTACTATTTTGAATTTGAGCTCGGGCATCATGCAATGTTATTGTTGTCATTGCATGCTTGCTCCTGTTGTGCACCATATATTGTTTTATACTCTATTTATTTCATTGAGACCATGAGCTTGACATTTGTAATGTATTTTATATTATTGGATTAATGCTACCATGTTGTTGAGGTTGTAGATGCATTGAATCACCACTTCCATTCTATTTTTGTAGCAACAATATAACAAACAGAGCACCGACCAATCAAATAAGGACATCAATAAAAAATTTAATACATTATTACTTCATCACGATGATAAAAATTTCATTTGCTCAAAGCACATAAAATGTGGGTAGATGCATTGAATCACCACTTCCATTCTATTTTGATGAAGAGGAACTATGTTATAAAATTTCAAAGCATCAAATTTTATAATAGTACATATATTTTATGAGTATAATTGTACAATAGAAGAGCACCCACATGCCTTGGTTTTTATTGGTCTATGAAAGGTTTTGGTTTTCCTTTCCCAATTGAGATGTCATCCTAAGATTCAAAAGGACCAAGGTAATAATAAGTCTTGAACATAAATGCATGATTGTGGATCCTCAAGTAGGAGTTGTGATGCAAAGGAAGAACACTTATATGGGTTTTCCCACATAAGGATAATGGTTTCATTCATGTTTCTTTCAAGTGCTCTTGGGTACTTTCCTTGGCCTCTAGGCTTGGGCATCCTATAGGGGTTGAAGCAAAATTATGAAGGCAATAAGGACACATAGAACAATAGGTTTGGGGACTTAGACTTATGTTCAATCCTTAGTAATGGTTTGCGGAAATAATTACTAGATGAGTGACTATAGTACCCCAGTTTTCATTATTAGATGATCTTGTTTAATTTGTGTTCATTTCATGCAAAGATACATGTAAAGGAAAATAATTTTTTGCATCTAAAGATTACATGTATATATATGAAAAATAACTTGTATATACTATATAAGGAAAACAACTTTTAGAAGAAAATTCAAGAGTACAGGCATACATAAGAGGATAAACATAAATGATAAGGGTGCCAAACATTGCCTGAAGTGATGAATTTTTTACCCGAGTATGAATCTAGTGTGCCCCTATGTGATATAGAACCTGTAAAGAAAAGAGAGATGGGGGTTAGATAAAAAATATCTAAGAAATGAATGGCATCCTATTACTAATCCTCATCTACAATTATGCATGTGCATAGTCAAGCCATACACTTCTAAAAGAAAAACCATATTAAGGGAGGAGTACATCATGGATTTCAAGTAAAGATCATAACATCACAACATGGTTGTGTTGGAGATTTTCCAGTACGCCAGTATAGACTATATGTTTGTCATGAATGACAACATATGGAAAGTAGCATGCATGGAAGTCTTATGTAGTAAGCTTTCAGTATATGAAGCATGGACATGATATCAACATGATATCATGGGCGCAGAGGTTAACTATTAGTAAAGATAGTTATATAGCAACTTGTGTTAGCAATGTTCTTGACAGAGTAATAGGTAGTGTTATGTGTATGGTTGTCCATATAGTTATCATGGAGACTTGCGCGCTTAGATATACGTTGAAGACATGTTATTGATGTTTCAGTCATGGATGCATAGTCTGATATTTAGTAAAAGTGAAGTTATGCAATCGCTATTCACCAGTAGTAGTTTCTTGTGTTTGTTCAGGAGAGTCAATAGAGATTTTATTGGTTTTAGAGTTGCGCCTATCTTTGGGGTATGTGCCCTTAGAGTTAAGCTTAGAAAAGTGTTATTGATGTTTTGTTAAGAGTGCATAAAGTAATTCAGCTTGAAGAGAAAGATACAGTTGTTTTGGTAGAGCTGACAGTGTGTAGTGTGCATCTACAATTATCTTATTGGATAGGTCCCAGAATGTGTTACGTGCATAATAGAGCTGACAGAATGTTTATCAAAGTTTGTTATGGTTTCTCTAATATTATTTCAAGGTGGTTCTAATAGGCTGACTTGATTATTTTATTTAGAGGAAAGATATTTATAAGTAGTCATTTGTGATTGCTTGAGTATGGTTCATGGTTGATTAAGCAGAGCAGAGAAGAGTGTGTGAAGTGTTGAGCCATCAGAAGAAGGTCTATGTGACCAAGTAAAGTATTTGTGTTATACATTGGAATGGATCCAGATAGTAGGTCAAAGCGCAATTCACCAAGATCCAAATATAGTGTATATCTATTAAACAGAAGGTTGTAGCCTTCGCCCCTTTGAGCAGTGAGCTCTCAGATAGTGCATCCTCTCCCCTAATAGGGACAATTGTAAAAGACTCCTAACAGGGTCCAACCCTTGACCTAGTCTACTGTACTAAATATATTGTAGAGAAACTCCTAACAGGGTTAAGGATCTTCTAACAAGGATCATAACACACTAGTGAAGAATATTAGTGGGTGTCGATTCCCACTGGGGTTTTTACCTATTTGGGTTTCTCCATAACCAAAATATTGATGTTGTGTTCATGTGTTCTTTCATTGTGTTTATGCTTTATGTTTAAGTATACTTAATTGGATAAAGAATTGAAATTTGTAGATAACTAATTCCCCCCCACCTATCAGTTATCTCTTAGGACTATTCCTAACAATTGGTATCAGAGCCAAGTGCCTTGGAGAGAAAGTTTCACAACTTGAGGTTGATCAGATGGCATACTTCAGGAAAGAAATTCCTAAGTTTGATGGAGAGAATTATCTTGATTGGAAGAACAAGATGGTGACCCATTTGCAGTACATTTCTTTTGAAGTTTTTGATGTAACTATCAAAGAAGCCAAGATTCCTACCTTAGAAGACCTTGCAAAGAATGATGCTATTGATAGGCAAAATGAATTGTTTCATCAGAATGCTATAGCTAAAGAAGCTCTTATTAGCACCCTATCTGATGGTGAGTTTTCAGAAATAAAAAAGGTAGATACAAACCATAAAATATGGAATCATCTAGAAGACATATTTGAAGGAGACAAACAAGTAAAGGATGCATGCAAAAAGACATGGAAGAAAAGATACAATGCATTAGAGATGTTGCCTGAAGAAAATATCAGAGCTTACAATCAAAGGATAAATGAAGCAGATGCTAGAATTAGAAACAATGGTCGAGAGATTTCAGAGGAGGACATTATGGACAAGTTAATGACTACTCTCACTCCTGAATATGAAAGAAAGATCAACATCCTTGATGAGACTATGCAACTTACTTCTAATTTCAAGAGAGAGACCTTCATCAACAAAATATCAGCCTTTAAGATTTCAAGATTGAAGACAGAACTAAAGAGTGAGACAACCTTCAAAGCAACAGTTCATGGTAAGAAATTTGCAAACACTTCTAGTAATTTTGATGATGATGATGAAGAGAAAACATTAGATGATTTCATTGCTATGATTGCCAAAAGTGAAAAGAAAGGAAAAGGAAAATATGAAGGTCAATTACCATTTAAGTGCTTTCAATGTAATAAGATCAATCACTTTGCATCTAAGTGTCCTACTAGAGCTACAAGGTTCAAAAAGGATTACAAGCCTAAGTACTCTAAGGAATGCTACTATGTTGGAGATGGAGTTTTAGATGATGAATCGAGTGAAAAAGAAATTGGATTGATTGCTATTATAGACAAAATGAATAATAAATCAAATCATAAAGATGAAAAAGAGAATCAAGAGCTATCATTGATTTCACAAGCTAATATAAGAATAGACTGGATTATAGACAATGGTTGCTCACATCACATGATAGGTGATAAAGGAAGGTTTGTTATCTATACAAATACAATGGTGGCATGGTTATATTTGGATAACACTCCTAAACCCATAGTTGGTAGAGGAGCCATCACCTTGGATGGAAAGAATGGTATCATGATGATGTTCTCTATGTAGATGGTTTGAAACATAACCTTCTTAGTGTTGGATAGTTACTTGAAAAAGGTTATCAATTGGATTTCAAAGATGACAAATGCATCATTAACAACAAGGATGGTTTTATGATTGCGTCAGGCTCAAAGATAAGAGGTAATATTTTTCAACTCAATTTAGAAGCAAGTTGTTTTGTTGCTAAAGTTGATGATAGTTGGTTGTGGCATAAAAGACTATGTCATATCAATTTTGATAACATAGTAAAGATAAGCAATGTAAAAGTAGTAAGAGATCTACCTAGCATAGAAAAGCCAATTGATACTATATGCAGGGAATGTGTGATGGGGAAGCATGTGAGAAATTCATTCAGGAGCAAGCAAAATTCAGCAGAGAACAAGTTGGATCTGATTCATACAGACCTATGTGGTCCAACTCAAACAAGATCATACTATGGTGAAAGGTATTTCATTTTGTTTGTTGATGATTATACTAGGATGATGTGGGTTGTGTTCTTCAAAGATAAGTCACAAGCATTTGAGAAATTAAAAATATTCAAAGCTAAGGTTGAGAATGAATTTGGACTAAAGATAAAATGTTTGAGATTGGATAGAGGAGGAGAATTCACCTCTGACAGATTCTATGAGTACTACAAAGAACATGGAATAAAGAGATAGTTAAGTGCATCTAGAATCCCTTAGTAGAATGGAATTGTAGAGAGAAGGAATAGGATCATTCTTGATATAGCGCGCACCATCATGATAGAAGGAAAAGTTGCACACACCTATTGGAGAGATGCGGTCAATACAACAGTCTACACGATCAATAGAATTCAATTAAGGCCTGGTGCTGACAAAAAATCATATGAGCTATGGTCTGGTAATGTTCCCACAATAAAATACTTCAGAATCTTTGTAAGCAAGTGCTACATCAAGAGGGATGAAGTAGTAGGCAAGTTTGATGCAAGAAGTGATGACGGTATTTTTCTCGGTTACTCTACTAAAAGTAAAACTTATAGATGTTTCAATTTAAGATTGAAAAAGATCATTGAAAGTGCTCATGTTAAGATTGATGAAAAGTTTATGGTTCAAGAAAGATATCATGATTACTCAACCATGATTGAAGAAGAACCCAGACCGTCCACTAGTGAGACAGGTATTGAGGAAATGTTTGACAATGTTGATGTGTTATTCAATGACCCTGAGACAAGTGAAGAAGGTACTCCTAAGGCTGATGAGTCAGCATCACTTAAATTTCCAAAGTTTACATCTAGAAATCATTCCAAGAAAGACATCATTGGAGATCAGAGCAGAAAAGTCTTAACAAGATCATAAGCAAAGAACTCAGCTAGCAATGAAGTGGTCTATTTACTATCTCAGATTGAACCTTTAAGTGTTGAAGATGCATGCAATGATTCAGATTGGCATGATGCTATGAAAGAAGAACTTGATCAAATTATTAAGAATGACACTTGTGAACTGGTCCCAAGACCTAGTGATAAGAATGTGATTGGAACAAAGTGGATATTTAGAAACAAGATGAATGAAGATGGTGTAGTAGTAAGAAATAAAGCAAGGTTATTATGTAAGGGATATGCGCAAAGAGAAGGCATTGACTATTTAGACACATTTGCACCTGTGAGTGGATTAGAAGCTATTAAGTTATTTCTAGCTTATGCTACAGTCAAAAACTTCAAAGTATATCAGATGGATGTCAAGTCAGCATTCCTGAATGGAGATTTGAAAGAGGAAGTATCCATTGAGAAGCCAAAAGGATTCACCTTATCAGATAGACTTGATATGGTATGCATATTGAAGAAAGCCCTCTATGGACTTAAGCAAGCCCCTAGATCATGGTATGAGAGACTAGATGGATATCTAACAAAGATTGGATTCAAGAAAGGAGTAGTAAATTGTAATCTATTCATTAGAGAGACATCTAAAGGTCTACTACTTGTAGCTATATTTGTTGATGACATTATCTTTGGAGGTAATGACAAACTTAGTGCTGAATTTGCTAAGGAGATGCAAAATAAATTTGAGATGAGTATGATTGGTCCTATCAAATAATTTTTGGGACTAAATGTGCAGCAGACAGAAAAAGGAATTTTCATTAATCAGTCCAAATATGTGAAAGAGATACTGAAGAAATTCAAAATGGATGATTGCAAGCCAGTAGGAACCCCTCTGATCACTATATGCAAGCTTACAAAAGAAGATGACTCACCAAAAATGGATACAACATTGTACAAGTCTATGATTGGTAAACTCATATATCTTACTCAAACTAGAACTGATATTTCCAATGCAATTGGCATAGTTGGAAGATTTGTAGTAGAACCTAAGCAAAGTCACCTCATAGCAGTAAAGAGGATATTTAGATACTTACAAGGCACTATAGATTATGGTCTATGGTATCCTAATTTAGAAAATGTTGAGCTTCATGTGTACACTGATGCAAATTGGGTAGGATGTGTTGATGATAGAAATAGTACATCAGGTAGAGCAGTGTTTCTTGGTGATAGACTTGTCACTAGGACAAGAAAGAAACAAAATTGTATTTCTTAGTCAACAACAGAAGTGAAGTATGTTGCAATAGCCTTGAATTGTTCTAGAATTGTTTGGATCAAGCAGATGATAAAGGATTTTAGAATTTAGATTGATTATCCTATTTTTATTCATTGTGAAAACACTAGCACTATCAACATGTCGAAGAACCCTATGATGCATGCAAAGACAAAGCACATTGAGATCAAGTATCACTTCCTAAGAGATAAAGTGGGAGAGAAAGAAGTCAAGTTGGACTATGTGAGTACTAAAGATCAATTGGTAGATATATTCACAAAGTCCTTTCCTAAGGATACTTTTGACTATCTCAGGGAGAAGTTGGGAGTAATTCCCTTCCCTGATTCTTCTTAGAAGAAAGAAGAAAAGGCATCAGTCCTTAGGGACCGATGGAAGGTTGACTACTTTATCTTAGGAGTAGTACCAGTGCTTAAAATGAATGGTTTCCTTTTCCATTGATGTCAAAGGGGGAGTAATATAAAGAGTCATGAAAAAAAGGAGTAATATACTAAGGGGGAGTAGTATACAATTATGATAGCAATACAGTTGAGGAAATGGAGAATATTGAAAAATATTGTAGCAGATGCAGGATTCATCTTTGGGGGAGTTTTGATGAGGAAATGGAGAATGTTATAAAATAAATATTCATTTGGGTTGATGGTGGTTTTTCATTCTACATGTTTCCATCAATGCCAAAGGGGGAGATTGTTGGAGATTTGCCAATAGGCCAGTACAGATTGTATGTTTGTCATTGATGACAACATATGGAAAGTAGCATGTGTGGAAGTCTTATGTAGTAATATTTTAGTATATGAAGCATGGACATGATATCAGCATGATATCATGGGCACAGAGGTTAACTGTTAGTACAAAAAGTTATATAGCAGCTTGTGTCAGTAGTATTCCTGATAGAGTAACATGCAGTGTTCAATGTATGGTTGTCTATACAGTTATCATGGATCCTTGTGCACTTGGATATATGTTGAAGACATGTTACTGATGTTTTATTCATGGACGCATAGTTTGATATTCAGTAGAAGTGAAGTTATGAAGTCGCTATTCACCAGTAGCAGTTTCTTATGTTTGTTCAAGAGAGCCGATAGAGATTTTATTGGTTCTAGAGTTGCACCTATCTTTTGGGTATGAACCCTTGGAGTTAAGCTTAGAGAAGTGTTATTGATGTTTGGTTAAGAGCGCATGAATTAATTCAACTTGAAGAGAAAGATATAATTGTTTTGGTAGAGCAGACAATGTGTAGCGTGCATCTACAATTATCCTAGTGGATAGTGTTAGGAATGAATGAAAATTATTTTGGTAGTCATTCTATAGCAGTTGTTGTTGCATTCATGACTTGGATTGTCATTGATGTCAACATAGTGATATTCTGGATATAAGCAGGAAAGCAGGTATAGTTTTGTTTTGTGCACATGTTGTATTGCAGATTGGATTTTGCGCAGTTGATGGTATGTTCTTTGGTGTTTTATTAACCAATGGTTAACAACATAAAAATAAATTCATTCATTCATGAGAGTTATGAGCATTTTGGTGAAAGCAGTGTTTAGACAGTGTTTCTGTGAAGTGATTTTCAGAAATCGGAGGATATCTCTTAGCTGAGATGGAATCTAATTTTGCATAGTTAAAGGGATGTTGGAGACTCATTAATTATGACATGGTTCATAGCACAATCTTCGAAGATATGTTTGGAGAAAGTTACAGTATCTGGAAGCTGATAGTTTTATGTGAAATTTTGTGTGTAGCGTGTAGAATTTATTATTTTGTAATTGAGGACCAACTCATTTGTAATTATTTGAGTTTGGTATATAAGAAGGAATGTTTTCCTTGTTGCAATATGTACTGTGAAGGTTGAGATGTGAATATATGCATGAAGTGAAAAAAAGAGCTAATTCAGTGATGAAGGAAGACTTGTGAGCATAGAGATCTGGAATTGTGATCTTGTGTAGCAGAGAGTGCGGTTTTGGCATAGTGTGAAGGAGGTAATATATTTCATATTATTCTATTGAATAATTCTAAGATCTTTTGGACAGTGGGTTCAGAGATCTTGCCTTGAAGCTATTTGGGTAGTGGGTCCTTCTGTCTTCCATAAACTCTTAACCGGGTTAGAATGTTTTAACAGGGATTCAAAATCTCCTAACATAGATTTATATGTACTGAATGTATTTTAGAAGACTCCTAATAGGGTCCATCCTCTAACAAGGAACTTTCATATTAGTGCATCATTTTTTGGGCATCATTCCCACCGGGGTTTACTCTATTCAAGAGGTTCCCTAGTCAACATATCTTGTGTTATTGTGCAATTACGTATGGTTATCTTTCTATGGTTGATTAGTACATTAATTATATTGTTTAAATTAGTTGAATGATTAAATTATCAGATAACTAATTCACCCCCCCCCTCTCAATTATCTTGGGGATCTTTACTTTCTAACAATTGGTATGAGAGCAGCAGGTCCTTGAAAGAAAAGTTTAACAACTTAAGGAGATCCATGGCAAATTTTAGAAAAGAAAGCCCTAAGTTTGATGGAGTAAGTTTTGACAGCTGGAAAGAAAAGATGAAGACTCATCTATTATGTTTAGGACCAAGTTATTGGTTGATTACAAAGAATGAGAAGACTATCATTGAGGAAGACAATCTAGAGGCAGGAACTAAAGATGAACTAGATCTATTCATGTGTAACATACTTGCAAGAGAAGCACTTTTGTTAGCACTACCGGAGAATGAATATAGTCAAGTAAGATGTTTGAAAACATCTCATACAATTTGGAAAGCTTTACATTCTACTTTTGAAGGTGATGAACATGCAAAGAAGGCTAGATTACATAATTGGATTTGTGCATTTGAAGATATCAGAATGATGGAAGATGAATCTATTAGAAGCTATATTGGTAGGATGTTTGAGATTGTAATAGGAATAAAGTCTTGTGGAGGTGATAAGATAGAGAATGAAGTGATATGGAAAATTCTGAGAACTTTGACACCAGTATTCAAGCAGACAACATAGATGATTGAACAAGTGATACCTTGTACATCAAACTTTTCAAGAGAGACTCTTCTTGGAAGATTAGAAATAGCAGAGATGAACTTGAGATTATCAGGAGAGCTACCTAGAATGGAAACAACATTCAGTGCTCTTAACATTAGACCTACAAGAAGTACTAGTGTGAATGGAGATTGTGCCAGCAATAGCAGATCTAAATTTGAGGAAGATAAGAAGATTGAAGAAGGTATTGCATTACTTGTAAAAAGAGAACCAGATGGTAAGAAAATCTTTAAATGTTGGACTTGTCAAGAATATGGTCATTTTGCATCTAAATGTCCTAAAAGAGTTAAGAAGTATAGAAGCAACTTTAAACCTAGGAGATCTAAAGAATGTTATTATGCAAATGATGAAGATCTTGAAGCAGGAATTGAAAGACATTTAAGTGATAGTGATAATGATAACTTTGAGGAAATAGGATTTGTAGCAATTAAAGAAGAAAGTTCTGAATCTGATAAAAGGGAAGAAAAAGCATTAGTTTCTCAAGTTGAAAAGAAATTTGATTGGATTATAGATAGTGGTTGTTCACATCATATGACTGGAGATAAAAGAAAGTTTGTTAAGTTAGATAATTATGATGGAGGAATTGTTAAGGTTGGTAATAATGCACCTTGTTTGATTAAGGGTATAGGATCTATTCCTCTTGATGGAAAGACTAACACTGATGATGTTTACTTTGTTGATGGATTGAGACATAATCTACTAAGCATTGGACAATTGGCTGATAAGGGTTATCAAGTTTGGTTTGCTGAGAAAACTTGTGTGATAAAAGATAAAGATGGAAATCTGATTGGAAAAGGATCCAGAACTAGAGGTAATGTATTTCAGTTGAATCCTACTAAGCTGACATGTTTGATAACTAAGATTGATGATAGTTGGTTATGGCATAAAAGGTTTTGTCATATAAACTTTGATAATATTGTCAAGGTGAGCACTACACTTGTGGTAAGAGATTTACCTAGAATTATGAAACCTACTAACATGATTTGCAAAGAATGTATGATGGCAAAGCAAAAAAGGAGTTCATTTCCCAACAAGAAGTTCACATCGACAGAGAAGCTAGAGATTGTTCATACAGACTTGAGTGGTCCTACTAGGACTAGAGGATTCTATAGAGAAAGGTATTTTATGATTCTTGTTGATGATTTTACAAGGATGATGTGGATTGCATTTTTGAAAGAAAAATCTGAAGCATTTGATAAATTTAAGATCATGAAAAGCAAAATTGAGAATGAATCTGGAATGAAGATTAAGTGTCTAAGATCTGATAGAGGTGGTGAATTTACATCTAGAGAGTTTAACACCTTTTGTGAAATGAATGGTATTAAGAGACAACTTTCAGCCCCTAGAACACCAAAACAAAATGGTATTGCAGAAAGGAGGAACATGTCAATAACTGAAGTAGCAAGAGCTATGTTGTTTGAAAATGATTTGGCTAAGACTTTTTGGAGAGAAGTAGTGAACATAGCAATATACACTATGAACAGAGTACAAATCAGAGCAGATACAAACAAGACACCTTATTAATTATGGTTTGGACATGCACCCTCAGTTAAGTATTTTAGAATTTTTGAAAGTAAATGTTATATAAAGAGAGATGATGATATAGGAAAATTTGATCCTAGAAGTGATGAAGGAATATTTCTTGGATATTCTTTAAAAAGAAAAGCATATAGATGTTATAACAAAAGAACTAAGACTATTGTTGAAAGTGCAAATGTAAAAGTTGGTGAGAAGTTTAAAATTTAGGAAAGAATGCTTGATTATAAATCTGATGGAGAAGCACAACCTCAGCGTAACATTGAAAATGCAGAATTATTTTTTGAAACTAACAGTGATTTGCTTAATGAAAGTCATACTAAAGAAAATAGAGAAGAAAATAGAGAAGAAAACAAAGAAGAAAGTAGAGAAGAATCTACAGCTGGAACAAGATCAGTAACTATGACACCTAACAGGTACATTTTGAGACATCACCCTATTGATCAAGTTATTGGAAGTTTAGACAGAGGAGTTTTGACTCGAAATAAGGTACATTTATGTTTGATTTCTCAAATTGAACCTAAGACTACTAATGAAGCTTGTGAAGATGAACATTGGATTAATGCTATGAAAGAAGAACTGGAGCAGATTGAAAAAAATGAGACATGGGAATTGGTCCCTAGACCTGAAGACAAGAATGTGATTGGAACAAAGTGGGTATTTAGAAACAAGATGAATGAACAAGGAGAAGTGATAAGAAACAAAGAAATATTGGTATGTAAAGGATATTCACAACAAGAAGGAATTGACTATGAAGAAACTTTTGCACCTGTGGCCAGACTTGAAGCAGTGATAATATTTCTAGCATATTTAGCTTACAAGAAATTCAAAGTGTAGTAGATGGATGTGAAATCAAAATTTTTGAATGGTGAATTGGAAGAAGAAGTCTACATTGAGCAGCTTGAAGGTTTTCCTTTGACACAAGAAGGAGATATGGTATGTAAGTTAAAAAAAGCTTTATATGGATTAAAACAAGCACCTAGAACCTGGTATGCAAGATTGGATAAGTATTTATTAAAATTGGGATTTATAAAAGGAACAACAAATAGTAACTTATACACAAAATAAATTGAGAATGGTTTATTGGTTATAGTTATATTTGTTGATGATATTATCTTTGGAGGAGAAGATGAAGCTAGTGACAAATTTGCAGATGAAATGAAGACTGAATTTGAGATGAGCATGATTGGAGAAATGAAATATTTTTTGGGATTATAGATAACAAAAAGCAAGGAAGGTATATTTCTAAGTCAGACTAAGTATTTGAATGACTTATTGAAAATATTTGGAATGAAAGATTCTAAACTTGTTGGAACACCTATGGTAACCAGACATAAGTTATCTAGCAAAGATGAGACACCAGCAGTTGAGCAGAAAAAATACAGATCTATGATTGGAGGATTGCAGTACTTGACACATACAAGACTTGATATAGCACATTCAGTTGGGATTGTAGCAAGATTTCAAGAAGAACCTAGAGAATCACATTATGCAGCAGTTTAGAGGATACTGAGATATCTGAAAGGAACAATGGATTATGGATTATGGTATGAGAATTCTAATGATTTTACTTTATGTGCCTATACTAATGTAGATTGGGGAGGCAGCATTGATGACAAGAAAAGCACCAGTGGTGGAGCCTTTTTTCTTGGAAGAAAATTGGTCTCTTGGTTAAGTAAGAAGCAAAATTGTACTTCACAAAGTACAATAGAAGTAGAATATGTTGCAGTAGCAAATAATTGTAATCAAATTATTTGGATGAAGCAGATGTTGAAGGATATTGGAATAAAGTTTGATGAGCCTATTGTTATACATTGTGATAACACCAGTACAGTGAGTATGTCAAAAAATCCTATTTTACATTCTAAGACTAAACATATTGAGATCAAGTATCATGTTGTAAGAGAGAAAGTTGCAGAAAAAGAAGTAAGATTGGAGTACATAAGCACAAAGGAACAGATAGCAGATATATTTACAAAACCTTTACCTAAGGATACATTTGTGTATTTGAGAGGTATGCTTGGGGTTATGCCCCAGCCTATTTTTGAGAATTGATGCAGATGATTGCATCCATCCAGTGGTATATGAGCCCTATCTTTCTTCTAAATTGGATGTTGGAACTTCCTCTATGGGGGAGTTTATGAGCTGAGTCATGAGGACTCTTGTTATTGTATTTTTCTGAAAAGTGTCTTTTGACATTAAGTTGTTGTTAACTTAGTGATGGAATTTCTATCATTGATGTCAATGGGGGAGAGATATACATGAAAAACATTGTGGATTGTATGAGAGAGCTGAATAGGAAAACAAAGCAAGATTTAATTTGATATTTTGCAGTGATGTTGCAGTATTGGATTTTTGGAACATTGGATGTTTTTCATCTATGTTTCCATCAATGCCAATGGGGGAGATTGTTAGGAATGAATGCAAAGTATTTTGGCAGTCATTCTATAGCAATTGTTGTTGCATTCATGACTTGGATTGTCATTGATGTCAACACAGTGATATTTTGGATATCAGCAGGAAAGTAGGTACAGTTTTGTTTTGCACACATGTTGTATTGTAGATTGGATTTTGTGTAGTTGATGGTATGTTCTTTGGTGTGTTATTAACCTATGGTTAACAAAAAAAAATAAAATTCATTCATTCATGAGAGTTATGAGCATTTTGGTGAAAGCAGTGTTTAGACAATGTTTCTGTGAAGTGATTTTCAGAAATCAGAGGATAGCTCTTAGCTGGGATGGAATCTGATTTTGCACAGTTAAAGGGATGTTGGAGACTCATTAATGATGATGTGGTTCATAGCAAAAACTTTGAAGATATGTTTGGAGAAAGTTATAGTATCTGGAAGCTGACAGTTTTATGTGAAATTTTGTGTGTAGCGTGTAGAATTTATTATTTTGTAATTGAGGACCGAATCATTTGTAATTATTTGAGTTTGGTATATAAGAAGGAATTTTTTCCTTGCTTCAATATGTACTGTGAAGGTTGAGATGCGAATATATGCATGAAGTGAAGAAAAGAGCTAATTTAGTGATGAAGGAAGACTTGTGAGTACAGAGATCTGGAATTGTTATCTTGGGTAGTAGAGAGTGCAGTTTTGGCATAGTGTGAAGGAGGTAATATATTTCATATTATTCTATTGAATAATTCTAAGATCTTTTGGACAGTGGTTTTAGAGATCTTTCCTTGAAGCTGTTTGGGCAGTGGCTCCTTCTGTCTTCCATAAACTCTTAACCGGGTTAGAATCTTTTAACAGGGATTCAAAATCTCCTAACAGGGATTTATATATACTAAATGTATTTCATAAGACTCCTAACAAGGTCCATCCTCTAACAAGGAACTTTCATATTAGTGCATCATTTTGTGGGCATCATTCCCACCGGGGTTTACTCTTTTCAAGAGGTTCCCGAGTCAACATATCTTGTGTTATTGTGCAATTGTGTATGGTTATCTTTCTATGGTTGATTAGTACATTAATTATATTATTTAAAGTATTTGAATGATTAAATTATCAGATAACTAATTCACCCCCCCTCTCAATTATCTTGGGGATCTTTACTTTCTAACAGGCAGGTCCCAAAACATGTTGCATGCATCGGAGAGCCGACAAAATGTTTATCAAAGTTTGTTATGGTTTCTCTAATATGATTTCAAGGTGGTTCTAATAGGCTAACTTGATTATTTCATTTAGAGGAAAGATATTTATAGGCATTCATTTGTGATTGCTTGAGTGTGGTTCACAGTTGATTAAGAAGAGAAAAATAGAGTGTGTGAAGTGTTGAGCCATCAGAAGAAGGTCTATGTGACCAAGTAAAGTATTTGTGCTATACATTGGAACTGATCTAGATAGCAGGTCAAAGTGTAGCTCACCAAGATCTAGATATAGTGTATATTTGTTAAATAGAAGGTTGTAGCCTTCACCCCTTTGAGCAGTGAGCTCTCAAATAGTGCATCCTCTCCCCTAACAAGGAAAATTGTAAAAGACTCCTAACAGGGTCCAACCCTTGACCAACTCTACTATTCTAAATATATTGTAAAGAAACTCCTAACAGGGTTAAAGATCTTCTAACACGGATCATAATACACTAGTGCAGAATATTAGTGGGAGTCAATTCCCACCAGGGTTTTTACCTATTTGAGTTTTCCCATAACCAAAACATTGGTGTTGTGTTCATGTGTTCTTTCATTGTGTTTATGCTTTATTTTTAAGTATACTTAATTGGATAAATAATTGAAACTTGTAGATAACTAATTACCCCCCCCCCCCCCCCCCTCTCAGTTATCTCTTGGGACTATTCCTAATAGGTTGGCAGCCCCAAGGAGGCCCTATTGTATGTAGTGAGTAAGCTACATCAAAACAAAGAGGTACACAAATCTACATCATCTATACATTAATGCTATGGAATGGAGTATATTTGAATTTGCATTTTAAAGGATAAGTAAGAAAGCTGCACGATTCTAGTGAAATTAACAAAGGTACAAATCTAATGAAGTAATGAAGTTACCAACATTCTATGTGCTTTGAGCCAATGAAATTTTATCATCATGATGAATTAATAATGCATTAAATATCTTATTGATGTCCCTATTTGATTGGATGGTGCTCTATTTTTTATATTGTTGCTATCAAAATAGAATGGCAGTGGTGATTCAATGCATCTACAGCCTCAACAACATGGCGACATTGATCTAATATCAAAAAATACATTACAAATGCCAAGCTCATAGTCTCAATGAAATAAATAGTGTATAAAACAATATATGGTGCACAATAGTAGCAAGCATGCAATGACAACAATAACATTGCATGATGTCTGAGCTCAAATTCAATATAGTAAGTGTATTAATGTATGATCTAATAGCAACAACCTCATTGATCATTACCTTTCACTCCTCCATCATTATAGAAGAGATAACTAACTAAAACTATATTTCATAATTCCTCCTTTGAAATATATATATATATATATATATATATATATATATATATATATATATATATATATATATATATATATATATATATATATATATATATATATATATATATATATATATATATATATATATATATATATATAAAGTATAATTATGAGTTTACATCATATATTTAGTCTTAATAAAATCTTAAAAAACAACATACATTGTGTGAAGTGTTTGATCTCTTTTTATTTCTTTTGTTGTTGATATTCACTATGTGGTACTCTTCGTTTATGATCATTTCATGAGGACATGTCTTGATGGCTCGAGGACTGCAAGCTAGGGCATCATGCATTGTTTATGAGCTCACTGTTTGAGCTCTAGCCAATCAAATAGGAACATGAGGTGCTCAAACAGTGAGCTCATAAACAATGCATAATACCTTAGGTTGTAGCCCATGAGCCATCAAGGCATTTCCTCACGAAATGATCATAAACGGGGACTATCACATAGTGAATATCAACAAAAAAACAAATAAAGAGAGATCAAACACTTCACACAATGCCTTGAAGGTAATAGAAATGATGCCCTAGCTCTCAAAGCTCATGGGTCATCGAGCATTCCAAATGCTAAGATATAAACAATGTCATCCATACATGTGTACTGTGAGCTTTCCTGCAACAAATGGACTTGTGATGATTTTCACAATAGTACATGTGTTGAAGGAAAGCTCAAAGTACTGCTTAGGAAAATATGAATGTTCATCACCTGTGCATATCAGATTTGATCAAAGAAGGTATATGCACAACAAAACAAATAAAGAGAGATCAAACACTTCACACAATGCCTTGAAGGTAATAGAAATGATCAAACACTTCAAAATAGGGACATTAGTAATAAAATAGGGACATCAAATAGGGACATCAGTAATAAAATAACACACTATTTTGAATTTGAGCTCATAAAAATTAAGATATCCCTATTTTATTACTGATGTCCCTATTTACATCTTTTCATCAAATGAACCAAAAACATCAAGAATGGTCCTATATGGTCACTAATAGCCAACTTTCAAAATAATATGAATGAATATGCAAACATACATAAGTGGATGAACATAAATAATGAAGGTACCAAACATTGTCTGAAGTAATGATGTGTTGACCCAGGGTTCAATCCAGTATGCTCTTGTATGATCCAAAACCTACAAGGAAGGAAAAGATGGGGTTAGATCCAAAGGATCTAAGCCATGCCTGGCACCCTATTACTGATCCTCATCTACAATTATGCATGTGCATAGTCAAGCCATACACTTCTAAAATGAACTATGCTATAGAACATAGGTGTGTGTTAATGTGGTTCAAAATCTATTATGGAAGATTGTTTTATTATTGAGATAAGGATATCTTAATTCTACAAGAATAAATGTTTTGAGAAATATTTAAATTTAATTTTGACAATAACATGAGGAGTAATATATTTCAAGCTTCAGCGAGACTTCATACCACGTAGTGTTTGTAGATTACGTTCAATATGTTATTTACGCTTGTATTGGTGGGAAAACTCTTGAAAACATGCAAAAGAGACTGCATTCAACCATGTTGTTTACATGACACATGTAGTTTACCTCCAA
Organism: Chamaecyparis obtusa; assembly: GCA_027943335.1. NCBI lineage: Eukaryota > Viridiplantae > Streptophyta > Pinopsida > Cupressales > Cupressaceae > Chamaecyparis > Chamaecyparis obtusa. The sequence goes on along the minus strand of BSBK01002490.1, from coordinate 3,523,132 downwards.
CCTAAATCAGTCTTGTGTACAAATCTATGGATGATGTGTGGTATGATGTCTCGCTTAAGCTTGAAAATGATAAGCATTATGATGCTAAGGTATAATGTGGTAAGCACAAGTATAGTTTCTCGTAAGCTGCTATTGGTATAGTTTTTTTTTTTTCAATGGTTACAAAATCTAGCTTCTCCTATACTTACACGTATGTATACATTTTGGGCTTGGCTTTAATGTCATGTAAATTTGAGTGAAATGGTAATAATATTTAAGAGCAACAAGTATGGCCTTTTAAACAAGTATGCATATACATTATATAACATGAGTGATATATTTTAATGGAAACACTTAATGAGAAGGATGCCTATATAACATGAGGAGTGATATATTTTAATGGCAATGGACATAGAAATTGTAGTGAAACTCTATAATTTATTATGGCTCGGTGTTGTATATCTGTGGTCAATGTCTATTTAAACTTTAGGATGATACTTATATGATGGCTTAAGTAAATTGTTCTTACCTTGAGACTAGTACACCATGGGATTAGAAGATGGTTGTTATAATAGCAACTGTGTGTCTGTGGGATACTTTTATATTTTGTATTAAATGATGATACATATGTGTTTCTTCCTTTTACAACAGTTTATATTCTGATACTTATATCTTGAATTTTCAAATGACCAATGAGTGATAATTTCAAAAGTGTAACATAATTAAAGGCATGTGAATTCATATTGTACTTAATCTAAATGCCACTATGTAATGTTTTTACTTACAATATTTTGACACCCCTCTCCATTTTAAACTAACCTGTGACTTCAAATGAGGAATTATGAAATATAGTTGTAGGTAGTTATCTCTTCTATAATGATGGAGGAGTGAAAGGTAATGATCAATGAGGTTTCTGCTATTAGATCAGATATTAATACACTTACTATTTTGACAGCAATAACATTGCATGATGCCAGAGCTTGAATTCAAAATAGTAAGTGTATTATTTTATTACTGATGTCCCTATTTTATTATTGATGTCCCTATTTGATCTAATAGCATCAATATAACAAAAAGAGCATCGAACAATCAAATAGGGACATGAGGTGCTCAAACATTGAGCTCATAAAAAATGCATGATGCCCTAGCTTGCAGCCCGTGAGCCATCAAGACATTTCCTCATGAAATGATAATAAACGGGGAGTACCACATAGTGAATATCAACAACAAAACAAATAAAGAGAGATCAAACACTTCACATAATGCCTTGAAGGTAATAGAAACAATGTCCTAGCTCTCAAAGCTTGCAGGTCATCGAGCATTCCAAATGTAAAGATGAAAAAAATGCCAGTATTAACATTCATATTTTTCCATTAAATCAACAAATTCCATCAAAATGAAATTGAGTTAATGAGAAGACAAAGCTCGAATGCCTACCTCAAGTCATGGCTGCCATATAAAGATCAAATGCTAAGAAACTATGTTATAAAATTTCATGCCAAATTTCATCAAGAATGGTCCTATATGATCACTAATAGCCAACTTTCAGAAGAATATGAATGAATATGCAAACATACATAAGTGGATGAACATAAATAATGAAGGTACCAAACATTGCCTGAAGTAATGAAGTGTTGACTCAGGGTTCAATCTAGTATGCTCTTGTATGATCCAAAACCTGCAAGGAAGGAAAAGATGGGGTTAGATCCAAAGGACACTATTAGGGCACTATTTCTCCTTGACTATATTCTTTTGGGGTCTTATCTATTGTATTTGTTTCTTTTTTCTTTGAATCATTGTTTACAATTGCTTTTGATGCAATATTTGTGTGAAGAACAAGAACAAAATGGTGAACAAGTGTATTTGACAAACAAAAACATGACACATTTTATTGGGCTAATTGGGTTGGCCTGGTACCATTTACATGGCCTAGCTAGATATTAAACAGTGAGCTCATGAACAATGCTAGCATTAAACAATGAGCTCATGAACAATGTATGATGCCCTAGCTTGCAGCCTGTGAGCCATCAAGACATTTCCTCATGAAATGATCATAAACAGGGAGTACCACATGTAGTGAATATCAATAGCAAAACAAATAAAGAGAGATCAAACACTTCACACAATGCCTTGTAGGTAATATAAATGATGCCCTAGCTCTCAAAGCTCGTAGGTCATCAAGAAGTCCAAATGAAAAGATGTAAACAATGCCAGTATTAAACAGTGAGCTCATGAAAAATGTATGATGCCCTAGCTTGTAGCCCATGAGCCATCAAGATATTTCCTCATGAAATTATCATAAATGGGGAGTACCACATAGTGAATATCAAAAACAAAAAAAATAAAGAGAGATCAAAAACTTCACACAATGCCTTGAAGGTAATAGCAATGATGCCCTAGCTCTCAAAGCTTGCGGGTCATCAAGCATTCCAAATGAAAAGATGTAAACAATGCCAGTATTAAACAGTGAGCTCATGAACAATGTATGATGCCCTAGCTTGTAGCCTGTGAGCCATCAAGACATTTCCTCATGAAATTATCATAAATAGGGAGTATCACATAGTGAAAATCAATAGAAAAACAAATAAAGAGAGATCAAACACTTCACACAATGCCTTGAAGGTAATAGCAATGATGCCCTAGCTCTCAAAGCTCACGGGTCATCGAGCATTCCAAATGCTAAGATGTAAACAATGCCACTATTAACAATGCTAAGATGTAAACAATGCCACTAAAATTGAGTTAATGAGAAGACAAAGATTGAATTCCTACCTCAAGTGCTAGTTGTAATACCCCAAAATTGGCACCTATTTAATTTCATCAATTTTGGTGCATTATCTCGATTTTACATCACCAAAGTCCTAGTTCCCTAGGCAATTTTCTCTCTCCTATCTGACTTAATTTGACTTGATGTCAATTGCAAAGACCATAAATTGCAATAATCAAATATTAATATTAATTCCTAAAGTCTTAGACTTAATTGGCTAAATTACCCCTATGATAAATTAATTTAATTGTAAAGTCCTATGTGCTTTCTAATTAAATTAAATCTACCCCCTTTAGCTAATTACACATCAAAAAGGAATTAATAAATATTTAGTTAATTGAATGGACACCTCTTTATTTGAATTTAATAATTCAAATTACTCGAAAGGTCACCTCCCCACATGTGGCAAATTCCATTCTTTTAATTAAATAATTCATTGTCTTTTTGTCTCAATTAGGAATGAAGAGTCCACTGTTTTGAATCAAGAAACTCTTCATTCCTCTTCTGGCTTGGTCTATTTAATGAGCCTCTTTTTCTCATTCAAAAGAGCAATTTTTGAGAGCATCCTTACTATAGAATTTTTTAGTCTCATATCTCATTATTTTAAAAGCTCTTTTATTGCATTATCTAGTTTAATTTCTCATATTAGTGTAATTGCATTTCACATTTAGATTAAATTTACTTACTTGTTCTTAGTCTAATATCATCTTTATTTCAAAATCAAATAAAAATCTGCATTTCATATTTCTTTCAAAGTTTTCTAGATTAATTGCATTCATTCTTAGCTTAGTTTCATTTTGCTCATATTTGCTTTCAAATCCTCCATTGTTGAATTGGTCTCCCGGCTGTTGGCTCTCGTTCTGAGAGTATTCAAACACCCCATTCACATAGGAGGCAACAGGTCGCCTCACCATGGAATTTGGATTGAGTTCTTCATACTCTCTCCCGAATTTTATCAAGTGAATAATGACCATGTTGTGTTGTGCCTGATTTAGAGGTCACATTCAGTCACATACATTTTGGCGCCCACCGTGGGGCAGAAAGATCAATTTCTGGCCTCATTATCATTTTTTTCTAACAGGAAATTTTGCTCTGCTGTGCGTCGGTATTAATTGTGTACAGATCCTCGCGCGAGAATCCAGAGCGTCCCGCGTGAAGTTTCACCCCTGTGGTACTCTCTCGCGGGAGATTGTAACTATCTCACCTCAGACTGCACTTTTTCGCGCGAGCTTTCATACATTCTCGCGCGAGCCTTCATACATTCTCGTGCGAGCTTGTGCTTTCTCGCGCGCGGTTTGGTACTATCTCGCGTGAAATTCTGTGACAGACAGAGGTTAGGATTTCAGATTTGTTAGTTTTGTTTGCTGTTTTCAATTTTTTGAAATTTTTGAAATTTTTAGCGTTTTCAAATCCGTGCCACTTTGGAAAATAGGCACCCATTTTTTTTTGAAATTTTCACAAATGGTCTCAAAAGTTTAAGTATGATATATTGTTGGAAAGGTCTTTCCGAGCCTATTCCAACCATGTTGATTTCATTATCAGATTTTACCATTTGATGAGCTATTTTTCTTGCAGATTATCTAATTTTTGATTTTGCTAATCTTGTGGGTCTAACAAGCTGTTTTGAAGGTGCTCTTGCTTTCATGGAAAATGTTTAAAATAAAGCATTGGACTTGAGGTACTTTGTTTCATCTCTACAACATTTGGACTTTGGGATTAAAATTGAACATCTCATGTGTTTGGCTTGAGTGTTTACATGCTTTCATAGAACACATTTCAATTGATGCTCTTAATGGGAAATGAATGAACATAGATTTTCTTTCATTCAAGTTTGTGTAAGTGAATGCTTGTGTTTAAACCTTAAGTAATTCTTGGTTCCAATATCAAATATCTCATTGAGTGATTAAGGGCATGGATTCATTCCTTGTTTACATAGGGAGTTAAATGCACCACTTTGTGGACTCACTCTATGTTTTCTTGGAAAGTTAAATATTCCATTGGTTCAACCTTTTTTCATTTGTGAGTAGTATTGATAAGCAACTTTAGATTACTTGTGATTGATCTAGATTGCTATCTTGGGTTATTGGACTCGCTAATCCGCCAGCCCCTCATTTCCGCCCTGTGGTTGCAATCCCAGCGCCACATTAAAGGGGAGGGGTCTATAGGAAAGAAGCGTTAATTGTTCCACTTGGCAACCCTTTTGTGCTTTTTGGAACTCACTTGTTTTCTAGGGTGTGGACTCACTTTGAGTTTGTGTGAGGAGTTAAATGCACCACTTTGTGGACTCACCTCACATTTACTTGAAGGGTTAAATGCACCACCTTTAGTGCTTTTCAATACTTTTGATAGAGAATTACTTACTTTTTCATTTTTAGAAGGCCTGCTTGGGGATTTCATCACCTCAAGGGACAACCTTAACTCCCGTGTTCCGGCGGAGTATAAATATCGGGAGGTGAATCCAAAGACACCTCTCTTGGGAATGAGTTAGATTTCACTCTTGGCTAAGCCTCAAAGAACTTTATACCTTTGAGAAGTGAAGGAGGAGATTTGGGTTACCGTCTCCCCCCGGCTGTGTGATTTCTAATTCTTCTCATCTACGGATTTGTGCCTCACGTACCTTGCGTATATCGAGGACTCCCTTTAGAAAAGCCATGTATATCCTTGTAGACAACTTGCTAGGATGTTGTTGTGTTTTAAGTGCCTGCTAAAACATTCTCAAGAACATACACAAGTAGAGTCCTTAGGGAGTAGAAATACTAAGTCACTATTCATGTTCATGCGCAAGGTTGCTTTGTCCCTTGCCCATTGCTTGAAGACTGTTTGCTTGAACTCCTTGATTGCTGTCTTATGTGCTTGATCAATGACATAAATCTGATTTGCCTTCTATCTGTGATCTATTTTTCTATTTTCCTGTCGTTCACCATCAGAAACTGGTTGTCCTGAGTTAGGAATCGATCGATCTTTGCTTTGACTCATATTGTCTCTCATTAGTCTACCTTATCTCATTGTGCTCTTGTACCTTGCGTTGCGATTGTCTTATCTTGGCTATTCTAGCCATCTCTTTTTGACAATTCGTACCAGGTTCATCTTGCATCTTGGCTGTTCTAGCCATTTATCTCCTTTTCGTTATCTTAGAGACAGAGTCTAGCTTTATCCCGAATCTTTGCTCATTACATCTTTGTCTATGACTGTCACGACTCGAAGTGGCAAGACTTATCCCATTTAGAACGCTGATCAAGATCAAAGTAAACCTTGTAATCGAGACATAGGTCATCCTAAATCTGTTGCAAAATCTGAACTTCGTGAGGAATCCTCACATTCTTCATCATTCCAAGAGTATTACAATCCATTGTTTCAGATACAGTCTGACTTACTATTTCAAGAATATTATAACCCATTGTTTGAAGACCAGCAAGACTCTGAAGGGTCACTTTCTAAAATCAAACCTATTGATCCTTTTGAACCTATCAACTCTTTCACGATCTCTCGTAATACTACCAACAAGATGGGAGATCCAAAACCTTCAAAGTTGGTTTTCAATCTCAGCTCTAACATGCCAAAACCTTCAAAGTTGGTTTTCAATCTCAGCTCTAACATGCCAAAACCTTCAAAGTTGGTTTTCAATCTTAGCTCTAACATACAAACGATCAAAGCCACTGAGAAGGCTACGACAGAAGCTCAATCGCCTTCTAGATTTGCTAGAAACAAACCTTGGATCCCTCATTGTGACATGATCATTGCTCCAGGGAGTGAGGATACTCCTAAACCCAAAACTCCCTTTGTCTTGCGAGGCCCTGCATCTCCCTCGTATAACTCCACAAAATCTCTAGCTTGTGCGAACGCTATCACTCGATCTCATGCAAAGATTATTCTCAAAGGTCCTGAACCTTCGACATCCAGACCAAAACTATCTATGGATAAAGCACTCACTGAGGTAAATGTCCCCAAAGATCTCAATCTCGACCAGTTTCAATCTATGGTGGGTCATTTGACCTCACCTCATTATTTATCCTTCCCTGAAGAAGATGATCACGTGTTGAGCCACCCGCATGATGCTCCCCTGCACACTGAAGTTATGACAGGCCCCAAGAGTATCCCCCACATCCTCATTAACAATAGTGCTAGCCAAAATACTTGCTCTGCTAAGATGCTTACCCAAGTGACAGACAGCTTTGTTCCTGCCAATAGAGAGTCCATTGAGTTCTATGATGCTAAGCTGAAAGAAATAGAAAAGACCTTGAAGATCAAAGATATTGGCATGGGGGAATATCAGATTGAGTCCATCTTGTCACTGACAGCTCTCCCCATATCTCCACATTCCTATGAAGAACCCTCTGAAGATAGATTTGGTATTGGCTATCAGAGCAATGAGCTTGACCAACCTAGCTACAACTTTCACTCATGCAAGGATTCAGATAATGAAGAAACACAGATTCAGCCTATGACACATGAAAGATCTTTGAATGTTCAAAATTCTGATTCATACTACCAGAAAGAGTCTTATCTACCTTCTCAAGTGCTTCAGGAACATGATTTTGGTCCTCACCAGGAGGATTTTATACACTCTACTGAACAGATTTCTACTACTGTAGCTACTACTGAATATGTCACTGCCTCCAATGGCACACATACTGATTGGGAGCAACTGTTGGATGCTTCCCTTATCTTTGGTATGCCTCAAGGTATGCCTATTCTAGATTGTGCTACCACTTCTACTGTTGAACAAAATCCTACTACTGCTGACTCCAATGGCACACATACTGATTGGGAGCAACTGCTGGATGCTTCCCTTATCTTGGGTATGCCCTGGGGTATGCCTACTCTAGATTGTTCCACCACTTCTGCTATTGAACAGACTCCTACTATTTCCAACTCCAATGGCACACATACTGACTGGGAGAAACTATTGGATGCTTCTCTTCTCTTGGGTATGCCTCAAGATATGCCTATTCCAGATTACTCTGCTGCTTCTACTACTGAACAAGATCCTGCTGTTGAAGAAATGTTTCCTTTGACAGATGGTAGCAATGAAGAAAATATGCCTTTGACTATGTCTCTAGCTGAATGGGACTCCATGTCAGATGCTACTACAAAAATACCAGTTGATGCTATGCACCTATATGCTAGTCTTAACAACTCAGAAAGAGGAGAAAGTTATGATCCTCCAGATCAAGCTATTGATGATGATCCTTTCCACCCTCCTATGGAGATCATTCCTATGGCTCCTACGCCATTTTCTCCAAGCTTTACTCCTACTGCTCCAGCAAATCATGGGTATGTAAGACCCCATTCTATTATAGCTTCATGGAATATTGGAAGATCCAAAATTGAAATGGTTCCTATTCGTGCACTCTTACCACCTGAAAGGGGACCTGACTCTTGGAATAGGTTATCTTGGTTAGGCTCACATAATATTCCTCCAAACTTATCTGACTCTTCTAAGATGACTCACAATCAACAACTCTCTATGGAAGATTACTTTCTTGATCTACCTGATGCATTCATGAATGATGAGGATGATACTGATATATTTGCATTTGAGCCCATCCCATTGACTTTTCTTCCCCCTTCATCTCCTAGAAAAGTGGCTCGTCCACTTCCATTTCCACCTCTCCACCTGAACCTGTCATATAAGCCTTTTTCATCCACAATTCCTGAGTCTTTTGGAAGTAACTTGGATGTACAACATAAAAATAAAAATAATGAGAATCCACTTATATCTCAAGGTCACCATGTCCCATCTAATCAACATGTGACTATGAAGAAAGGAAAGAAACAAAGGTGTTCAAAAGACCACAAAGGTCCTCAAAAAGAAGAAGACAATCAAAAGCCAGAAAATAAAATAAAAAATGGATCTCGAAATCCATTCTATAGGCATTGTCATCAAAAGCACCTCAAAGTAAAGAAGAAAAAATTCAAAAGCTATGTGGATTCCAAAGAAAGAAAAAATCAAAGTTTTCATTCAAGCTTCCAAAATTCTCATGCTTCCCTCCATTCCATCACCCTTGCCTCTCATACTTTACCCTCTTCACTCCATCTTGCCTTTTCCCAAAGTGCATATCAGTATCTCCTTATTGCTAATGACATGACTAAGAAAAATCTAGAATGTACTCTCCCTAAGCGTTTAGAGCGTGGGAAATTTGACGAAGAGTTAAGGTGTGTCCATGAGGATATTTGTGGGTCTCACTTAAGTGATCTTTCCTTGACTATGGATCTCTTGACTGTTGGACACTACTGGTTGGTTCTCTTGTTACTGCTACAACATCTGGTTCTGATTCTGCAACTTCTCAGCTGGCTACTACTACAAATGACTATGTTTCCAGAGATCACCACTAAAGGAGAGAAACTCAAAGAGCCCATCAACGCTCTTCATCTAAAGAAGTTCTATACTTGACATTCTCTATGTGCTCATGTACATACTTATTGATCTTGAAAAAATCCTAAAAAATGGTATATTGCAAAAATCCTAAAAATTACAAAATGTCTTGAAAAAATGATCATCTTAGTGAAAACCTGGCAAACAGGCGCTTTGATGTATCTATTATCCTGGTGAAAACCTGGTAAACAGGCACCATGATAATACAAAAAAAAAAATAGAAAATGTGAAAAATACAAAAAAAATGAAAAGATCAAAAATACAAAAAAAAAGAGATATTCAAAAAATACAAAAAAATAAAAAAAAGAGAAAAGTACAAAAAAATTGAAAAAGAGAAAAATGTGCGATTGATGAAAACCTGGTAAACAGGCGTCATGGTAGCAAAAATAGAATCTCTGCCAAGATGGTGAAAACCTGGTAAACAGGCACCTCTTGTTTCCTGAAGCTGCATCTCATCTCAGCATCGCTTGGCTCTTAGTTTCCTGCTTTAGTTTCCTTCCTTTCCTGCTTTAGTTTGTTTTCCTGCTTTCCTGCTTTAGTTTGTTTCCGGCTTTGGTTTGCTAGCTCATGCGCTTGTCTTTGAGTTTTCCTCAACTCTTCATAGATTGGAACTGGTTCACACTTGGGGGCACCTGCCTGGTCTAAGGGGCATTGTCCTATCGCTTTCAGAAACTCTTTTGAGCATTGGTTGCCAGTGGTTCTCACTATGCCTGCCTGTGGATACCTAGCTTTCGTTCGATCTCTCTTCTTTAGGATTTCTCTCTTTTATCAATCACCAGTGATTCTCATTACATCTGCCTACTGTCATTATCTCATTGAGACTTTGAACATTATCTTTCCGAATTGTCTTCAATCCGCTTGAACACGAACTTGAACTGAAACTTAAACTAAATGTGTGTTCCTTTGAGGCATGTTGAGCTTTGTTTTCTTTGAGTGCTTGTTTGTTTTCTTTGCTTTCTTTGCTTTCTGCTTGTTGGTTTAGTTCCAATGATCCAAAGAATTCATTTAAGAGGGGTGTCCATCTGTAAGAGCCTCTATCTCATATTGGATGGCCATGTGTACCTCGACTCCTTTTATATGGATGCTTTGGTGAGGTTGGTTCTTCTCCTTGTCTTTTGAGTGACTTCTTTCTGCTACTGATAAATTGTAAACGCTCGTCCTATTAAGTGAACGTAAGGGTCACTGCGAGCAATCTTTGGCAAAAGAAGGAACTCCTGCGTGCTTGGTGTGTTTGTTCGCAAGAGACATTCAAGTCATTCTAGAAAATGTGCTTTGATGCTTATGTTAACTTGCTAAATTAAAAGGAATAGGTGTTCAGGTCATTCTAACTTCTTGTGTCTTAATGCTTACACCTCATTCTGACAAATTTAAGACTTATGTCATATTCATATTCTCATGTTGGGAAGAATTGTATGGCATCTTGCGATTGTCCTGTGCTTAAAAGAACTCAATGATGATAAATACGATGAGTCCAACAGCCGAGTTCGGAGGATTGCATTTGTTCATCCTAGGCCTGCATTTAGACTTGCATCTTTCATTCTAGGCTTGCATCTAGAGTGCTTTCTTGTTGCTCTCTTGATTGCTTTCTTCTAGATCTTCTCATCAAAGGTTCTCATCTTTTGTCCCAGTCTCATCTTGGCTGCATCCATTTTCGGGATCGAAATCAAAATCTGACATCTCTAAGTGGCTCAAAATCACGTTTTAAATATTGGACTCCTTCTGGATCGGATGCTTGTGCAGTCAGCCTTTTGGTGTCATCTTCCTACCAGATCCTCATCTTTGCATCATGTTCTCAAATCTTTGCTTCTTTTCATCAAGTCAATTCAAGTCAAATTTAGTCAACCATAGTCAACCTAGTCAAACTTGGTCAACAAGACCTCTATTTTGCTCCGTTTCACTTCTGTAGCTTCGCGAATCTAGTCTAATTGCTTTTGCTCTGTAATCTCTTATTGTTTATCATCCTTATGACATGTCATCTTTCAATTTCGCTCCCAAGGGGGCAGGATGATTACATCATTTGAATCTTGTCGAATCTATTCTTGAATCAGTCTGATTTGAATCATCAGTCCTCATTGCTAGGGGCATCTTCACGCCTCGCATCTTGTTATCTGGAAATCTATCTCTTAGGTATCTGAGCAATCTAACTCAGATCCTCGAGGATCATTCTTCGTTCTGGAGATGGTTCTTGAAATCTTTTGGGTATTGGGGCAATCTAACCCTAATTCATGGGAGTCAAGCTTCGTTCTGGAGATGATTCTCAAAATCTCTTTTAGACCATTATCTGGGCAATCTAACCTGGGTCTCGGAGGACTAAGCTTCGTATTGGGGCAATCTAACCCCAATTCTGGTTCTCTTCTAAGATCGTTGTCTTCACAATCTAACTTAGACTTCAAAAAATTTATGCTTTGATCTGCTTTCATCTGTCACTTCAGACTATTCTTTGAATCAACGCGCTGTTCGCACATCAATTCAAAGAGGGGCAAATGTAATACCCCAAAATTGGCACCTATTTAATTTCATCAATTTTGGTGCATTATCTCGATTTTACATCACCAAAGTCCTAGTTCCCTAGGCAATTTTCTCTCTCCTATCTGACTTAATTTGACTTGATGTCAATTGCAAAGACCATAAATTGCAATAATCAAATATTAATATTAATTCCTAAAGTCTTAGACTTAATTGGCTAAATTACCCCTATGATAAATTAATTTAATTGTAAAGTCCTATGTGCTTTCTAATTAAATTAAATCTACCCCCTTTAGCTAATTACACATCAAAAAGGAATTAATAAATATTTAGTTAATTGAATGGACACCTCTTTATTTGAATTTAATAATTCAAATTACTTGAAAGGTCACCTCCCCACATGTGGCAAATTCCATTCTTTTAATTAAATAATTCATTGTCTTTTTGTCTCAATTAGGAATGAAGAGTCCACTGTTTCGAATCAAGAAACTCTTCATTCCTCTTCTGGCTTGGTCTATTTAATGAGCCTCTTTTTCTCATTCAAAAGAGCAATTTTTGAGAGCATCCTTACTATAGAATTTTTTAGTCTCATATCTCATTATTTTAAAAACTCTTTTATTGCATTATCTAGCTTAATTTCTCATATTAGTGTAATTGCATTTCACATTTAGATTAAATTTACTTACTTGTTCTTAGTCTAATATCATCTTTATTTCAAAATCAAATAAAAATCTGCATTTCATATTTCTTTCAAAGTTTTCTAGATTAATTGCATTCATTCTTAGCTTAGTTTCATTTTGCTCATATTTGCTTTCAAATCCTCCATTGTTGAATTGGTCTCCTGGCTGTTGGCTCTCATTCTGAGAGTATTCAAACACCCCATTCACATAGGAGGCAACAGGTCGCCTCACCATGGAATTTGGATTGAGTTCTTCATACTCTCTCCCGAATTTTATCAAGTGAATAATGACCATGTTGTGTTGTGCCTGATTTAGAGGTCACATTTAGTCACATACACTAGTTCCCTCTTCCCACATGGTGTTGGCCTCTTCGCGCCATGTAAAAGTGCAGTTCCATCTTTGGGGCAGCTCTTCGAATTAACACAAAAATTAAAAATGACACTATTTTTTTTTATATAACTAAAGGGTGTCAAAATTATGATGTTACTGTCACTATTATGACACCGTCAAGTGCACTTGCAAAAAAAAACACAAAAAACAAACACAAATTGTAGTGGCATCACAAATTGGTGTCGAAATTCAACCCCAAATGTTGTAGTATAAAGAAGGGTTTGCAACTTGACTTAGCCAAGATGATGTTGAGATAATTGGAAGAAAACATGTAGACTATCTGAGTCACAAGATCAAATACATGCAAGTTTGGGTCACTTTAGGTACATACATTTTTCTACCTGCAAAACTATTTTCCCTTAGTCGGTAATGTTGAATGGGATGTAAACCGACCAGTTATAATGGAAATCATTGAATTTATAAATAAATTAGACAAGAATTTTGATCTGGTCATGGACGATTACTTTAGAAAATTCAAGGAAAGAATGCATAAGAGAACTAGGATTCTTGCACAATTAGTTAAAAAATATAAGGATGATATTTGTTTCCTAGTAGACATCAACACCACTTTGATAAAGGTAGTCAAACTAAGGACTGCATGACTACCCCCTATGGAGTATGAGATTGATATTGATCGAGCCACCAAATTAATAAAGGCCTTACTTGATGAGAAAAAGAAAAAGATGCTACACAGTTTAAAACATATGAAGAATCCAACTCTAGAATCAAAATGGGACTAGTAGTAGAGAAGATGGGAAGGAAAAAGGATAAAATGGTTAAAAATTTGAAGAAACAATTCTATGTTATGGATTATGAAGATGAGAAAATGGATGAAGAGGCAATCAAGGAACATGTATCAGTCAGTAAAGATGATGATGAAGAGGCCATCGAGTCCGATGAGCTAGAATAGGAAGAGCCACCAAAGGCTTCAAAGGAAAAAGACAATCAGATTGATACTTCAACTCAAGAAAGGACAAGGTAAAAAATAGGCAACACACCACCTCAGAAGAGAGGTTTAGCAAAAAATAACAAGGCCAACACCAACCCACACTTATCAGAAAAGGAGAAGAAAAAAAGCTTCCACCAAGATCCCTAAACCAAAAAGGAGAAGAAATTTGATAAGAGGAAAGGATGAAATTGATTCAAAAGATGAAGACAAAAATCAATTCTAAGTTGTGCTAAAAAAGGGACCACAAATAATTAATGAGATAGATGAAGGAATAAAGAAGACTAGAAGAAAAACCACTCCTAAGCTTAATAGGTATTCTAACCCAAGCACAAAAGATCAAGATAAGCTAGAGGAAGCAATCAAAGATATGACGATTAACTTTAAATGAGTTCTAGTAGAGTTTTTTGACATTATATCGAAGGAAGTATATGAAAAATTGTCTGCAAGATGGACATATGCACATTAGACTGAGAAAATAATGAGAGAAATGTCATTAATTCTGGCCAAGCCAGATTTTACTATTCCTGAGATTGATGCTACTTTGCAACAACATTCAGGAAATGTTTTGATGAAGGAAAGAGAATTCAATATTCAAGGTAAAATACAAGAGGTAGATGATGAAAGTAGAAATATTAGGACTAGAACTCTAACTCCACTGGATAAAAATGAGCCAACTACACCCTCAGTTGACATCGAGCAACCTGCACTAAGTATACAAGCAGGTGAACTAATAGATGTATAGGATGAGCCAATTCACATCTCCAATACTGAGCAACCAGAGGAGGAAACATATGCTGAATATTTCATCACTATTACCAAGATCATAATGGAAGTTATTCCAGAGATGCTGAAAACATTAGGGGAAGGAGAAATATCAATTGAAGATATAACAGAAGGAGACCTGACGATGAAGCCAAGGAAGATGAAGTAATAACTGTTGCTACCAAGAACCTCAAAGAAGAAGAAGAAACTAAAGTAGCAAGAGAAATGGTACCAGGTAATTTACCTATTATGGTACAATCTATAAATACATCTATTAAGCACCAAATAAAGGAAGTTCCACTCAGGCACGCAAAAGACATAGTTGAAGACAAGGGTAAAGAGACAGGTAAAGAGATCGAGCATAGTTGTGAAGCTACACAAGATGAAGAACACACTGAGACCACTAATGCAGAAGGAACTGATCAAGAAACATAGGAAGAGAACACAATAGAAAATTCTACTACAAGCACAAGGCTAAAAGCCCCAACACCACATATTGTAGAATCTACAATAGGGAAGGACAAAGAAGAAGAAAACTCCACTGATCTACCAAAGCCAAATACGAAGCACAAGGCTCAAATTTCAGTTACACAATCTCCCACATTAAGCATGCAAGACAAGAAGAAAAAGAGGAAAAATGGAAGTAAGGGTCCGCTCACACTTGATGAGGTAATTGAAATCCCTACATGTGACCCAGGAGGACACTTGACCCTAAAGCTCCTAGAAAATATGGAGAGCTATGCACCCAGAAAGTAGCTCAGGAAAAGCTAAAGCAAGAACATAAAAAAACTAAGGTGCTAGAGGATGTAAAGGAGATCCTAATGCAAGTTGCACCAGATGTCAATATAGATGATACGACACCCATCATTGATCAACTTGCACTACTCACTGAGACAATAAATGGACCAACTAAAGATGCTGAGAAGATGATAGAAGAAAGAGTACAAAAGAAAATTCAATACAAGTTAATTGAGAAAATCAGCCAAGCAGTGGCAGTAAATAAGGTAAAACTTTCTGAACTAGTAACCGAGTTAGAAAGTATTATTCAGAAGATTATTATAATTTTATAGAATTTATGCACTTTAGACCATTTCACTATTGAGATTAGTGAAAATTTAAAGAAACTTGATGATGATCTCAAGAAAAGTGAAAATAGTCTCACAACTGAGCCTAATGCATTTCATGTGCATTATTCAAAAGTCAAACACTTTCAGCAGTTGAGAATAGAGTTAAGGAAAGAAGTGGACAAAATCAAAGAATGGGTAACTGAGCTATAGGCCAAATTACTCCCACACCTAGATGTGATGCATAAATATGTGAAGAAGGCAAAGGAACTAGTTGCCACCCAAGAGTTATCTATTACAGAACATATTTTTGACAAGCATGCACTAGTAGGATTAGAGAAGATTTCTTTAAGAAATATAAAAGAGGAATAGAAAAACCTCATGGCCAACCTCAACAAAACCCATCAGAATATCTTTCATAAATTGTGAGTACATTTTTGGCATTAATTTCAAAAAAGGGGGAAATATATGTAAATAGATATTGTATGTACTTTACACCGAGAGCATGTTGAAAGGTGGAGCTCACACATTTTTGAGTTTGTAAATTCTTAAGTCAATTTTTTTTAATTGGCACATATATGTTTTTGACACTAATTCCAAAAGGGGAGAATGTTACTCCTAATTGCATTAAGAGTTTTCATTAGTATCATATTGTAAGAATTTGCAAATAGCAAATATTGAACCAAGGATCTAGAGGTTGAAGAAAAGCACAAGAGAGAAAATATGAATGCAATGATGGATTGAATAGATCCAATGAATTAATCAATGCTCAATGAAATTATTACATAATAGGCCTCCTTATATAGGAAAGGAAATAAGAGACAATGATAAGGAGCTGATAAGCTATCACCTATGCTAGGTGTAATCACATGTCCACCAAATGTGGATCATCCTCCATTATGCAATAAATTACGTGCAATGGATTAGGATGATAATGTGATAAGATCACGAAAGGTGGATCTCACACACAATAAGGTATGTGATGACAACTATCACACCAAAAGTGAAATTTCTCCTACACCATGTGCTTAATAGATGTGCACACTCCTATGTGTCTCAATCACAACTTACTATGCAATGCATTAACCTAAGTAAGATTAAGTAAAGTGTAATTAGGAATATTTAATTACACCAACACCCCCCCTTAAGTGCAACTTAGGGGAATGCACTTAAACTCACAATGCAAGATGGGTCCTGGCAACTAGGCCATGTTAGGTACCCATGTACAAATGCAATACATGAAATGCATAACTCTCATAAAGTGGAGAAAGAGGGAAAACCTCATGGGAAAATCCCTCCCCCAAAAAGAGAGAAGAAAACAAGATGCATGGATGGATGGAGTGCTCAAGACCCCCCAAGAACTACATACGTCATGTATATACAAATAATTATCCCCCCATAAGAAGGATAGTTGGAGACATGATATCCCCCCCATAATGAAGAATCTCCTACAAAAAATGGTGAGTGCTCGAAGACAAAGTATATTCCAATGACTACAAACAAAATTTCTCCCCTTGGGAAGAAGATATACCAAGTGCAAATGTAGGTGTGGTTCCCATTCTGGATAGGAACTAGGAAGTGGAATCCAAATGAAGTATGATGATGATGCCATGAACCAATCGATATCCAAATGAAAGAAGGAAGAAGGTCTCCAAATATGCATCTTTGAAGACTGAATAGGCCTCTCCAATCTCAAAGAATCTATCACATCATGTGACAAACCAAGTGAAGAAGAAGAATCAAGAATATCAATCTCCAAAGAATGTGAAGAAGTATCTTCAACTGTGATGAAACTATCAACAAAGAGAAGAGAAACCCCCTCAAGTATGTCTCCCAAATCTGAAAAATGAGACTCCACAAATAATGAACCAATATCTGGCAAGTAAGAATCCCAATCAGGAAGACAAATAGATATCTCTTGTAATGAATCACTAGAATCACCAACAAGAGATGATTGTCTGATCTCAACTAGAGAAGTAGGAGCTACAGGAGGAGCCACTGGATCATCCTCCCTCTCAATTGCTGCAAATTCTTCAATTGCATCTAAAATATAATCATCATAGGGAATATTATTTGCATCATCAAGAGGAATGAGGCAATATGAAGCAAGATCATCTAGGAATGGAGGAACATGTGGATCACCAAAAATCTCCCAAATGATTGTCCAAATTATGTGTGGACATTGAACACCTCTAAATTTGGGGTAGATGTCATAGAAGAGACACAAACTGATGCTACCAATTATCAAATTTATAATATGAGCATTCTTTTCTCCCCAAACATATTGCTTCCCCTATGACTTTGGCTCAAGAATGAGTCCATAAAGATGAGGCAAGAGATTAAGCCACCTACAATGTGTGATGATTCCTTTTGCCCATGACTCATAATTATCCTTAGTCAAAAGTACTACTATAGGATGTGTTTCATAACCCATGATTACATTAATGATACACTTCTCTCATTACAAATTGAGATCAACAAATTATTACACTCCAAAATCAGGCTATAATAGACTTAGATCATTATGCAAAAAACCAAGCTAAGGCTTATGCATTACAAATGAAAAAACTAAGCCAATTTTTGAAAGTACAATTTTTGGTCACCGTCACTAAAATCTGATTCTAGATTTGGCAAATACAGAAAAAAATATGCAATTTAAAAAAAAATTGCACCTAAAAAGGAGTTCATATGAGGTCAAATGAGGCCTTGGAAGTTGCCAAAACTGAGATTTGTGATTTTCAAAAAATTCAAGAATAGAGATCAGAAACCACCTAAACCATTGTGTAGATCATGAAATTCTACCCCAAAACAAAAAAAATTGCTCAAAAAAAGGAGTCCAAATGACTGAGATATCGCTGTTTGAAAATTGCCTCTAAAATTATTTTTTTCTGAATTGTCACCACCGCACTTCCAAAATTCAAATAGCTCTAGATTTGGCCTCGGGTGTCCGATTTGGATGAAATAAAATTTGATTTAGGGGTTTTTGGACCTCCTTAATATGATGGAAACCTCTGATTTGCACCAGCAAGCACCAATATTGACCTGCAATAGAAAGCCAGAAAATACAAAACCCCAAATTTTCTCCAAATAGACTATGCAATGGTGATGTCCAAATACCTTTATTCTATAGCCACAATTGAATCAAGCCAAGATTGCACTTCTTGAAAAGAGGTCTTCATACCTTGAGAGCTCTAATACCATGTTAGAGTTTTAGGTGACTCTACAACACCCCCAGGATC
This sequence comes from Chamaecyparis obtusa, assembly GCA_027943335.1. Lineage (NCBI taxonomy): Eukaryota > Viridiplantae > Streptophyta > Pinopsida > Cupressales > Cupressaceae > Chamaecyparis > Chamaecyparis obtusa. The sequence goes on along the minus strand of BSBK01002490.1, from coordinate 3,504,460 downwards.
GAATGCAAGACCAAGATAACTTCCACAAGAGATTAGCAAGACAATTGCATTAAGATGCAAGAATGATATTATTGATCATGGACATGAATAAAATGTACATAATTATGTGGAAGCCATGAGTGCTTGTCCTTTACCTTTGTCTTTGGATGATGATGGAGATGTAGAAGCTGCCAAATGTGTAGAAGAAGGAGTAGACACTAATGAGGGCAACTTAATGTTGTGTTTCTGAATAATGTGAGTTAGCTCATCAATCTTCTTTTGAAAACACTTATGCTCATCATGTCCTAACTTTTGACAATATGTACATTTATCTCTCTTTCTTCTAGATGATTCCTCTCTTGAAGAGGACTTGGATTCAGTACTTTTTGGTGAAGATTCATTACCTTTTTCATGAGGCTTAGGATCCTTATTGTGTTTCTTTCCTTTTCCATTAGAATCCTTTGATGTAGACTCACTTGCAATCAATGCTTGATGTGTGGAAGGCTTCAACTGACCCATGTGTGCCAACTTTACTTGTTCCCTTGTGAGCTGTGATACAAATTCATCAAGAGAGGGCAATTTGTATGCACTACCAAGAGCATCCATAGTAGCATAGAATGTAGAAAAAAAATAGAATAATCAGGACCAAGCTTGGAAAGAATAGAAAAGATCAATTGTTCATCCCCTTTAACAATGCCACATGAAGAAAGCTCCAATCTAATAGTATTGAACTTAGAGAAAAAATCTTGAATATTGTCAAAATCTCTAGGATTAAGACCTATGAGATCATTCTCTAATCTAAATTTTCTCATTCTATCAGATTTACCAAAGAGTCCTTCCAATGTGAGCCAAGCATCATGAGGATGTGTGCAAGATGCAATATGAAAGTGCAAGTCACGAGAGATGGATGATCTAAGAAAGCCAAGTGCTTTATCCCTTCTATCAAACCATTTTCACCTTTCTACAACACCTGTTTGAGGTTCTTGATCTTGTCCAAGAGTTATTCTAAGCAATCCAAGACTCAACAAATGATCACTTAAAGATACTTTCCATTCATGGTAGTTATATGGAGTGAGGATTTTAACCTTTAAATTATCCATATTGCAACCAAATAATGACTGATAATTACTGATAACTCCTTCAAATGACTGATGCAAATCAGAAAACTGAAATCCAAGGATTAACCAAGTGTAATTATAGCCCCAAAATGACCTATTTCTAAAAGTGATATTTCTACCCAAAATCACTCAAATCTGATTATAGATCTAGAAAGTAGATGAAAAATCATGCACTTTCAAAAAAAAATTCACCTCAAAATGTTACCGTGTGTGCCCAAACGAAGCCCTGAAAGTTGCAGAAATCAAGAACAGACAAGAACAGTCAACAAGATCTACAATTTCTAACAAATATGGCCACCAAAATTTAAAATAAACACCACCACTAGAAAGCTCAAGAAATTCTACCCAATTTTTAAAAAAATTGCACCCGATTTGGAGCCCGGATGACCAAGTTATAGCCTCTCAAAGTTAGACTGTCAAATAAAAAATGCAAATGGTGAAGGCAGAGAATTTTCCAAACCCTGATGACATCAAAAAAATAGTGGGTTAAATTTGACAGTTGTACGGCCATCAAAAAGATCCAATTTCACCCTGTTGCGATGGCTAGACGACCGTCAATTTTAGCACAGTAAAATGCAGACCCCCTTCGGTGATGTGGCAAATTATGTGTCAGTTTGTACTATCTATACTATATGGATTTTCTCATGTGTGGTGTGACATGTCATAGTGACATGGAATTTGTGTCATAGGGGTCTGAGGTGTCCAGCGAGTGAGGTGGTCACTGATTGGGCACAGGGGTGCCGAGGAGGAAAGGTGATGGGGGCAACCGCGTGGCTGTCGGTGATGACGGGGTGGGGTAGTGGCCTGCATGGTGGGATCAATGCTTGTTGTGTGGGGTTTGTAAGAGCTATTGTAGGTGGAGGTGAATGAGGTGGCATCGTAGGAGCTGGGTGCAAAGGCAGCCGCTGGAGGCGTCTCGACGCTGGTCTGTAGACGGAGCGCAGAGAGGAGGAGTACGACGGTTGGCCATTGGGAGGAGATCTGGCCATCGGCGAGGGATCTAAAGGGTAGTGTTGTGTCTGCCACTGGTGGAGCATGGGGGTTGCACATGGAGGGGAAGAGTGACGCAGGGGTGTGGGGTTTTTAATCCCACATTCCCTGCGCAAAGGGTTTTTAAACCTTTAATAATGCAAAGTGCCCGCCAAATGTAATAGATAAGAACTTTGGCTGGTCTATGCCTTGTGTTCAGTTGTGGGAATATTTTGTGATGCGCTAATGATGCACTCTGCTGCAATCATAGAATATTCTCTGTACAAGGGGATGTACCAACCCCAGATTTTTTGCAAAAATAATAAAAAAATTCAGAAAATTACAAGATGAATTTTTTTTTTTTTTTGAAAAATCATACTGAGAGGGCAGATCGGATTGTACGATCTGATTTGCAAATTTTTTTTGCTTCGGATTGGACTTTCACCAAATATGGGTGAGTTTATAGTCGATTTTAACCGAAACAGCCTCCCGAACGCAATGGTGAGGTCAGATCTACTCCAAGATGCCTTTATCACACGCTGGTTGCCAGATATGAGATTTAGACCTTCAAAGCTTGCATCAAGCTCTCTTCAAATTGGCTGATCTAAAACACTCTAATGGCTCTGATACCATGTAAGAATTTGCAAATAGTAAATATTGAACCAAGGATCTAGAGGTTGAAGAAAAGCACAAGAGAGAAAATATGAATGCAAGGATGGATTGAATAGATCCAATGAATTAATCAATGCTCAATGAAATGATTACATAATAGGCCTCCTTATATAGGAAAGGCAATAAGAGACAATGACAAGGAGTTGATAAGCTATCACCTATGCTAGGTGTAATCACATGTCCACCAAATGTGGATCATCCTCCATTATGCAATAAATTATGTGCAATGGATTAGGATGATAATGTGATAAGAGCACGAAAGGTGGATCTCACACACAGCGAGGTATGTGATGACAACTATCACACCAAAAGTGGAATTTCTCCTACACCATGTGCTTAATAGATGTGCACACTCCTAGGTGTCTCAATCACAACTTACTATGCAATGCATTAACCTAAGTAAGATTAAGTAAAGTGTAATTAGGAATATTTAATTACACCAACACATACATATAGTTGGTAACCAAAGCACACAGTTCAGTTGGTCATAAGTACAAGTATAGTAATTGAGAAAAGACTTGATCGAGCACCTATATCAAGTAAAATGTTTATCAAGCACACAAGATTATTGAACATCATTATTATACCAAGGTAGAAACATAATATTTACTGAGTAATCTAGAGTTGCCATAAAAGTTTGGAATGACACAAAAATCAAGGAAAAAAAATTTTACTGAGAAAAAATAGTTTACATAAATTAAGGTAAAGATTTATTGGGAATGACACATTGATTGGTTATGATCTCTATACTATTTTGCATTAGGTTATTTATTTGGATTTTTGATCAAGATTTTACAAGATGGTTACACAACCTTAATTAGGTTAAATTATTATGATTTAAAAGTATTTTCAAGATGTCAATTTTATCAGTAGAAAAGATATACATGAAGTAGCCATCATTGGGAGACATTTGAAGATCTGATAGGGTTATGTTGAAAGGATTTTGATAGAGTATTCAATTTTATCAAAAATAGTTGAAAGGCTACCAAGAAGTATTGAAGGAGACATTCATCACAACAAGGTGATTTCATATTTGTACTTAAAGGATCTGATATTTAGAAAAGTAAGTTTCTTCAACCAGATCAATTTCATTGTTACTCTCTAGAAATTATGAAAGATAAAATATCCTAAAAGAGTAGACTTAACAGTCTTATGTAAAATCTCTTAACCGAGTGCACACTTGAAGAGTGTTTCTAAAATCCTCTAACAAGGATTATCTTAGCAAACCTTTTATACTACTCCTAATAAGGTAAGATCATCAGAAGTGATTGTTTAGGTTAAGAATTACCACCCCAACTCAGGCATTAGGGCTACTTAGTAGTTCTATCCTAACAATAGAAACCTCCTCAAGTTGTGGCTGGACTCTGAATAAGGAGGAGTCTCCGAATTCTAGGCTGGTTCCTATTTGATATGGGATATCAACTCTTGATTGATTAACTTTATTGGAAAAGGGAAGAAGAAAACTTTAAAATTGAAAGTAAATAGGCATGATACACCAAAAGTAGATTCAAAATTTTCTTGAAAGATTTGACAGTAAATCCAACTCATATATCAAAGGTTTAACACTTTGTATCACTGTTCAACATATAGGCTAACAAATCTCACTACTAGGGTTAAACCACAAATAGCTTGAACAGTCAATAGACATACAAATTCCTTATGAGGTTTGAATTATTGATCACCTTGAGAAGGAATAAGGATACACTCACTTCCCTTGGATAACAATGGAATAAACACTAGCAATAAAAGATGAAAACAAAATTTTGTAATCAAAACTCCAAATGTATGGGCCAATGAAACATCTTCTTTATTCTCCTCAAAATATGACAATGTGATTACAAAAATGGTATCCAAAGCATCTAGGAACAATAAGTTCACTATATTCCCTCTCTCCAAAACTTGCAACCCCCTCAACTGATAAGAAAACCAATTTTATACAAAGCCCTAGCCTCAAATCTGAAAAATGAAAGCCTCACTTATTTTCCCTAATTTGGCCAAAATTAAGCCAAAATCCTAGTCTATCACCATTATTAGTGCCCTAATTATTGGTTTTAATAAAGGATATAAATCCTTTTTACAATTGTCTTTGTGTGCTTCTGGATTAGATTGTGTATACTTTTTTTTTTTTTACAATGTTTACCAATATTCAAATTATTTAATTTTGAAATAAATTCAAAAAATAACAAAAACCTACACTACCCTATCTTAATAAATGAATTCCTAAGTCTAAAACTTTCTTTGTGGAAGAGGGTTGACATGACCACTCTTCCCACTTGCATATAATGTGGATATGGGGTAGTTAGGTGGCACTGTTAAGATCTCAAGGCCTACCAAGATGTGCACGTTTGCCTTAATGGAATTCAATGTGCTTGCTATGCGGACTCCAAAAACACAAAACAAACTATCATTCTTGAGCTTGATGTTATTGTTTAACTTCACAGAGAAGAATCAAGAAGAAACCCTAGCTTGACAGTAATGAAACTCTGCTAAAATTTTCAATGGAGCTCAGAGTTTCTGTCAATGAGATCTCTGTCTTCGATAGTTCATACACTAGCATTAGATCTAGACTAAGAGTTTGTCTTCATGAAGGCCCAGGTTCTTATTATTGATCCGGAGTTTTGGTTTTGTGATTTTTCTTGTGATTGTGGCTCCATCTTTGAGTCTTTGAGCTCGGATTTGGCTTTTGGTATCAAGCTATGAAGTCGGTTTGAGTTTGAGTAACTCTTGGCCTCATCTGGTAAGTGACTGTGTATTCATCATTTGGGTTGTGAGCTGACTGCATCCTTTAAGCCTTTTGCATGAGGTTGAGATTATTGCTTTACTTACGGCTCCCCCTTTTCTTTTCACTGGTGACCGAATGTCTTCATGGCCTGTGCTAAAAACTTGAGCTTGAAGTCACAACTTCGAAGAGCATGACTTGGCCTTGAGCTTTGGTTCACTGTGTCATGGCTTGACTTGCATGAATAGCTCATGACTATGAGCATATTATAACACAAAGTTACATGGGCTTGAAGTCAAGCAAATCCATGACTTAGTCTTGCATTCTTATATCACTAGGCATGACCTTTTGACTATTATTTCATCTTGTATGTGTGGCCGAGACTGTGCTTGAGTTTCGACTTGTGGGTTTTTGAACTGTGACTCACATTCAATTCATGGCTTGTGACTTGGCATGCATCTCATATTTTTTTATTCTCTTGCTTCTCAGCTTGAAGATGTAACATGGCCTCTAAACATTTTGTAACATGAAGTTACACATGGTTGTAACTCGGCTTCTCTCGAGTTCATTCCTATCATAGCTAACCCTTAGCATTTTGGACTTTTGATGAACTTGGTTGTAACTCAAAGTTCAAACCCACTGTTACCTTTGGATATGACTATGAACTTGGTCATGACTTATCTCAAGCTTTCTACGACAGGTAATCTTCAGCCACTTTTGACTGACAAAATTTGAGCATGAACTTATTTGTTTTCACCTTTTCTGATGTGGGTTCTTGCATCTTTGACAACACCGTGACTTATGGGTTTTCTTCAATCATCTTGGTAAAGCCTAAGTTATGACTCGGAGATGTAAAAAATGAAACTTGGCTCTAGCTATGACCTCTTTGAGTCACAACTTAATACTCTTACCGAGCTAGCTAAAAATTGATATCGAGCACAGACTTTATTGCATAAAATATGGAGAAACATGAAGATAAGTCATTCAAAACCCTTTTCCCATTTTGTATTTCATACTAAATTTAATCATTTTGTCTTTCACTGATGTCTGTAGCTTTAGACATTCTTGTATCTTTGTTTTCCATCTTTTATTAGCACATAAATATGATATTTGATGGCACATAAACATAACCCATTTTATCTCCTTCCTATAGATGATATCTGCACTGTCAATTACAACAATAACATTCGTTATTTTGTTAACCATTCTCTATTGCTGAAAAATCCATTATTAAAATTTTCATAGCTCCACTGGGAATAAATAAACTTCATTGTCTTAATGCTTGAAATTTCATATTCACTATTGTTACATTTCTAATATTCTCAATTACCATTTCAAACCATTCATTACACTTTTCTTTCAAAATAGTTCATTTGGTAAAGAAGTGAGACTGATGATCCACTATTTGAATATGAACTCCTTCAGCTTGCTCTTTTTTAAATTTATAAACTTCATAACCATAGTTGTAGATGTTTTGCAGGCTTTGAAAATTTTGTTGAAGATGTTTGAAAATTGTAAAACAAATAACATACTCATAGTTTGATAAATAAATACAAAATTTAAGGCCCAGCTGTAGATGTTTACTAAACTCTTCATTTTGACTATTTTGCATACATTTGTTCACTATTAACATGCTTACTGTAATCACATTTAGAATACTAGTCACTTCTATTCTCTCTTTTGTTAATACAATCAGCACTGTTACACTTTGAACACCAGTGCACCAATTTTATTTTTTGTTTATTGTTCATTGAATTCATATAAATGAAAGAACTTACAGCCTTATAGATGAATTCAAAACTCCAAAACTCATAATAATGCCCTTTTTTAATCATAGTCACTATCAGATATTTCATTTTATTTCAATCTTAGCTACTACAACTGACAAATGAAAATAGACATTTTGAATTTTGAATTCAATACCAAAAATACTGAACATCTTAAAACTCACTAATATATGTTACCAAGCTTGAACATAGTTCTCTTTTGTTCTGATGCTAAATATGAATCCTTAAAAGAAATGCAATAAGATGTTAAAATATTTATTTATTATCAATGAAGTTCGAGCACAGGCTCATGACACTCAAAGATACATTCTATAAACATTTTATGATAATTTATAGCACAATTCTGTAGCATTCCTTCTTTTTAATCAGCAACAACAAGAATTTTATTAAATCTATACCTTGGAACCAACAAAGAAATGTTCAACCAGTGATTATGTAATTGTAGCTTGGCATTTGATCATGACTGTTCTAGAACACTTTTATCATTTTACTGTGAAATTTTAGCTTGTTCTACATCTTCTTTCTTTGACTGTAATGTGAAAACCAGTCAACTTAAAATACTGCAAAATGTTCTATTAAGCTCTTGAAACAACAACACTGCAAACTTGTCAGATTAGTGAACATAATAAATAATCAGTTTATGAAAAATGCCAAAAGGAAATGATGACTGTGAATCAAAATTCAGGTTAGTATGTTCACTAATCTAGCAAGAAATTGTTACTATCTAAAAAAGGTTTCTCAGTTGGAGAAACTAAGTCCCTTTCATTCAGATATTTGGTTTATAAAAGGACAACATATATCAGAATGACCATAAATAGTAAAAGGTTTCATGTTTAGAAAATAAGTCCCTTTAATACTACATTTCACTTATTGTGGATACAGTTTCCTTATTGCATTGAATTTACCAGATAGATATGCAACATTGAAAGAATTGATTGTCACTATATGTTGTTTTTGTTTCATGCATTTCTTAGATCCAACTAGATCTAACATCTCTTTCTCTCTCTCATGATGCAGGTGAAAACCCTAAACAACTAAATGCATATGAAGACTTGGACCTCAGGACCTAGAACCTGACAGACAACTAGTTGACAACATACAAACAATAAGGCAATGCATGGGACCCCTACTCCATACTTCTATCAATTTTTTTCCTATCCTGCAAATGTACTCAAATATTGACATGAAATATGAAATATGAAAAGACACTTGTATACTACATTTAGTTTGAATGCACAATGTAATGATCATTTATGAATTTTGAATTTTGAAATGTGATCAATACTTAGAGTACAAAAAGGAATCTGATAATGAATGCAATAATGAAAATGTAAATTAATAATACCTGAAAGGTAGTATTAATTGGACCCCTAAAGATGCAATATTTTCCTATTTGTGTTTATTCTGTTGTATGCTGTAGTTTTAGATAACATTTTTGGTGACTTCTACTGGATGTCTGCCTACTAGACATGACCTATAGGCCTTATCATTGGGAAACAAAGTTAGGAAATAAAAAACCATGAATGTAGCCATTATTGAAATGAAATTGCATCTAATCTAGACTCAATGCAACCTAAAAACCTAGTGCTTGGACACCAGTTATTGAAAAACAACTAAACCTAACCTAACCCTCAAAGAAAAGCTTGAGGTGTATTCCATTAATAATAATTTTTAGAACTTCTCCATTAGTTGTGGACAACTAAAAAGCATTATTTTCTTTGCAAGTTGTTATAACAAAAGGGCCTGACCAAAAATTGTCAAATTTATCATGCTGCCCTGGTCTGCTCTTTAGCACATCCCACTTAAGTACTAGATCACCTTCCTTGAAATCTCTGGGTGTAGCTTTCCTATCAAAAGACCTTTTAGTCTATTCTTGTCTTAACTCCATAGTTTCCAATACTTGTATCCTTTCTTATTCAAGTTGAAGCAACTCAGCATACCTCAGCTTAAGAGGATCTTCCTCTTCAAACAACATTTGATCAGCTAGTTGTAAAGCTAGAAATTCCAAAGAAATTGGCAATCTGGCCTCTTTACCATAAACTAGAACATAGGGTGAGGTCCCAATAACCTATTTAGGTGTGATTCTATCCAGTCATAAGGCTACCTTTAGTTTAGAGTCTCAATCTCTTTTATTTTCCTGTAAAGTCTTTTTGAGAATCCTAATTAGGTTTTTATTAGTAGACTCTACAAGACCATTACCCTAAGGATAATAGTTAGAAGAAGTATTTAGATAGATGTCATTTTTAACAGCCCACTCTATTATAGCTAAACCAACAAAAGCTAAAGCATTATCTGAAATAATTGACTAAGGAACACCAAACCTCGTTACAATATCATCATAGAACTTTAACATAGTAGATCCAGTAGATTCCTTTAATGCAATGGCCTTAGTCCATATAGTAAAATAGCTTGTAGCAGTCAAAATCCATTTATGACCTGTACTAGAATTAGGATTTATTGGACCTATAAAGTCCACTCCCCATTTATTAAATGGTTGATCCATAATAATTGTCTTTAATGGCAATGCTGCCAGCTTTTGCTTCCCTCGAACATAGCACACTTTTGACATTTTCTTGCCCAAGAATGAGCATCTTTGAATAAATCTAGCTAGTAATAGCCAGCTCTTAAAATTTTCCAAGTTGTAGTTTTAGGACTGAAATGTCCTCCACAAGATCCATCATGAAATTTAGATAAAATCTTATCTTGATTAACTGAATCAATGCACTTAAGAAGCATACCACAAAAATCTTTCCTATAAAGAATATCATCAATAAGAACATAAGGAATATATTGTAACTGTAATACCCCAAAAATGGGCTTCAGTACCATTGACCTCCTACATCGACAAAATGATCAAAATCTACATCAAAGTCCTAACCTAAGGCACATATGCACATCAAATCATCAAAATCCTAATCAATCCTAATCGATTCTATCTCAATTCTGCATCAGGGAATATTCCTTGAATATTCCTAATGTATTCTAATTATCTTTAATTTAATGATTATTTGGTGATAAATCACATTTATCCTAAAGTCAATTAATTGAATATGTTAAATATTTCATTAATAGATTTAATTCTGCCACTTAATTATTTAATTAGATTTAATTGCATTTATTCCTAATTAATATTATTTTTATTTGACAATAAATAAAAATTCCTACAAACAATCAATTGAATATTTATTTAATTGATTTAAAATCAAAGTTGTCAAATTTAATGATTTAAGTGAGAATAAAGTTTGATTTAATAATTGATTAACCCATAAATCAGTTATTTTAATTCAAAATCAGTTAAGTTGAGAATAAATCACTTTTATTATTAAATTAACTCATATTAAATCATGCACAATAAAAAAAGTAGTCAACTTTAAAACAACTATTATTTTCAATTTGTTAACTTTCTAAACTCAACATGTGATTGTGAGTTGAAAAAGCGATCTAAACTCTATTTTGAGTTAAAAAGGTGTTTTTGCATGATTTTGTGAGTTAACTAATTTTAATTTATTGATCACTCAAAAATCAACTTGAGTTTATCAAGAGTGATTTATGGCTTTTTTTTAATGCACCCTCAAGCCATGGATTTCTATATAATTGAGGCTCAGTCCTTCATCAAATCCTCTCAAATTTGCATACTTACTCTGGCGAATTTGCATACTTACTCTGGTGAATTTGCATCTAAAGAATCAAGCTTTTGCAAACAAGGTGATTGTGAGATTTTTGTTATTGTTATTGAGCATTCATAGCATATCATTATTAGATCAATTTACATATCATTCCAATTCATTCTAGATTAGTTTCATATCAAGTTTTTCATCTTATTGCATACAAAATCCAAAAAAATAGATTAATCTGAATTTCATCTCCACTTTTTTCAATCATTAAATCCTTCATTTAGGTGTTTCATTGTCACTGATCTTGGTCAAAATATGAGAATATCATACTCACACCTACTAGAAGGCAGTAAATCACTTGGTTAGCTTAGTTCATTCTTATTTGCAGATTTCTTGATTTGCTAACCTCTGATGTTTTACTGAAGTGTTGTGTCCTAACTAGGTACAAATTTTACACACACATTTTTGGTGCCCACTGTGGGGCAACCCACCTTTACATGCTAGTTTTGGTTATTTTTTGGAGCTAACCCCCTTGTGCAGATTTGCTTTGAGACTAAAATCATAAATTTTCAAAGATTTCATCATATCTCACAAACGGCTTGGATTTTCTGTCTAAATTTTTTTTTGCAGGTTGGCGACATATGAGGGAAGCTTCGATAAAAAAATTTAGAATTTTCCAAGATGTTTTGAATTTTTAATAATTTTTTCTTTATTTTTCATAATAAAAAAAATTTCAGTGCAAATCAGCATATTTTTAAAAAAAATTTACATTTTTGGAAAGATCTTTAAATTATACAGGGGGTCCATTCTTTGTGTTTTAAATTTGGATGCAATATCATAGCTCAAATAGTCAATTTACAAAAACTAATCTATTTTGGTAAAATAGGTCTCTATTTTTGTGGCCTATATCATATCAAAAAAATTAGATCTTGTTGACTAGGTCAAATGTAAAAAAAATAAAAAAATTGTGATGGGTATGCACTTATTTTTCACATAGTTCAATGCATGATATGAGTTGTCATTTGTATTATTTTCTAGTTATTATTGCTCCTAACAATTGATTTTCAGATCGAACCCTAGGATTTGCATACGTTGCATATCTTGTTTGCTTGTTTTCTTGTTGGAGAGTTCGTGGCTTGCTTGCACAGAAAAGCTCAAAAATAAAAATAAGGTAAAATCTACTAAGCACACTACTTTGGACTTGAGGTATTTTTCTACATCTGATAAAATTTCAATTTTGGGAACTAAAACGAACCTCTCACGTGTTTAGCTTGAGTGTCTCTTGCTTTCATAAAACACACATTCATTTGGGCTTTAAAAATGAACATAGATTTTCTTTCTTGCATATCTATTACACATAGTAATTAGGCCCTATGAACACTATTTGTGGAGTTATTGAGAGAGTGGGCTTCATTCGCTTATTTTGCATGTGAAGCTCTTCTCAAAGATAGATCCCCTTGTAGGTAGGGAGGATTTGATGTCATCTCACAGTCTTACTTGGTTTTTTTCCTCAGTCTTTGGTGGTATGTTCTCACTTGGTCCCACTTAGAGAGATTGGTAGCCATTGTTGTTGGCATACAAACCTTGTTGAGGTGGTTTCATTATAGCATGTCAATTAATCTGTTTGTCATGTCTGGGTAAAGTGAAGAGGCTAGAGGATTATGCTCTGTTCCCTTTTTGGGTAGCATCAAAACTCAGAACCCTTGAATCTGAACCAAGTCCCCATGTGGTATATTTTGTGAGTGACCTTTTTAGAGAGGGTTAACCATAGTGGACATTCCCTTTATTGGGTCAACTACATGGATGAAACCTCAAGAGGTAATAGCCATTTTTTTCGTGGTAGCAACAGTTGCTATATAAATGTCTTTGTGGAAGAAATCTCCACAGGTGTAGTTTCTTATTGGGTTGTCAGATCTCCTTAGCATCTCCAATTGATTAAATTATTAAAATGTGTCAAAACCTTGGTGTGCCTGGATTGGAGTTCACCCTCTTGAGATTGCAAAATTTGTAGAGTTTACCATTACTAAAAACCGTAGTGCAGCCAAACTTTTCATTTTTCTAGGACTATGTGCGTGATTGCAAAACTTTTTGAGAACAGACAAAAGTAGTATTCCTAGGGATTAGCATACTAAGTCACTATTCTTGGTCATGTGCAAGGTTTCTTTTTCCCTTGCTCATTATTTGAAGATGATTTCTTGTTGTTCTACATGCTTGATATTTACTTGGTTACTTACAACAAACGAGCCCAAGATGAACTATTACACAGCTATTCAAATATGGACAAATTGTTTTGCAAACAATTTGATACTGAAAAACTAAAAAATTGCAAATCTGATGCAAAAATCCTTTCTGGAGTCAAAAATCATCCTGAAGCCTTAGAAATTCATACAATTTTTTCTCAACTATCGTGCCAGAACCCCCAGATTGTCTTACGGGAGACTATATACTATTGTACGAGTATTGTCACAAAAGTCAAGAAAAATCAAAACTTGGTGTCAATTGTCGTACGAGCCTTGTCAACTTTCATGCTAGAGCTAACCCAGACTCATATGAGCCTAGAGGAACTCGTATCAAAATTTTACAAAAGTTGTCAAAAACCTTCAAAATTTGTCAGAAATCTAGTTTTTATAGCCAAATCCCAAATTCTGTCAAAATAATCAGTGTCAAGAACAGAGCTTAAATCTAGAAGAATCCAATCAATTTTCCTAAAGTGTTCTCTTGAGTCTGATCTAGCCTTCAAATTCATCAATTTGATTCTAGTTTCATCTTGTGTCAAAATCATCTTCAATTCAATTCAACCCTTAAAACAACTAAGTTTTGTGAGCTAGTCTCTACCATCTTTTGGGTGTCTACCCATACATCTAGGGCATAGTATCTTGCACTTAATCAATCAATTGAATCTTGACAAGGCTGTGTCATTTGATTTTCTTGAACCAGATCATTCATTAGTTTTCTTAATCTTTCTCTTTTGCTTCACCTAAGGTTAATGGTGGAAACTAGAGCTTCCTCACAATGAAAACAAAGAGAACAACCCAAACTCTCTTCAGCAACATCTTCTATGATTTATCAAATATTTCATCATCCTTATGACACCAATATCTTTGGAGAAGACACTCTTGGCAATATCTACTTGAAAGGTGGTTATGTCACACCTCTTACATTAGTTCACGCAGACAATCAATCAACTCCACATCAATCAATCCCTAGTAGTCCTCATAACAACACAATGTCTCAAGGAGGAAGAAACCAAGGATCTCAAGGCCATCAGTCTAATCATGGTGGAGATCTAGAACCAACCCCATCTAAAATTGAATGATATATAAAAGATGGTGACTTTTGAAGAATGATGAAACACTTCTTACAAGAAGAGAAAGAAGCCTATTTCTTACAGTTAGCTCAAGAAGGAGATAAAATTCCTCAAGACTTTAAATTCGATAATATCATCACACAAGAGGTAGGAACTCCTATCATAGCCATGATGAAATAGATGCATGCTATGCAAGTCAAGTTAAACAAGTTAGAAAAAGAGAAGGGACCTAAACATTTTTCTATGGAGGCTCTATGTCCTTTCCCATTTGATAAAGACTTGTACATGCCACCATTCTGAAAAAGAGTGTGGAGATGCCTAAATATGATAAATAAAATGGAAACTCTGATCCTCAAGATCATGTTAGAAAATTCTTTACTCAATCCATGGAGTTTATGAATGAACCAACCTACTTAATGCATCTTTTCCCATGATCTCTGGGAGGAACAGCCATTCATTGGTTCTCTAAGATGCCTCCTACTATCAAAACCTTTGAGGAGCTAATAAAATTGTTTTATGAACAGTACTCCTACAACATCCAACATTTGGTCACCATGATCGATATCTATAATCTAAAACAAAAGTTAGGAGAACCCTTCCTGACTTTTCTCAAATGGTGGAGGAAGAAGTTTTCACTCTATGCTTGACCCATTCTAGAAACTGAAAAGCTGTAAATCTTCATCAATAACCTTGTTCCATAAATCAACTATCATTTGCAAATGCAAAATCATACATCCTTTGATAAAATGGTAGAGAATGCTATCAAAATCAAGAAAGTGCTTGTTCAAAAAGGAGACATATTGCTTCATAAAGAAAACAAGTATGAATCTAGATCCAGTTCTAAAGACAAGGATAAAGATAAAGGAAAAATCTGGAACAAAAAAAGAACATTGTCACAGACTATGTTGTTGATCATATCCATGCTCCACCTAAGGCACCAGTACTTAATCTCACCATTGGCACCCAAGCTATAAAAGCTTTTGAACAAAAGGCATCTGAACCTTCTAAAAATTCTAATGACTATAAACCATGGGTTTCAAAACCAAAGTGCGAGTTCACTCCTTTGGGTGAGTCCTTGGAATTGGCTATGAAAACTCTGTTGGCAAATAAAATCATCATGTTGCCTCAGATAAAACCATATGATCCTGAAGTTAAACCTAAGTGGTGGAAAGAGACCAATTTATGTGACTTCCATTGAAACAAAGGTCATAAATCCAATAACTGCATGCGCTTGAAGCATCTCATACAAGACAAAATTGATGATGGGGAAATTTTAATTGACAATCATAAGAGCAATAATGATCATACAACATTCACAGAGCCATTTATGAAGCATAATCAAGGAGATTCATCTTCTAAACCTAACTTGGGTGCTAAAGTCAATTATGCTGACCATGGAAACAATGTTGTCATAAACATGGTCAAACCATGCCTATCTAAATATTGCAATGTCATCACAATTGTGAAGAAAGATAGAGATAATCAATCAGCAAATGTAGTTACTCGATCACAAGCTCGAGCTAATCTACAAGGACAAAACTCAGGTTCATCAAACACCCCTAAGGTGCCTTTCAATCTTTCATTTGCTTCTAAACAAAGGGCTACCTCAAAATCAAATCCTAAATAGACCAAACCTACATCATACAGTATAGTCCAACAACTCCAACATATCAGTTAGTACTGTTTAAAATTATTATTTTTGGCCCTCATACTTTAAATTTTGATAAACCCTTATTCTTGACCTAGCAAGGAGCAAAGATGTTGTAAACCCTAAATTATTATGATCCTTTTTATATTTGAGCGTTACTTTTTCATTCACTAAGGGTACAAATAACACATGTGCCATTATAAAACTTTAAAATTGTCTGCTCCATGTGTTTTACGGTTAGGTTTTAATCGGGTTACCTTTTAATAAAATTTCCTTCAAAATTTGGTCTTTCTAATTTTTTCTCTAACTGTTCAATTCACTTTAATCTTGTGGTTGTCGCTTTATCTTAAGGCTCTTGGTTGTTAGTTTTTTAGACATGCACTTTAGCGACAAGGTGACACCTATTGAGGTAGGCCCATTTTTAGAGTTGTGCTATCATTAACTTGCAGATCACATCAACGACTGTCATGATACCATTGAGCTAAGTTGACCACCTTTTAATCCATGTGCTTTAGTGACAAGCATCTAATTAAGTTGTTTTCTGACAGGAACAGAGCTTTGACACTTCATTTTTCATGACAACCTTTTTAAGTTGACATCTATCCAAGGTGATGTAATGTAGTGGGGTCCTGACCTTCTGAAAATTAAAATTCAAACAAATCTTGTGGCTGTCATTATACCATTGAAGGAAGTTGCTTGATTTTTAAGGTTTATGCTTTAGTGACAGCTATCTAATCTTCCACGTATATCAGACTACAAAGTGGGTCCTCAATCATCAGGTCATGATGGTGTGTTTTTTATTTATTGGTGAAGCTACCATGTGATATGGCAGTTGTCAGTGGGTTTGTAGTCTCCAAACATTTCCACATGTTCATTTGCAAAGTGGGGTCATTGATTTTTAGGAATGTTAAAGAGCTATCACTTTTTATGAGAATCCATGGTGGTTGCATTACCGAAGTAGAAAGGTGCTCGGATTTTATGTTTTTTCTTTAGCGACAGGTTGACACCTGGCTAGCTCGATCAAAGTTGAAATAAGTTGTGAGTTTTTACACATGGTAAATTGGAATGTTCTCATTGGTTGAGAAATAGGCTTTGAAAAGTGCTAAGAGAAATGACATGTTCATTATCCATCCATTCGATGTGCCAGAAAGAAATTGGATCAACGGTCAATATTCAAAAAAAAAATTGTGATGATTGTTTCACGTCCTGTGAACATTGAAGCCGCCAGTTCTTAGTAATGGCAGACTTAATGAATTTTGTGTGAAGTTGGCCGTAGTAAGTTGGAAATGATTACATATTCTAATTTTACTGTTAGAGGCCAACACTTCTCCTTTAGGTTTCTCTGCAAGCAAATTGGTTTTCTCTATGAGCGTCAATAGCAAATTTTCTCAAACATCTGGTAGGCCAATTTGATCTTGAAAGTGCACAGTTTTTTATAAGAGAAAGATTGCAGTGATTAAAGTTTTCTTTGTCATTGTTATCTTGTGATATTTGGGTAGTTTTTATTCTTGTGTTCATAAGTTTTTCAAAACCCTAGTTGAAAATGCCTCCTAAAATGGAACTCTCAAAAAAAATAAAGTATAAGGATAGAGGGGTTTTTGAGGATTTAATGTAGTTACTCCCGCATTCAGAGAATGGGGCATCCAATAAGAAATAATTGGTCCTGAAAAACCCTAGAGACTTTGTAAATGAGGGACTGTATGATAGAGGGTTATGGATGAGGGATGCCCATGTAGGAAAAGATTACAATGGCTTGATCTTGTTTAAAGTTGCATACTCTCAGAGAAATTCATGTGATCCTCTTAGTAATATTTGGTAGTTTGACATAGGAAAACCGATTGTGCCTAGGGTTTTCATGGATGCAGACCTTTTGATACAGATTGCCAAATGTTATGACCCTATCACTAGATGTGTCAAGGATATAAATGGAAATGATTTGATAAGTATATCAGAAGATGAGATCAGAGAATTTTTCTCATTAAATGACCCTTCTGTTGGATTAGAAAAGATTGACTTTGAGGAATTCAATGAGATTTATGAGGTGCAAATGGACTATTTTAGGTTTGGCCCTTTGAGGGATTTCTTCAGCCAAATTGGTGCCATGTGTATGGTCAGTAGAGCACACCTGAGCCTTTTAGGTTAGACCTTTTCAATTTGTGAGCATAGGGTGTATATAAGTCCTTAGCTCTAATTTTTGGAGAAGATGAGGCTACTCATATGCCTATTCCCTACATGTTCATGGTGGTACAGTCTTTATACCCACAACTAGCATTAATTTTTTATTTTGCCCCTTACCTTGTAGATCTTATCCATGAAGGATTAATGGGAATGAAAAACATGAAGATAAACAAGCCTTTTGGATGGTATTCTATGCTGATGCATATGTTTTTATACAAGGGTGAGGAGTTTTTCAGTAAGACAATGAATATTGTCAAAGAGAAGAATGGAGAAACATTGCCAGTCCAGTTATGAACTACAGATTTTTCATGGAATGGGACTGATGCTAGTTTCCTTGTCTTTGACATAAATTTTGCTTCAAGGCTTAGGTCCTTGTTATGTTTTGAGAATCCCAGAATTCCCAAGGAGTTGTTGAGATTGATTATGTTAGAAATAGGGAATACTGAGAGGGGGGGGTGAATCAGTATTCTACAAACTTTATCTTTTTCCCAATTATGGATATAACAGATTATCTTTACACATGCATAACATAAGAAGCTAAATAACATGCATAACAATAAAGAACTCATAACACATTATTTGTTCTCGAGGAAACCCTAGCCAAGGGAAAACCCTGGTGGGGATGGTACCCACAAAGATCCACTAATCAAAAGTATCATGTTAAGGATGTTGACCCTATTAGGAGTCTATTACAAACATATAGTGTATCAGTCTTGATTAAGGGGCTATAGGCCTTGTTAGAAGCCTCAACCCTGTTAGGAGTTGGTAGTACAAAATGTGATTACCAGCTGAGCCCACTACCCAAACAAGTAATGTACAATATACACTGATTACAAAAGATTTCAAGGTACATAACCTTATACTACTTGCATTGATATCTCTTCACTGATCTTTCACTATCGCTATTACATATGCTTCATATACTTCGCATCATACTTCTACAAATACTTGCTGCTTGTTACAATTAATGTTGTTTCTACACTTTACAATTACATTTACATTTACATATATACCAATATCTTTAACGAAGAGTAAACATATAAGATGTTTTCCCTTTATATTGTTAAGTCATTATTTTGATAAACAAAATAATCCCTTAACTCTTTACTAGATCTGTCTTCATATCCTGTCCTGTCGCTTCACACTATCTTCAGTAAAACTAACATAAATTCTACCATACATGTCGTACTAACTTGCACTCTAAGATGGGTCATCATTAGTCACCATAGAGTCTATGTTCAAGTGTGCAAGCACTACACTCACTCCAGTCAACGTCACAAACAAAAATTGTGTCCAGGTATACTGGTAAAAATATTGTCTCACACTTAGACAAATATGCAATGTGCTCTGTCATACTTGCTCTCTGACTTGTGCGATCTTCATGTGGATCATATGTTGCCATAATGACAACATCTATGCAATCAACTCAGCCAAATTGCCAACAATCTCCCCCTTTTTCATTGGTGGCAACATATGAGAAAATTGGCTAAGTGTGCAACTCCAAAATCTCAAAATTGACAAAATTGTGGCCATAGTATAACATATATATAATATCCTTATAACTCCTCAAAAAATCTTATCTATCATACAATACTCCCCCTAAGAGTATCAACTCTTATCATATATTATCAATTTTCTGCTACATATCTCTCCCCCTTTGACAACAATGACAAAATAATGGTAGGGAGGGCTACAAAATTGTATCAAAAAAAGGTTATACCTTAATTTATTTATTGCAAAGCCAGTAGGCTTGCAACACAATCTAAAAAATTTGTCTTCATATTTTCTATCTCCTTTTCCCATGATTTATTAATGGAATCAGTCACATTGAGTAGTGCACTCAGTCCATAAGATGCTATTTGAAATGCTTGGAGGTTTTCAAAGTTGAATTTCTAAAAAGATGTCTTAGCTGTAAGACAATCTTCTAACTGCTCTTCAATAACACTTAACTTCATAGAAACATGCTCTCTCAAAAGAGTATATCTCCTTAACTTCTTGCTTTCTCATCTTGTATAATTCTAATTTCATCAAAAAGTTTCCTAACTTCTTCTCAACATCACTGACCTTCACATTAGGGTTAGATAGAAGGTTTGTTTCATTTAGAATCTTTGCTTCCTTCAATTTTATCTTCAGATCTTCCTCAACTGTCAAAGTCTCTAATTTTGTACACTGTATGTACAAAGCTTTTCCTGTTTCCAAATGTTTCCTCAAATCTTTGATATAGATATCAAGAGTATTGATATCATTGCTGATAAACTGACTGATGTTCAATACAATTTTATCCTCATAGTTTGCCCGTGCTTTCACTTTTGCAATATCAGCTAGGTTAGTGAACTCATCATCAAAAGTGCTCATTACTTTCTTTGCCTTGTCCATAGGATCTGCTTCTACAATCTGTGTGGTCACAATACTTTGTAGCTTTTTAGTTAGGTCCTTCAGACATCCTTCTAGACTCTTAACTTTCTTATTCTTCCCAATGATTTTTTTCAAAGATGTGATCAATTCCATTTGATCATCATCATCCACTTCTTTTCCCAAATCCTCAAACAAAGATCCAGTTTGCTTCTTCATTCCAGTCTCAGGAGTAAGACTGATTTCTTTTATAGAGGGTACAAATGCTTGTACTTCTGATACTTTGGGTTCTACAACAGTAAATTGGGTCTTCTCTACTTCTACAGTTCTATTCGGTTCATCAAGTGCCGAATTGTCAACAATGTTCTCTAGATTCTTGAATACATTATCATCAGTATCCAAGGTGATCCTTTTACCTTCAACATTCATAGATTCTTCTTCAATGTTAATAGCTGGGAGGGAATATCCTCTTGTTCTACTTCTTCTGCTTGCTCTATTGCAACTGATGTCTCTCCAACAATTTCTGCCATAACTTTGATTATTGCTTGTTCAGTCTCTACATTCACTTGTTCATATTGTCCTACCATGATCTAAATGGTTCTCATTTTTGTCCTTAAATGGGTGCAAAGGGGCTTCAGAATTTGTTTCAGATGTTCATCATCTCTTACATCACATAGTTTCTTCACAAGATTCTCTCTGATAGTTTTGTCTTCTTCTTGTGCTCTCATCTTCTTGTTAGCAAGTTTCTTCAATAATTCAGCAGGTATCTTTCCCTGAATAGTGTCAAACTTCTTATTAGCTAGAATCAAATGCTTGACCACTGCATTTTCAAGATTTAATTTTTTAGAATAGTCATAAAGTTCATAGTATTTATTTATTTTAGTGAAGTCTCCATCCTGTATGATTTCTTCATTCACTCTCTCAACTCTAGGTTTCCATGCTTTCTTCTTCACAAAAGTGTCATCATCTTTAACTTCTGCAATTTTTCTAGGTACTGGTGGCACAAAAGTTTTCTACCTCTTACCAAGTCTAGTAGCAATTTCTTTTACTCTCTTTCTTGGTGTGGAGGAGGTAAATCTAGTAGATTTGCTCACTACTTGTTCCTTCTCAGGTTCCTCAACTTTCACCTTGACTGGTGCTGCACTAGATGATAAGGGAGGTATAGATAAAATCTCTTTCTGTCCAATATCTCTGATTATTGCTATTGTCTACTTTTCCACTAAGAATTCTCTCTTTGTCATTCCTGTATCCTTCAATATTTTCTTAATAGTTCTCTCAACTCTTTTCTTAGACTGTTTCTCCTCAAGTATAGCCTTTGCGGAGTTGAAATTTTCTTCAAAAGTTCCAAATCTATTGCTGTGAGTGTCAACCTTACACTTAAGTAGCTTGTTCACATATTCTTCTATCTCTGTTTCAGATATTTCATAGCCAAGAGGGTCTATGAACTCAATTCTAGGTTCAACTGCTTCAATGTATGTAAAGTCAATGTCAACCATAAAACATATTTCATTCTTGTATTTGTCCACAAGAGCCTGTGGAATCCTTGATCTCCTAGACACAATATTCTAAAATGTCTTAATAACAAGTACTACACTCTCATCAACACTGTCAATAACATGCTTTATGTATACTACATTAATTCTTTCCATTGTATTTTTTCCATCATTCCAATCATTTCCTATGGTGTAAGGAAATCTCCTCAAAATATGAAAAAACATGTTAGTGATCAAAGATGAAAATCTAAATTGTGCATACTTTGTCTTCTTAATCTTCTCCAAGTTCTCAAACAATTGAATTCTTATAATTTCACACATATCAACTGGGACTTTGTCAACACACATCAAATAAGCTATGTGTACCATTCCAGTTGCCATGTCATCCTCTCTTGAATTTGCACAAAACTTGGTTGTTAGGATCTTACATAGGTATCTAACATCATGTTGTTGGATCTTACTAATTACAATTCCTCTGCCATTATAGGATGATTTAGTATTATCAATGACTATTTTTCTCATGTTTTTCTCATTTAAAGGAATAGCTCCAAATTTAAACAATCTAGTGACTTCATGAATCAAATCATCTGTAATGTCTATTACTCTATCTTCTAGCCAAAACTTTCCATTATGAATTCTGCTAACGATTATCTTAGTGCATTCTTCATTATCAAACTCATACTGCAATGCATACTTAACAATCTCATTGTCTTTCAAATGATCATATTCTTCTTTCAATGACATGTCCTGGTTGTAGATCTTCTCATACTCATTTGTAAAATCACTATCACTAATGGTTTCTAACTTGCATCCCAGATAACTTCTTACATTATCTAAATGCAAAAATCCATCTGGTACAGATGATAAAGCTAACTTAGGGTCTTCTTCCAGAGGTTCAACTAGTTCCCTCTTCATTCTAGGTCTATTTTTATCTCTGACATTGTGAATTAAAGATACATCCATGATTACTTCAAATTCCTTTTACTGACCCACAGATCTGTCAAGTAAAATACCTCGATTTCACAATTTTAGGGCTTGCATAGATTCAACACTCAAATAGTTCACCAAAAAATTGCAAAAAGCTTCCAATCATTTCTCTTTGATCTTCTTAACACTTGTGTTCTCTTTGATGATCAAATAACACTGATCACAACCTTTTATTACTTCAATCTCACTTAGGTCTGACATTGCATTCAATTCTTTTGCCGCTTCTTCCAAAAAGCTTTTTCCTACTATCCTGCAAAAATTAAAACTTCTTGCGATCTCACAAAACATAATATTTTTCTTTGCGCTCTTAACCATAGCATTAGAATATCATAAAATACCTTCCATTAACTGTGCAAGACTTAATTCATCATAAATCTACTTCTACACTAATCTAAGTTTCTAATCTACTAAAATTTACATAAATTAAGTACTTTGAGATAGGTCAGGTAAGGATTTATTCTTACCACTTGATACTTCACCTTTCTGATTACCTTCAATGTTGAATGTCTCCTTGATCTATTCTTTTAACAAACTTCACTTCTTCTGTATTGCTATAGCAACCTTTATGTCTATTACTTGCATCTTCATTTCTTCTTTCATGATTTCTAGGGTTAGGGTTAGGATGAAAAACTCCATTATTCATTCTACAAAATCTTGTTGTATGTCCAATCTTGTTGCATATCTGACAAAAAATTTCATTGCTTCCATATCTTGGTCCAAGTTGATTAATCTATGATCTGCAATTTCTAACAATGTGTCCAACCTTGTTGCATCTATAACATACTACTCCACTTCTTCTGTTCATATCTTCAATAGGTTTCTTATCTGCATTGTTAGTATTCCTAAACATTCTACTATTATTATTATTCTCAATAAATTTAGGTTTCCTACATTCAATAGCTCTATGTCCAAATCCATGACAATTATAACAATAACCATTAAGAGGTTTAAATTGCTTACCTATGCAATCTCTCTTCATATGACCAATATTATTACAAGTAAAACATCTACCTTTGAATTCTCTTTGCATACCTTTGGATGATTCATCTTGCTTCGGTGATTCTTCTTCTTTAGGTGTATCTTCAGATTTTTTTATCTCATCAGACTTATTCTCATCTAAGTTTTCAGAAACTTTCAGATCTGGTTCCTTGCTTTCATCATTTGCTTTAAGGTTTTGAATCCAAGACCAGTCTTATCATACAATGGTTTCTGAAAAGATGCTTTTCTATCAATCTTCTCACTAGTTGAATATAGCCTTTCAAGTTGTTTCTTGGATTGAGTCAGTTCACCTTTCACAATCTTGTTGTATTTCTCAAGTTCAACATACTACAAATTGGCTTTCTCAAGTTCAGATGTTACATTTCAAAATTTTGATTTCAGTTCTTCATTTTCAGTCTTTAGATTTTCATTCTCAGATTTTCAGATTCACTTCATTCTTTCTATTTCCATCTTTCAAACTAAGCTTCAAATTTTCTATCTTCAATTCATGCTTAAGGATCTCATTTTCTTTTTCCATATTGTCATCACAATCTTCAATAAGAATTTTAGATTCCTTTTCAGATTTCAGATCTTCCAATTTATTTTTTAGTTTCTCAATGAGGTTCTTTGCATCATCATACTTTCATTTCAGAGTGTCTCTTTCATCAATAAGCATATCAATCTATTCAAGAGCTTCTTCAAGATTCTTCTGTAGTTGATCCATATCCATAGAGATCTTACTCAAGCTGCTAGGCTTTCCTTGAATGATTCTTTTCTGAGTAACTAAGCTCTGATACCAATTGTTAGAAATAGGGAATACTGAGAGGGGGGGGTGAATCAGTATTCTACAAAATTTTTCTTTTTCCCAATTATGGATATAATAGATTATCTTTACACATGCATAACATAAGAAGCTAAATAACATGCATAACAATAAAGAACTCATAACACATTACTTATTCTCGAGGAAACCCTAGCCAAGGGAAAACCCTAGTGGGGATGGTACCCACAAAGATCCACTAATCAAAAGTATCCTGGTAAGGATGTTGACCCTGTTAGGAGTCTATTACAAACATATAGTGTATCAGTCCTGATTAAGGGACTATAGGCCTTGTTAGAGGCCTCAACCCTGTTAGGAGTTGGTAGTACAAAATGTGATTACCAGCTGAGCCCACTGCCCAAACAAGTAATGTACAATATACACTAATTACAAAAGAGGTCAAGGTACATAACCTTATACTACTTGCATTGATATCTCTTCGTTGATCTTTCACTATCATTATTACATATGCTTCATATACTTCGCATCATACTTCTACAAATACTTGCTGCTTGTTACAATTACTATTGTTTCTACACTTTACAATTACAATTACAATTACATATATACCAATAGCTTTAACCAAGAGTAAACATCTAAGATGTCATCCCTTTATATTGTTAAGTCATTATTTTGATAAACAAAATAATCCCTTAACTCTTTACTAGATCTGTCTTCATATCCTGTCCTGTCGGCTTCACACTGTCTTCGGTAAAACTAACATAACTTCTTCCGTACATGCCATACTAACTTGTGGTCTAAGATGGGTCATCATTAGTCACCATAGAGTCTATTTTCAAGTGTGTAAGCACTGAA
Organism: Chamaecyparis obtusa; assembly: GCA_027943335.1. Taxonomy (NCBI): domain Eukaryota; kingdom Viridiplantae; phylum Streptophyta; class Pinopsida; order Cupressales; family Cupressaceae; genus Chamaecyparis; species Chamaecyparis obtusa. The sequence continues at coordinate 3,479,023 of BSBK01002490.1, read as the reverse complement.
CTCACTCTAGTCAATGTCATAAACAAAAACTATGTCCGGGTATACTAGTAAAAATATTGTCTCACACTTAGACAAATATGCAATGCGCTCTGTCATACTTGCTCTCTGACTTGTGTGATCTTCATGTGGATCATATGTTTCCATAATGACAACATATATGCAATCAACTGAGCCAAATTTCCAACAAATTAGACCCAAAGAATATTGCAAAGACATCACCATAGTGCATAATTTTGGTGATATAATCTTATATCCAATTTCTATAGTTTTTAGGGTGTATGGTTGTAGGAAAGAACCTTATGTATTTCCTTACAAAGTCCCATTGAAAATAGGGTATGCAGATATTTTGAGATAGATTGGTGATTTGCAAGAGACAACCCTGATAGGGAAGGGAAGGGGAACTTTGTTCCTAGATATTACAATAGCCCATCAGTATATCATTGTCAAGAAGGGATGGGTACACATGAATCAATTCCTCCAACCCTATGGAATGGCTACATCAGTGGCAAGATGTGCAGACAATGAGGGTTTTATTTATGGGATGTTCAGAGACAAGATAAGGTGTGCCCTTATGGAACACTAGTTTAGCTTCCTTGAGGATGTAATTAGAAATAAGTTTGATCTTCAAGCTCAAGATATCAAGAAAGAAAAGTGGGTGATCTACAAGAAAACTATTGGTTTTATCAGAATTTTTGATAAAGGATATGACCCACTAAAATCTTTTCAGCCATGGGCAAGAAAGATAGAAGCACTTATGGAACATTTTTAAGGAATCATGTAAGAAGCTAATGAAACTTTTGGCTGCAATGAGTAGAACAGATCCAAAAAGAGCAAGGAGGATTTTAAGCCAACCAGGATACACCAAGCTAACCCCAAGGGGAACATATACAGTTTAGCAAAGAAAGGGGTATAGTTTCCTTCTCCTAGTTTAACAAAGAGATGAGAGTCTCCCATTTACTTCTAGGGGAAAGAGACCTATTAGTGACCCAATAGTAGAGGAGCCCTCTCCAAAGAGGAAAAAATAGGAGGAGTCTCAACCAAAGTAGGATATTTATTCTCCTTCCCAATCACCATTGCAGTTAGATGAACATGGAGTTGCTCAGCAGCTGGTGGAATTGATCAATGAGCGAAATATTTTTGTTTCAAATGATGAGATACATGAGGGGATGCCAGAGGCACCCAAAAGGATAGAGATGGATCTCACTATGGAAAAATTTGAGGGTAAAGAAATAGACCCAATTTTGAAACAAGCCAGTGACTCCTTTATTTTAGATGACAATTTTGTCAAGACTAGGGCATTCCTTCAGTTTTTGTGGAGGATGAAAATTAATCATTATAGGGAAATTTGTGAGAAGAAGAAAGAGGAATTTCCTAATAGGGATATGACTGAAATTGAAAATGAGACAAAGGGGGAAATGATGAGAAAATTTGAAAAGATAACCCTAGAAGAAGGTAGGGAAATGATTCATACTACAAGAGTGCTAATTCTCCTTGAATGGGATATTGTTGATGCAATTATTTTTGAATTAGTTAGAAAAAGTAAAGTGAAGACCCTCTCTACTGCAGAATAGGCACAACAAGCTACCTGGGGTGTAGCTTTCTCTGATGATCATGCAACTTTGGTCATGTGGTCCCTTAAGAGGGAAGAGAATAAAGGGAAAAGAGAGGTTCTCTCTTTAGAATATGTTGGAAACTTGTTAGTACAAAGAGTTGGTGAGACTTCAGGTGTTGAAGCCTCAAATATCATTTTGGAGATTGCAAAATTCAATTTGAAGGTAGCAGAGAAGGATGCACAAGAAAAAGAAGAATTAAGGGTTAAGTTTGAAACTATCCTTAAGTCATACAATGAGTTGAAAATAGACTTGATCCATAATGAAAAATTAATTTCACAATTTTCTGGACCACAGGATCACATGTCACCTCAATTGATGATTACTGACAGGCCAGCAGTAGCCTCTTCTTCTAGCCCTATAGTTGAATTTCCACCATCACCTTTCCCAGAAACAAACATAGATGCAAGAATCAGTTGGGAGAAGCAACAATTGGTTGAGGAAACAAATAATTTAAGGGAGATTAAGGTGGAGCTTGAGAAAGAAAAGAATGAGCATGTGAAGGCTATATCCCTAGAAAATAAAAAATATGAAGAGTAAATCACAGAGGTAGTAATGCATTTTTCTCATGATCTAAAGCCTTCAATTTTGTTTGATCATGCTAGCAGATTACAAGTTTTTCTTACATCTTTGAACTAACATAAGGAGGAGCTAGGTCCAATTTTAAATAAGTGGGTTGAAAGATCCCCAAATGTAAGATTATTTCATTGGCTATCTAAGGGCCAAGTTGATCCTGATCCATTGATCAAGCCAATGCATCAGAATGTAAAGAAGCTTGTAGAGTATAGTATAATTTTGGATTATTTTAAAAGAAAGTCCAATGTGTTAAAGAGAGAATTAACACATTTAAATTTTGAATTAGTACCAAGTGTTTTCAAGGATACTGGTGAATTGAAGGAGTTGTACAAGTGGAGAGAGGAGATAGATGAACTTTTCTCAGAAATAATGACAAGAGTTTTTGAAAGCACTTCTTCCTTTATCCACACCATTAAGTTGTTAATGACTACTAAATCAAAGTTTGAATATATTCAGCAGGAAGTCAAACAAATGGAAGGCAAATGGGAATAGTTGTCCGGCAAGAGAGCTAAATTTGCTAATTTTGTGTTTCGAAATGAGGAGGTGTTCAATAAGTGGAGGTATCAAGTACATTCCCCATGCAGAAAAAGTAGATACTCCATCTACTTCTTGAGCCAAATAAAGATTGTGAATTTTTGGTCTTAGGGTGGTTGAGATGTAAAATGTATTTATTGCAGGGATAACTATGAAGAAATGGCAATCAGATTTATTTGAAGAGATCAAGGAAAATATTGAAGACATAAAGTAAGATGACTCGCTTACAGAATATCAGTCCAAGATCTGATCGAAGCATTTATTGTAACCCAGTAGGGTTGTTGTAAATTTTTAGGACAAAGTTTTATAAAGCCTAATATGATCAATAGCTTGTTGCATTTCCTTGTATATAAAAGGATTTTCCACGATCATATTAGGCATTGAAAGTCTTAGGTGTTGAGAAGATAAATTTTTTGAAACCCTAACCCTCAGTCGAGGATTGTAATATTTTGTATTATTTCTTGTCAAGTAATAGAGAAAAAGCATAGGTTGATACTATTATTTATAGGCTTATTATCCATCATATATTGTATAAAAATTATCCAAGGTTATACTTAATACAAATCATAGGTCTTTACCTCTCCTTTGTGTCAAATTTGTGAATTTTTTAGTCTATCAAAGACTCATGTGTATGTATTTTGCTCTGAGTTCTAATCTAGGGTTAGATTAAATATTGCTCAAAGTGGAATATATGTTCATTTAATTTGCATAAGGATTATTTACAAGTAGGAGGGAGTTGGGGTATTTTTATTTATGTTCATGAGCTGAGTTCTTCAAGGATCTTTGTATTTACTCTATTTTCTGGTGTTATTTTCCCAATGGATAAGGCACTGGCCTATGTAAATGTATCTTTCTTTTATGAGGAATGATTGAAATCATTACAGTTAGAAATACAATAATCAAAACTAGTCATTTAATTTCATTTACTTTAAAATAGATGTCCTACCCAGTGATGGAGATTCAATGAATAATAGGTTGTTGTTTAGTACTTCCTCACTGATATCTATTGTTAGATCCAGTATCAAGTTAGGAACATAGTTATATCTATTGGATCAGGTGTACCCACATTTGTTTTGCAGAGCCATAAGTGAAGAGGGAAGTCTTGTCCCTATAGTTGGTCTAGTTACCTACAGATTTCTCATATTTGGAACTAACCTCTCCTTAAAATCAGTCTTAGGTATATTGGTGTATCATGTAGTGTAAAATATTTTCAAGAACCAACAATACCAATGCAAAAATATCCATGTTTGAGTTTCTTCAGATATCTCCTACTCATAGGGCTATTCTGGATAAAGCTTTTCTCAGTTCCAATGTTCCTGACAACCTTGATTTAGAAAGATTCCAAACTATGGATGGTCATCTGACATCTCCCCATTATATCTCATTTTCAGAGGTAGATGATAATTTGTTGAGCCATCCCCATAACTAGCCCTTGCACATTAAAGTCTTTATCCAAAACCATCTTGTCAAATGTGTGTTGATAGATGGAGGTGCTAGTTTAAACATCTATTCTTACAAATTGATCACACAACTGGGATTATTAGAAGATGATATTGATCCTAAAAAGAAGATAACTATAAAAGCATATGATGAACAAGAAAGATCTTCCAAGGGAAAAATTGTACTACCTATCAGAACTGGACCAATTTTTAGAGACATCACCTATCAAGTTCTAGATCTACCATTGGCCTACAATATTCTTCTAGGGAAACCTTGGATACATGAAATGAAAGCTATTCCATCAACATACCATCAATGTGTGAAATTTCCTTATGATGGAGTAGAGGTACAATTCCAGCTGACATATCTATATCTTGCAATGCATTAAAATAAAGTGTTGATAAACTTGTTCCACATAATAGAAAATTTGCAACCAATCAAAAGGATACCACATCTACATCCAAGATGGAGGACATAACTAAAGAAATTAAGATCAAAGACATGGGTATGGGAGAATACACCATGGAGCCATTTCTATCTCTCACATCTCTCCTAGTCTTGCCTAAATCCTATGGGAAACCTTTGAAACAAATTGAACAACACTCTAAAGAACCTCAAGCTATCTTCAATGGAATTTTTTGTCATAGAAAAATTATCCAAACAATAATTTTAAGAGGATGAAGATGTGCTTGCATGTTATACAAGGATGAATCCCAATCAGTCCAAAAATGTGACTCCACCTCAAGCAAGATTCCTTAGAAGTCATATGGACCAAGAAACAAACTGATAAAAAAATGGGATATCTTGGAAGAGGACCTCTAGGAATACAAGGTAAAGGTCTCCTATCACCTATTGGACATGTTGGCCGAACAAAAAAAAATACTACAGGTCTAGGCTATTAGAAGAAATCCTTTTATCTCAAAGGAAGTTCTTCCTATGTGATAGAACAAATAGAACAAGAGGTAAAAAAAAAATGAAGAAGAGGATGTCAATCAAAGTGACAGTGATTCAGATACCACAGATGCTTTCCCCTTTGAACTTGTTCCTCAAGATATCTTAGACATGCTTAAGGAGGAAAACAAGCCTAAAAGAATAAATCTAGTAGAAACACAAGAGCCTACTACTGAAATCAAACAAGAGGAACCAATTGAAACTGTCATGATAGATGAACAATTGGAGCAACATAGTGATTCTGAGATAGACTCTTATGAATATGAATTCCTCTTAGAATATGAAGGCAATCCTTCTTGGGGAATCCATCCTGACTTTACCCATGTTCTCAGATTTCCTAGAGGTCTAGATGAGGAATCAAATGACTATGAGTAGGGAGTCATTTCAGAGGAAGATGAACTTATAAAAAAAAAACATATTGATGTTATTCACCAATATTCACCTAAACCCAATGTAAGTCTAGAGAAAAATGACGAACTTAATGAGTCTGATCCACCTATGGCTAAAGTGGACTCCAATAATGTTGTTGATGCGATTCATGAGCTGAGCATCTATCACCTTCAAATTTGAGAGTCAGGTTAGGACCAATGATGACAACACCATATCCATAAACACCATTTCCCATCCTTCCCTACATTGACCATCCAACATCCTGAGCTTCTTAACCAAACCTCTATCGATCTGAGCCAAGATATCCATATCTTTCAAAGGGACTATGCCCTTTCTTGCTACCTCGATGCAGTCGAACCTATGATGAATTTCATCAGTGAACCTAGTGTTAGCATGAAAGAGTCAGATATCAAATATATCAGTCAAAAGAATAAGGATAAAAATAAAAAGAAAATGAGTTTTCAGGGTGAAAACCACTTTGTGGCAGTCTCAAAACCTACAATAGTAAAAATAAAAGATGTATTCAAAGGTGAAAACCTCTCTGAGGTACCTAAGGATGAGATATTTGATGTCCTTCTGAGTCATTTATAGGACAGATCCCTAGTATTGATAGAGCCTACTCAATCTATCAGCTTATGTACAACAGAGGAACCACAATTGATTCATGTAGCACAATCCTTATCAGAGGAAGAAAAGAAAGCCTTTACCAAGTTCCTAATAGAGAAGAAAATCAACTTTGCATGGAAATATTCTAATATGCCAAGGTTGGATCCTGATCTCATAATGCATCATCTTTATATAGCTCCAGGAGTCAAACCTGTCAAACAAAAATTGTGAAAGATGCATCCTCATGTTGCACTCTTAGTCAAAGTTGAGCTAGAGAAGCTACTAAAAGCTGAATTTATCTGAGTTATAGATTATGCAAAGTGGATCTCCAACATTGTTCCTATTTCAAAACCAAACAAATCTATTAGAGTATGCATAGACTTTAGAGATGTAAACAAGGCATGCCATAAGGATGACTTTCCACTACCAAATATTGATATGATAGTGGACATGACTACGGGCTTTGAGATGTACTATTTAATGGATGGTTTCTATGGATATAACCAAATAAAAATTTCTCCAGAGGATCAAGAGAAAACTGCTTTCACATGTGCCTGGGGCACCTTCTGTTGGAACATCATGCCATTCAGTTTGAAGATGTGGGTGCTACATATCAATGAGCTATAAAATCTATCTTCCATGATATGATGCATTGAACTATGGAAGATTATGTTGATGACACCTTAGCCAAATATGTGATAAGATCAAAACATTTGAATGATTTGAGAAAAATACTAGATCGAATGGAGAAGTTTAGTCTCAGACTGAACCCTAAGAAATGTGCTTTTGGTGTCACTTTTGGAAAGCTCCTAGGCTACATTGTTTCAAAGAAAGGCATTGAAGTAGATTCTGCTAAAGTAAAAGGCTATCATGGAGATGAAACCTCCTAAAAATATCAATCAAATGAGAACCTTACAAGGAAGAGTGCAATCAATCAGATGTTTTATATCCTAGCTAGCAGATATATCACAACCTTTCACAAAAAACATTACATAAAGGTGTGACTTTTACATGGAATGAGCAATGTGAGAAGAATTTCAACCACATCAAGCAATATTTGGTGAATCCTCTTGTTTTGATGCCTCCTATTCAAGGTAAACCATTTATTCTATATGTCTCCACCACAGATACATCACTGGGGGCATTACTAGCATAACATGATGAGAACGAGAAAGAAAGAGCTATTTACTACATCAGCAGAACATTGGTAGCTTATGAGAAGAATTATTCAATGATTGAGAAAGATTGTCTAGCTGTGATCTTTGCATCCTAGAATTGAGACACTACATGTTAACTCATACAACACAATTGGTAGCTAGGATTGATCCACTAAAGTATCTACTAAGAAAAGTTTCCCTCATAGGTAGATTAGTTAAATGGGTGATGTTATTGAGCAAATTTGATATAGAATATGTTGAAAGAAAATCTATCAAGGGACAAGTCATTGCAAATCACTTAGCTGAAGCACCAATGTTTGATGATACACCATCACAAATGGAATTTCTTGATTCATCCATCATGCACATATCTTCTAGGACTTGGCATCTTTTCTTTGATGGATCTTATACACAGAATGGATCTAGAGAAGGCATATTATTCACCACACCTCAAGGATACTCAATACCTAAAGCATTTAGAATAAAATTTCCTTGCACAAACAATATTTTTGAATATGAAGCTCTCCTTAATGGTATGAAGATAGACATTGAGTGGCGAGTGACAAAGTTACACATTCATGGAGATTCACAGCTAGTCATACACCAAGTCAATGATGTGTATCAAACAAAAGATGAGAATTTGGTTCCATACAAATTCATGGTAGATGACTTAAAGAAATACTTCATATCTATCACATTTGAATAGATTCCTAGAATAGAGAACAAGGCTACTGATGCTATGGAAACACTATCATCTCTACTACAACAACCGAAACATGAGCTACACTATGAGTTCTTGGTTGAAGCACTATCATATCCTACATATGATTCCCCTGAAACCCACATGATCTTCACTGTTGTTGGTCATGATTCTTCCAGATACAAAAACCTTTTCTCCTACCTACAAGACCAAATCATCCCTGATACCTTTAATTTCCATGAGAAATGATACCTTATCTGAAATACATCATGGTATGTCATCATTGGTAATGATCTATACAAATGGAATCTAGATGGTACACTTCTTAGGTGTTTAGAACATGAAGAGTCTGAACGTGCATTAGAGGAAGTCTGTGACAGTATTTGTCAATCACATTCCAATGGTTTAACACTAGCTCGAAAACTTATTAGGGAAGGGTATTATTGGCCTGAAATGGAAAAAGAGGCTATTAAATATGCTAAGAATTGTCATAAATGTCAAGTACATGGAAACTTGATTCATGCACTAGGGAGAGATCTTATTCCCTTTACCACACAATGAAATTTTCAACAATGGGTGTTTGACCTTATAGGTGTAATATATCCACACTCTTCTAATGGACATACCCATCGTATTATAGCTACAGATTATTTTACAAAATGGGTAGAAGCAATCCCTTTGTTGACTCAAGCAACTGATAAACAAATCTCTATGTTCATTCTAAATTACATCATTTGTCAGTATGACATTCCACATTCAATCATAGATAATGGTGGCCAATTCAAGAACAAGGACCTAAATTCCTTATGCTCTAAATTCAAGATTACACATCATTGGTCATTCATTTATTATCCTCAAGGAAATGGACAAGCAAAAGCATCTAACAAGAACCTATTGAAAATCTTGCATCACACAGTTAATAAAATAGGAAGAGACTGGCACTTCATGATCAATCCAGCTCTTTGGGCCTACAAAACAAGTATCAGAACACCCATTGGGGCTACACCATTTTCTTTAGTTTATGGGTTTGAAGCAGTACTACCTATTGAGATTGAAATCAAATCACTAAGAATCAAAATGTAGGGTCTAGTAATTGATGAAGACTATAGAGTGTCTAGGTTGGAACAACTTGAACTACTAGATGATTGCAGACAAGAAACATATGATCATCTCAGAGTATATCAAAAAAGAATGTCTCGAGGCTACAACAAGAAAGTCAGACATAGAGAATTTCAGGTTGGCGATCTAGTATTGAGAGAGAATCCTAAAAATCAATCACATAGAGAATGCAAGGGGAAGTTTGAACCCAACTGGCTGGGTCCCTTTGTTATCACTTCTACTTTTGTCTCTGGTGCCTATCAACTCTCAACAATTGAAGGAGAATAGCTCTGAGAACTAATCGACATTCTACATCTAAAGAAATTCTACGCCTTAGGCATTCAGTCTATGGTAAAATGTCCTAAAAAATCATAAAAAATAGAAAAAGTCCTGAAAAAATGAACATCTTGGTGAAAACCTAGCAATAGGCACCTTGATGTATCACAAAAAAATGAAAAAATGAAAAAAAAAAATGAAAAAAATGAAAAATACAAAAAAATGAGAAAAAGAAAAAGTGCCTTGGTGAAAACTTGGAAATAGGTGCCTTGGTAGAAAAAATAGAATCTCTGCCAATATGGTGAAAACCTGAAAAATGGGTGCCACTTGTTCAAAATTCTCCATCTATTAGCGCAATCTTGTTCTTTCCCAACTTTCAGTCCTGCTTTAGTTTGTACATATATCCTGGTTTATTTTCGCATTCCTATTTTCAATAAAGTTGGTCTGTGCACCAATCAGCTCAAACGTCTGTATCCTATCAATGTTTCAAACTTGGGGGTAATCAATGTCATATCTTATGGTCTCCAGTATACCTCAGATGAGTCATATCTAGTCAAGGTCCTTCCAAAGCTACATCTAAGTCAGTCAACCAATCTCCTTACCAGAAAGGATTTTGCAATCAAACACACACAAACTACAACAACAAACAAAATGAAAACAATCTATGCTTCACATGCTTTTATATCCTTGTATGCTTACTGATTCACATTGAGATTTTTGCATATTTTTCCCCTTTGATCTCTTTGATGATGTCCTTTATTGGATTTAGAGAGTGATGACTGGGGGCAAAATCTTTTATTTGTCTTCTGCTTGTATGTGAAAATCTAACAACTTTGGAAAATTTTGGATTGAAATGGTGTCCATCTGTAAGAGCCTCCATCACATATTGGATGGCCATGTGTACCTCGACCATCGATACCTAGATGCTTCAAGGAAGTTTGATCTAACTATTGTCTTTTTGATTGATTTCTTACTCCTACTGTGAAATGTGATCTTACCTAAGGATGTGAAGGATAAAGGGTCACTACGGATAATTCACATTGGATTTAGAATGATCTCTCAACTGCTTGGAGTGTTTGTATGCAACGCATATTTAGGTCATCACAACATTTATGTTCTGATGCTTATACAATTTAAAATATCAAAATAGACATGATATTCAGGTCATCCTGGTGTTTATGCCTTGGTGCTTATATCTAATCTGAAATTTCTAACTAAAAGTCAATATTTATATGTCCATGGTTTTCTAGCCAGTGGACATTGTATTGACTATTTTGTTACCTAATAAATATTCAGTGATGAAAAAGATCGACACATGATCAATGACTAAGTCCTAGGTCCTAGGTCTGCATTTGATTTTGCATTTCACTTTGCACTTTGCATGATTGCATTTATCTCATGATTTACAAATCATCTTGATGCTTAATGATTCTCCAAAACTATGCTAAACATGACACAAGGACTGAGCATTGTATGAAGGTCCCTCCAACAAAACAGCAAGTAGAATCCATTTTCGGGATCAAAATCAAAATATGAGATTGTTTATATTGTCAACTGCTTGCATATTTGACCTTCTAAACATCAAAGAAATCTAGGATTCAACTTAACTGATTATCTAACATCAAACTATTAGAATTTCAACTTGGTCAACCATGGTTAACTCATGGTCAAACCTAGTCAAACTTGGTCTCCAAGGCCTCTAAATGATGCAAAACATGTTTCTGGATGTGTACAACCAATTCTACAATTGATTAACATGCTTCTAATCATTCAACACAAGATTTTCTTGCCAGATTTCAATTTTCATCCTGAAGGGGGCATGGTATTGCACATCAATCAAATATGTAAATCAAATATTTCTTTCAGTAATCAAGACAACAACCACGTCTAGTTGTTGATTCATCTGAAGTCCTTGTCACTTGGGGCACATTGCTTGGTGCATATTAGATTCATCAAGATCCATATCAATCTGGTATCCTAATTAATCTTGTCATTTGTATCAGCTCTTTGTAACCATCAGTTCAGTTGTGCTATTTCCTTGGTTCTTTGTAATTGAAGGGTTTAGATTTGGCATCCTTTCAATTTCTTCAAACAATCAGGTCTGGACTCAGGATTGTCACTTCTTCGTAATTATAGGTTCAAAATCAAGCATTTTGACACTTCTTCGTAATCACCAGTTCATTGTTGATATAGTTGACATCATTTCAATTCTTTGGTCAATCAGGACCTAAATCACCAGCATCTTCAAATCTTTCAATCGATTTTTGTCTTGAAATTGGTTAATCTTTTTGGATCAGTTTCTCCACCACATAACTGAGTCCACATCATTATCAAAAATAGACTAATCTTTGAACCACTGCACTTCACATAGTAATTCAAAGAGGGGCAAAATGTAATACCCCAAAAATGGGCTTTAGTACCATTGACCTCCTATATCAACAAAATGATCAAAATCGACATCAAAGTCCTAACCTAAGGCACATCTGCACATCAAATCATCAAAATCCTAATCGATCCTATCTCGAATTCTGCATCAGGGAATATTCTTTGAATATTCCTAGTGTATCCTAATTATCTTTAATTTAATGATTATTTGGTGATAAATCACATTTATCCTAAAGTCAATTAATTGAATATGTTGAATATTTAATTAATAGATTTAATTTTGCCACTTAATTATTTAATTAGATTTAATTGCATTTATTCTTAATTAATATTATTTTTATTTGACAATAAATAAAAATTCCTACAAACAATCAATTGAATATTTATTTAATTGATTTAAAATCAAAGTTGTCAAATTTAATGATTTAATTGAGAATAAAGTTTGATTTAATAATTGATTAACCCATAAATCAGTTATTTTAATTCAAAATCAGTTAAGTTGAGAATAAATCACTTTTATTATTAAATTAACTCATATTAAATCATGCACAATAAAAAAAAGCAGTCAACTTTAAAACAACTATTATTTTCAATTTGTTAACTTTCTAAACTCAACATGGGATTGTGAGTTGAAAAAGCGATCTAAACTCTATTTTGAGTTAAAAAGTTCTTTTGCATGATTTTGTGAGTTAACTAATTTTAATTTATTGATAATTGAAAAATTAACCTGAGTTTATCAAGAGTGAGTTATGGCTTTTTTTTAATGCACCCTCAATCCATGGATTTCTATATAATTGAGGCTCAGCGCTTCATCAAATCCCCTCGAATTTGCATACTTACTTTGGTGAATTTGCATCTAAAGAATCAAGCTTTTGCAAACAAGGCGATTGTGAGATTTTTTGTTATTGTTATTGAGAATTCATAGAATTCATTCATAGCATATCATTGTTAGATCAATATACATATCATTCCAATTCATTCTAGATTAGTTTCATATCAAGTTTTTCATCTTATTGCATACAAAATCCAAAAAAATAGATTAATCTGCATTTCATCTTCATTTCTTTCAATCATTTAAATCCTTCATTTAGGTGTTGCATTTTCACTAATCTCGGTCAAAATTTGAGAATACCACACTCACACCTACTAGAAGACAGTAAATCATCTAGTTAGCTTAGTTCATTCTTATTTGCAGATTTCTTGATTTGCTAACCTCTAATGTTTTACTGAAGTGTTGTGTCCCAGCTGTAATACCCCAAAAATGGGCTATATGTTCATTAACCTCCTACATCGACAAATCGAACAAAATCGACATCGAAGTCCTAACCTAAGGCACATCTAAACATCATCAAATCTAATTGATTATCTTAAATTCTGCATCAGGAAATATTCCTAGTAATATTCCTAATTATCTTAATTATCTTTAATTTAATGATTATTTGATGATAAATCCAATTTATCCTAAAGTTTGATTAATTGAATATTTTCATATTTAATTAATTAGATTTAATATTTGCCACTTAATTGTTTAATTAAATTAAATTCTATCTATTATTAATTGTATTATTTAATTTTGACAATAAATCCAATATCCTATGAATAATTGATTAAATCTTTATTTAATTAATTAAAGCGAGTTGTCATTATTTAATAATATAGATTTTAATAAAAGTTTGATTAAATAGTTAATTAACCCATAAATTAATTATTTATTTTCAAAAATCAGTTAAGTTGAGGATAAATCAAATTATTTATTTATTTAATTCTTAATTATTATGCACATTCAAAAGAAACAGTTAAACTCCAAATCAGAAAATCAATGCAAGTTATTGACTTTTTGGAACTCAACATCCTTTTGGAGTTCAAAAAGCTGATCTAAACTCTAATTTGAGTTAAAAAGTTATTTTTGCATGTTTTTGCATGATTTCGAGAATTAACTATCTTTCATGATCAGATAACTCAAAAATCAACCTGAATTATTTGAGTGATTTATGGCTTTCTTCCATGCACCTCCAAAGCCCGGGATTTCTATAAATTAAGGCTTCAGCTCTTCACAAATCAATCCACAAATTTGCACAATCACGCTGGAGAATTGGAATTGAAGAATCAAAGCTCTTGCAAATCGACATCTTTGTGAGATCAATCTTATTTTTGCATTCATATTGCATATCATTGTTAGATTAGCATTGCATATCAATTTTCAATAGCATTCATAGCATATCAATTTCATCTAGCATAGATTCATATCAAGTTTTCATTCCTTATTGCATCATAAAATCCAAGGAAAAAAAAATAGCTTAATTGCATTCAATCTCATATCTAGATCAATTGCATTCAAATCCTTCATTTAGGTGTCATCTAGGTCACTGATCTCGATAACAATCTGAGAACATTAATCTCACACCTACTAGAAGGCAGTAAATCGCTTGGTTAAATTAGATTTCAATTTTGCACGATTTTGATTTTAGCTAACCTCTAATGTTTTACTGAAGTGTTGTGTCTACAGATCAGGTACAATTTTCACACACACACCAACTAGGTAAAAGTTTTACACACACGGTAACCTGTACTACCTTCTCTTAGCTTTATCAAGATTGTTTGGACATTGTCCAGTTTGCAGAAATCTAGTCATATTTGATTACCAGGATGTTGAATTATTAAATAATACAGTATCACCTTGAAGTAAGGCAGCCTCTTCAGTGGCTTCAACTTTATCTTCTCCTTCTGCCATCTGAGCATAGAGGCCTTTGCCTCTAACCAGCTTGGTCACATAAATTTATACATCATATTCCATAACCCTTGTTATCCAACCTACTCTCTTTTCATTAACATCTTTGTTCAGCAAGAACTCTTTAATACTAGGATGTGCAACCATTAGATGCACTTTATTCCTAGCAACCAAATGCTTAAAATTCTTTAAATCTTTAATAATAGCTAGCACATGTTTCTCAACAAAATTGTACCTTTTCTCATAATCATCCATACCTTTGCTGAAAAATGCAATTGGCTGCTCCTATTTTCCTTCATTCTTTTGAACCAGCATTGCTGAAATAGTGTCAGAACCACCATAAGCATATAAAATAAAATCCTTAGTGAAATCAGGATTGACTAGAGTAGGGGTTGAAGATAAAGCTTTCTTAATTTGTTCAAAATTCTTCTTTCCCTCATCAATCTAGCTGAAAGGTACATCTTTCTTCAGCATAGAAGTTAAGGGTTTTAATAAGCTTGCAATATCAGGGATAAAGCATCTAACAAAATTTATTCTCCCAATAAAACTTTGCAATCCTTTCTTGTGTTTTGGCAATGAAAGTTCCAAAATTGCATGAGTCCTCTCAGGATCAATAGTTGTACCTTCTTTAGACACTTGGTATCCTAAAATTTTACCCTCATGAACTGTAAAAATAAAATTCTTTGGGTTAAGAGAGATTCCAAACTCTCTACATCTTTGTAAAATTTGTCTCAGATGATCTATGCATTGTTTTTCAACCTTGCTATAAATTTTAACATCATCTAGGTATACTAGAACAAACTTGTACATCAAATTCTTGAAAGCGATATCCATTGCTTTCTGAAAAGTAGCCCTTGCATTTGACAATCCAAATGGCATTCTTCTATAAGCCATTGTACTCCATTTAGTTGTAAAGGTTGTCTTAAACTGATCAGATTCTTTAACTAAAATCTGGTTGTAACCAGAATATCCATCTAAAAGTGAGAATATCTCATAACCTAAAACATATTGTAAAATTTGTTCCATAGAAGGAAGAGGGTGTCTATCTTTCAGAGATGCCCTATTAAGGTCTCTAAAGTCCACACAAAGTCTTATTTCTCCATTCTTCTTCCTTACTGGAACTAAGTTGGAAACCCAGGATGTGTGCTTGAGTAGAAATATAATACCACCATCTAGGAGTTTTCTCAGTTCTTTCAACATTAAAGGCTCTAAATTGGGGTTTATGGGCCTTTTCCTTTGTTTGATTGGCATAGCATTTGGCTCTAGTTCTATGGTATGTTGGGTTAATTGAGGATCAAATCCTTTCAAATCAGCATAATCTCATGCAAACACATCACTATATTCTCTGAAAAGATCAATAAACAATTATTTTTCTTCAGGAGAATTAATTTTACCAACCTTCAAGTACTTATCTCTTAATATCTCCACTTCCTCACAATGATATTCTTTGATCAGTAGGTTGGTTTTACCCTTCCTAAACTGATCATCAGAGTTAAAATCTGACTCCAAGATGACCAATCCTTTTTGAATTTTATTAGTCTTCAGCTGAATAATTTGATCTTCCATTTGCTGATTGAGTTTGTCATGTTTGGAAGCTGAGAAACCATCTATTTCTATCATAAAGCTTAAAATATGTTCATCAGTATTGAAAACTTGCCAATTAATATCATTATCAGGGATAGATGGCCTAACAACAATTTTGACATGTGACCAGTCTAAAATCAGTCCTTTATTCTCAATAATTGAAACATGTGCACCAATACCAACCAACCTATCAGCATGCTGATTTCTCTTTCTAGGAATTGAAATTAGGTTAAATGCATCAAAATCCTCCAAAAAATCAAACACTCTGGACTTATACATCTTTAAAAGATCATTTTTAATAGTGTTGATACCTCTCACCTATTTTACTATCAGCTCACTGTCCCCATATGCCCTTAAATATTTGATTCCTCTTTTCCTTGCCCACTCTAATCCTTAAATCAGACTTTCATATTCAACCACATTGTTAGAACATGGAAAAGACAATTTGTATGCAGCATAAAACTTATCACCATCAGGTGATACTAACATAACCCCTGCACCAATTCTATCCTTATTTCTTGATCCATCAAAATATAAATCCCATAGCTGGTTAGATAATTCAGATTCAGAATTTGGATCTTTGATTAAATTAGGCACAACTGCATCAAATTATAAAATCATATAGTTACCAAAACTGACATCAAACATATCATCATTCTAATAATTTCTAGTGGCCCATTCATCCAAAACAATATCAGGATATTCTTCAATTTGTGTATTATAAGCTGAATAGTCTTTAATTTCATCTGAATCCGTAATCACACAACTATCATTAATGGGGCTGGGATTGTAGAGCTCTAAGTGATCTTTGGCCAATAACTCTTATCTTATGGTTACCTTTGTACCATATCTAGTTCTAAAATATAAGTGAGACCAATTTGATGAGAAATAACCATCTATTTTGGCTGTAAAGTCTCTTGACAAACACATAGAAAAATATGGTGGTAAATCTATAACATATATATCTTGAGGTATTGAGCAATTTGGACAGGAGTGTAAGGTCAAACTTTCATTTTTAATAACCCCTAAGGTCTTGACTAAAGTTCCATCAAGATGGACCACACCTTTCTCAAGAGGTTCATACTTTAAATCCAACAAATCTACTATTTTCTTAGGCATGACAGTACGGTTGCACCACTATCAACCATACAATTATGCACTAATTTTTTTCCAATAATTAGTGAAACATAAAAATGAGGAGGCTTATTATTTACAAGTTTCTTTCCTTCCTTTTTAGTTTTTTTTTTAATATTTGCTAGCTTTTTGTCAACTATCACTGCTCATTGCTTCAAATCTACAGTCTTTTTAACTTCTTGTACTGCTAGTTGCTAAACTTTAGCAAGCTTATTTTCTTCTTTAGGTGTCTTTTCTTGAGTCTTAGGAGGCTCAGAATTAGTCATAACCATTCTAGGAGGCTGATGTACAACTTGCTATGAGCTGGTTGTCAACTTGGACAACCCTTCCTTTAAAATCTCAGCCTGTCCTAGAATAGCTAAGGTTTCCCACATAGATAGGGTTACATTCATTTTCTTCATAGAATCAACAATATTGTATGGAATAGAAAATTGTACCTTTTTTTGGAGATCTAGGAGAACTCTGATCAACACTCTTTTGATTTTGATCCTTACTAGATGAAGAAGATGTATTCTTTAAAATTGAAACTGGTGAATAGGGTACATTACTAGCTAATTGATCTGACTCAAGAGCCCTCTTCTTGGCTTTGGTATTTGTTGAAACTGGTGAATCATCATTTAGTCCACAAAACTCCTCCTCTTGCCAATTTAAGAAACTAGTATCTATAGTATTATGATCTGATTATTGTTGTACCTCCTCAATAGGCACATTCTATTGTGAATTCATTGTATTTTGGACCATAAGAGCTTGATTAAGAACCCCATTAGAACATGTTGAATGTTCATGAGATTGATTGCATGGAAAACACTAGTCAGTAGCAATGTTATTCTGACTAGGAACAATATCCCTAACAATATTAAGAGGTGTAGGGTTTTATGGCTTATTAGGTCTCTAATTCCAATTCTACCTATTTGCATTAGCATTCTCTTGGAATTTCTGCTTATTAGCTTGATAATTGGACTGATTAGGATATTGGGATGAGGAACCAGCAAACTAGTTTTGAGCTATAGGATTTTTCTATGCATGATTCCTCTTTAGGGTCACTAACTCATTACCAAAAGATTGTAGTAAACTCTCTATTTTTTGCTAGTTGTCCTTAATACTCTGTAATTCATTCAAAGGAGCATCATAAATTACATCTGTGACTTTAAATGACGGGACAACAGATAGGGGTGGGACAACCAATGGCATATTAGACTGAATGTTAGGAAAGAAGGGCATAGGTGGCCTAGGAGCTATTTTTCTAGCCTGAATAAGACTATGTTTTTCCCTAATAGCAATATCAGAAGCTTGGAGTAAAGAAACTCCTCCCATAGATTGAATCATAATAGAGATATCACTATTCAAACTCTTCAAATAATATAAGAAAGCATATTCAGATGAAGGCCTTGCCGTAACAGGAATCTTGTTCCAATTCTTTTGGAAACGGAGATTGAAATCACTCATTTCCTCTTGTGGGGCCCTCTTGATAGTAGTTAATTTCTCCATCAAAGACAAGTTGTTAGACTTGTCCTCAAATAATTTGGAAATTCTTTCTCCCTAAACATCCCAAGTAGCAATAGAATCCACTGGGAGAGTTATTAACCAATCAAGAGCTTTACCCTTTAGTGATGCAGTCAATAGCTTCAAAGCTACATCTTCCGCTGTGATGTGATGGACATTGCAAAGAGTGGCAACATCCATGATATGCTCAATAGATGTCACTTTTCCTTCTCCATTAAATGATCACAAGATTTTCAAAGCATACAACAGAATGTCATTGTGATTTGCAATCCTCAGAGGACTTCCTTGATCAAAAGGAACAAATGGAAGGTTCCTTGCCATTGCTTGATGTGTTGTATTTGAACTGGATGGTGGAGTCTAATTTGATAATGGTAGTTGCTCAAGAACAACTTGACTTTGAGAATCTCCAAGATCTTCAAAAGTCTCCTGCTCTGAATTAAGAAATTCAGTGTGGTAAGTGGGAGGGGTGAACTTCTCTCAAATTTTAACTTCCTTGGTCTCCTGGGTTTTCTACCTGTTTGAACAAGATAAACACAAAGATCTCTAGGACCTCTAGGCTCTCTTTGAATAATTTTGCCTCTCTTAGTGAAAGACAACTATAAATACTCAAATTCTTTAACACTCCTTGTTTGGATTTGATTCATGTATCACAAGGTCCCACCGAGTATGCCAAAAACTTTTTTGGTTAATAATTACCACCCCAACTCAGGTATTAGGGCTACTTAGTAGTTCTATCCTAACAATGGAAACCTCCTCGAGTTGTGGGTGGACTCTAAATAAGGAGGAGTCTTCAGATTCTAGGCCAGTTCCTATTTGATATGGGATATCACCTCCTGACTAATTAACTTGATTGGAAAAGGGAAGAAGAAAACTTTAAAACTGAAATTAAATAGGGGTGATACACCAAAAGTAGATTCAAACTTTTCTTGAAAGATAAGACACTAAATCCAACTCATATATCAAAGGTTTGACACTTTGTATCACTGTTCAACATATAGGCTAACAGATCTCACTACTAGGGTTAAACCACAAATAGCTTGAACAGTCAAAAAACATACAAATTCCTTACGTGGTTTGAATTATTGATCACCTTGAGAAGGAATAAGGATACACTCACTTCTCTTGGATAACAATGGAATAAACACTAGCAAGAAAATATGAAAACAAATTTTGTAATCAAAACTCCAAATATTTGGGCCAATGAAACATTTACTTTATTCTCCTCAAAATCTGACAATGTGGTTACAAAAATGGTATCCAAAGAATCTAGGAACAATAAGTTCACTATATGCCCTCTCTCCAAAACTCACAACCCCCTCAACTAATAAGAAAACTAGTTTTATAAAAAGCCGTAGCCTCAAATCCGAAAATGAAAGCCTCACTTATTTGCCCTAATTTGGCCAAAAATTAAGCCAAAATCCTAGTCTATCACCATAATTAGTGCCCTAAATATTGGTTTTAATAAAGGATTTAAATCCTTTTTACAATGTTTACCAATATTCAAATAATTTAATTTTTAAATAAATTCAAAAAATAACAAAAACCTACACTACCCTATCTAAAGAAATGAATTCCTAAGTCTAAAAATTGCTAAGTGGAAGAGGGTCGACATGACCACTCTTCCCACTTGCATATAATGTGGATATGGGATAGTTAGGTGGCACTATTAAGATCTCAAGGCTTGCCAAGATGTGGAGGTTTTCTTTAATGGCATTCAATGTGCTTGCTATGTGGACTCCAAAAACACAAAACAAACTGTCATTCTCGAGCTTGATGTTATTGTTTAACTTCATAGAGAAGAATCAGGAAGAAACCCTAGCCTGATAGTGAGGAAACTCTACTAAAATTTTCAATGGAGCTTGGATTTGCTGTTGTGGAGCTCTTTGTCTTCAATAGTTTATACATTGACATCAAATCTAGATTGAGAGTTTGTCTTCACGAAGGACTAGGTTCTTATTATTGATCCGGAGTTTTGATTTTGTGATTTTTCTTGTGACTGTGGCTCTATCTTTGAGTCTTTGAGCTCGGCTTTGGCTTTGAGCTGTAACTGGTTCTTTCCATTTGGTATCAAGCTATGAAGTCGGTCTGAGTTTCAGTAACTCTCGGCCTCAGCTGGTAAGTGATTGTGTATTTATCATTTGGGTTGTGAGGTGACTGCATCCTTTAAGCCTTTTTTATGAGGCCAAGATTATTTCTTTACTTACGGCTCCCCATTTTATTTGCAGTGGTGATCAGATGTCTTCACGGCCTGTGCTAAAAACTTGAGCTCAAAGTCACACCTACCAAGACCATGACTCGTCCTTGAGCTTGGGTTCACTGTGTCATGACTTGACTGGCGTGAATAGCTCATGGTTGTGAGCATCTTGTAATAGTACAAAGTTACATGGTCTTGAAGTCAAGAAAATTCATGACTTAGTCTTGTATTTTGATATCATCAGGAATGACCTTTTGACTATTATTTCATCTTGTATGTGTGGCCGAGACTGTGCTTGAGTTTTAGCTTGTGGGTTTTTAAACTATGACTCACATTCAATTCACAGCTTATGACTTGGTGTGCATCTTGGCTTTTTTTATTCTCTTGCTTCTCAGCTTGAAGATGTAACATAGCTTGTGAACATTTTGTAACATGAAGTTACACATGGTTATAACCCAGCTTCTCTCGAGTTCATTCCTGTCACAGCTAAACCCTTAGCATTTTGGACTTTTGATGAACTCGATCGTAACTCAAAGTTCAAACCCACTATTACCTTTGGATATGACTGTGAACTTGATCATGACTTATCTTGAGCTTGTTGTGACTGGTAATCTTCGGCCACTTTTGACTGGCAAAATTTGAGCATGAAGTTATTTTTTTTCACCTTTTCTGATGTGGGTTCTCGCATCTTTGACAACACCGTGACTTATGGGTCTTCTTCAATCATCTCGGTAAAGCCTGAGCTATGACTCAAAGATGTAAAAAATGAAACTCGGCTCTAGCTATGACCTCTTTGAGTCACAACTTAAGACTCTTACCGAGCTGACTAAAACTTGATATTGAGCATAGACTTTATTGCATAAAATATGGAGAAACATGAAGATAAGTCATTCAAAACCCTTTTCCCATTTTGTATTTCATACTAAATTTAATCATTATGTCTTGCACTACTGTCTGTAGCTTTAAAACATTCTTGTATCTTTGTTTTCCATCTTTCAGTGGCACATAAAAATGATATTTGATGGCACATAAACATAACCCATTTTATCTCCTGCCTCTAGATGATATATGTACTGTCAATTACAATAATAACATTAGTTATTTTGTTAACCATTCTCTATTGTTGAAAACTCCACTATTAAAATTTTCATAGCTCGGTTGGGAATAAATAAACTTCACTGTCTTAATGTTTGAACTTTCATATTCACTATTGTTACATTTCTGATATTCTCAGTTACCATTTCAAATCAGTCATTACACTTTTCTTTCAAAATAGTTCATTTGGTAAAGAAGTGAGACTAATGCTCCACTGTTTGAATATGAACTCCTTGAGCTTGCTCTCTATTAAATTTATAAACTTCATAACCATAGTTGTAGATGTTTTGCAAGCTTTGAAAATTTTGCTGAAGATGTTTGGAAATTGTAAAACAAATAACATACTCACAGCTTGATAAATAAATACAAACTTTAAGGCCCAGCTGTAGATGTTTACTAAACTCTTCATTTTGACTATTCTGCATACATTTGTTCACTGTTAACATGCTTATTGTAATCAAATTTAGAATACTAGTGACTGCTATTCTCTCTTTTGTTGATACAATCACCACTGTTACACTTTCAACACTAGTGCACCAGTTTTATTTTTTGTTTACTGTTCACTGAATTCATATAAATGAAAGAACTTACAGCCTTATAGATGAATTTAAAACTCCAAAACTCACAATAATGCCCTTTTATCATAGCCACTGTCAGATATTTCAGTTTATTTCAATCTTAGCTACTTCAACTAACAAATGAAAATAGACATTTTGAATTTTGACTTCAATGCTGAAAATACTGAACATCTTAAAACTCACTGATATATGTTACCAGGCTTGAACATAGTTCTCTTTTGTTCTGATGCTGAATATGAATCCTTAAAAGAAATGAAATAAGATGTAAAAATATTTTTTTATTATCAATGAAGTTCAAGCATGGGCTTGTGACACTCAAAGATACATTCTGTAAACATTTTATGATACTTTATAGGACAATTCTATAGCATTCCTTCTTTTTTATTAACAACAACACGAATTTTATTCAATCTGTACCTTGGAACTAGCAAAGAAATGTTTAACCAATGATTATGTAGCTGTAACTTGACATTTGATCATGACTGTTCTGGAACACTTTTATCATTTTACTATGAAATTTCATCTTGTTCTCCATCTTCTTTCTTTGACTTGAATGTGAAAACCAGTCAGCTTGAAACACTGAAAAATGTTCTATTAAGCTCTTGAAACAACAACAATACAAACTTGTCATATTAGTGAACATAATAAATAATCAGTTTATGAAAAAAAGCCAAAAGAAAATGACACCTGTGAATCAAAATTCAGGTTATTATGTTCACTAATCTAGCAAGAAATTTTTACTATCTGAAAAAGGTTTCTCAGTTGGAGAAACTAAGTCCCTTTCATTTAGATATCTAGTTTATAAAAGGACAACATATATCAGAATGACCATATATAGTAAAATGTTTCATGTTTAGAAAAGAAGTCCCTTTAATACTACCTTTCACTTATTGTGGATACAGTTTCCTTATTGCATTGAATTTACCAGATAGATATGCAACATTGAAAGAATTGATTGTCATTGTATGTTGTTTGTGTTTCATGCATTGCTTAGATCCAACTGGATCTAACATCGCTTTCTCTCTCTCATGATGCAAGTTAAAACCCTAAACAACTAAATGTAGATGAAGACTTGGACCTGAGGACCTAGGACCTAATAGACAACTAGCTGACAACATACAGACAACAAGGAAATGCATGGGACCCCTACTCCATACTTCTATCAATTTTTTTCCTATTTTGCAAATGTACTCAAATGTTGACATGAAATATTAAATATGAAAAGACACTTGTATACTACATTCAGTTTGAATGCACAATATAATGATCATTTATGAATTTTGAATTTTGAAATGTGATCAATACTTAGAGTACAAAAAGAAATCTGATAATGAATGCAATAATGAAAATGTAAATTAATAATACCTGAAGGTAGTATTAATTGGACCCCTAAAGATGCAATCTTTTCCTATTTGTGTTTATTCTTCTGTATGTTGTAGTTTTAGATAACAATTATCAATCTTTGTAGCCTTAACCGACAACTTTATTTACTGTAGTAGTGAAGCTTTGTGGGTTCCATCCCCACGATAATTTTTACCTTCTAGCAAGGGTTTCTGCGATACCAAAATACTAGTATTATGTGTATGAAGTTTCATGTGTGCATATTTGATTAGATTAGAAGTATTTACATTATAGTTATGTTAATGATTATATGGAGACAATAAAATATTTCAGTCTGTTAATAATGGAACTTATCTTAAATTTTGAAGGGCAAAAATTTTTAAGGGTTACTTGTTCACCCCTCCCCTCTTAGTAACTCACATTTCCATAATCCAATAATAGGGTTATTTAATTATTAAATAATAATTAAATGCCTATATTTATTAAATAATTTAACTATTAAAGTCTAAATATAATAATTAAATATGTAATAAATGTTAAATCAAAATTCTTATTTTTATGCACAATTGAGTGATGAGTTATTTTAACTTTGACTTTCAATTTTAAAGTTGCATGTTTAAAAATCATGCTTCAATTATTTATTTAATTAAATTAAAAATTAAATCATGCACTTTTAAATGCATAAAGTTTTGATAAAAACAAAGTTGAACTTAGATTAGGAGTTCAGTTGTGTAAACTTTATTAAAGTTAATATTTGAGTTAAGTGTTTTATTATTTTTAATAGTTGAGCTCTATTTTATGTTATTTGGAGTTGCATTCTTTCAACTCTAGTTTCTGGATTCCTATATTAGAGAGCTTGGAATTTGAGAGATTCATTCAATCAGGTTTTGAAGAATTCTTTCTTGAAATTTTTTTGGAAGAATAAAATTTTGGTATTTTCAAAAGCTTTGGGTTTTCAGGATTTGGAATTGGTTTTCAATTCAACTTTGTGTATGGAGGTAGGGTTTGAAAACTCTTTTAAATCTTTCCCTTTTGAAAAGATTTTATTCTTTGTGCCTATTTAATTTCGTGTGTGTGTTGATCATTGATTCATTGATTTTTTATTTTTATTTTTTTGGCAAAAGGCTACAGGTCTGAATATTTATTAATATAATACATAAAGGTAACAAAATAGGCTCTTCTCAACCAAATATAAAACTTTGCATAAGCGTAGACATTGAAAAATATTTAAAAACTATAAAGCATAAATCTAATAATACCATTGAAATAAAATTGGCACAAAACACTAACTACCCAACACCTACATTTTAGAGGCAACTAAAGTTGCAGATATGAACATTTCAGCCCAACAATATTGTGGGTGACATCAAAACATTATAGTCATTGATAAATGAGGAGTACAAAAACATACAGGAAACTTTGACCTATTATCCTTCCATCATCACATCAGTAAGCATTTGTTGAAACACAACATCATGAATTGGACCATCAACATCATCAGCCATCATCAAGTTGGCATCCCCTACAATTGCATTTCCATGTTGATTTTTGACAGCATGAACCACACCATTATTTGAATTTTTCCCAATATCCTCATTATTAACTTGAATGGGTCAAGGATTCAGCAGTAAGTGATCATGTTACAGTAAATGAGAAGGGAATTTTTCTTTTCCATAACTTGTTCAACCAAATCCATCCCTAGAGCACAAGGAAACGTATATAAAGTTGCTCACAGATAACGATAGAACATGGTTTCTAAGGATAATTTAATACTATCATAAACTGTAGAGAAGGGTGGACCATTCGAAAATAATTCATGTGCAATAATTCTAGCAATAAAAGTACTACTCTCCCACAAATCATAATTTTGATTAGCAACTGGAATAAAGTCCTCAGAAATAACCCCATTTTTTAACACTTTCCTAGAAATTGACTGTGAATACTCCAATGATTGAAGTAAATCCAAAGCATTAGAAAGGAAAATAAAAATAACGTGACTTGGAAAAATGACCCTCCTGGTTGTATGTGATAAAATATATTCACCAATGATCCATCTAATGTTCTTTATGTATTGATAGTAGTCCATGATAAACAGGGCATCGAGCTCATCATAAAAAAATTGCCCATGAAATGGCAGCTCCTGAGGAAGTGACAAGATGAAAATAAAATAATTTCATAGATGATACTCCATGTGACACCTCTAGAAATTTGAACAGATCACCCAAACCTGGTTATCTTCCTCATAATCAACAGAGGCACCACAACTACTCATATTTGGATGAAAGTAAGAACCCAAAGATGGCTTTAAAAAGAACTCAGAAAGTGTGTGAAGGCAGTAGGAATTAATGTATTTGTACTATCAAACTCCTTTGCATGAGAGAAGAATGAAATCACATTAAAAAATTGTACACCTTAGTACTTTGCTTGATCAAGTCCATAAATATTGAAAAGATGTAATCTTTCCTTTTAAGCCACAAGTGCTTTTTTTTTTGACATTACTTGCCTCAATGATCGCATGGATTTACACATGCAAAGCTTGATGAGTTGTAAAACCAAATTGTTTTTGTCAGAAAATCAGAATTTGAAATGACGATAGTCATTATTAAGTGGCGATGCTAAATAAATGCACCGACATTACTCAATCAGTTGCAATTTTATCACTTTAAACAACCTTCAATTTAATAAAGTGATATTGGGGAACAAATTGATATCAATGAACTAGTGTAGCCATTACATCAAACAATTGTTAACAATCAGCCATACAAAATACCATTGCACCCAATTAATGCAATGAGTGTTTTATGGGATAGTGGAAATAGCATTGGGTACTCAAGTCTTATTTGAACCAATATGTTCTATTCACAGTCACGTTGTCCTATCTAACTTGTCACCAATTCGAATATTTAGTAGAATTATAACTTTTTGCATGTAGAGTACTTTATTAATAATCAGGAAAAGTTTTATCTTGTTCTATAATCTATGCTAGATGAGGAAATTCATTGAGATTAAAATTATCCCAATCTATCTCTTTCCCTTATCCCCCCAAATTGGCTAAAATATCTGCAAACTTGTTCCCTTCTCTATATGCATGAGATAGAATGAAAGACTAAAATGTATCCAGTAGTTTCTAAATTTATGATAGGATATACTTGAGTTTTCAGTTGATCTTCCTAGTTTGACATGCATTTATAATGAGAAAGGAGTCACCTTCAAGATGGATTTGATTGAAATTTATTTTCTTTGCTACAATCAGCCCTTGCAAGAGGGCCAGTGCCTCTACGATATTGTTTGATCCTATTGGTATAGGAAATTATTTTGATACTATAATCTAACCTATTCCATTTCTAAAATAAACTCTTGCACCTAAGATTCTAGGATTTCCTCTTAAAACCCCATCAAAATTTAGCTTAACAAAAGGATGATTTGGTGGATGCCACTTAATTTGGGTTCTATCAACTTTGGGCTTAAAGGGATTAAGTTGAAAAACATTGATAGGTAGATTTATAATAGGTCATTGTGTCAATATGAAAGAATCCCAAGATGTAAATGAAGAAGAGCATCCATTGTGTCCATACAAGTAAGAATTGACACATTCTGAAATAGATCCTTCTATTATATCCAATACTCTGTGAACCTCTAAGATCTCTTTTCTAAAAATTCACTTGTTTCTTTCCCACCATAGTGCTTAAATGACCATAGTAGGTATAATTAACCACATAGAAGCCACTAAATGATTCAGTCAAGGATGGAGGATCCAAGAATGGACAGTCCACACCTTGTAGCAAACATCAACACAATGGAAATACATAGAAATAAAAAGATACAATCAAAATTTAAAGTATTCATCAATAACCGAGTATTACATCAGAAAATACAATATAGATATCATAGGATCCAACTATCACCTAGCTAGCCCAGATCTACACAACCATAGGAACTAGTAGAAACACCAAAGTAGATCTACACTTGTGCTCACAAGATACCAAGTAATCTCCTTGTCTCCTAAGACAAAACACTTAGCCACTAGATCCGCTATTACAATATCAGATCTTTCAAATTGACTATCCTCTGATCACTACCCAATCCCCTTCTCCTAGTCAACTACCCACACCCTCCTTATATACTACTCATCCACAAGTCGGATTTACAACAAGAATTAAATACAAAACATCAATCGGCTTCATGAAACATGTGATCCATTAGTCATATTTCAACAAGAATTAAATCCTCATAGGATAAAACACCAATATAGATATAGGTCCTCACAAGCCCAACGATCAACCCACATCATGAGGAACATGACCCAAATTAAATGCACCAGAAGGCCAAGCCCAAACAAATCAAATAAACTAATCGGTGAAACCGAACACTGAGCAACCAATACCAGTCGGTGATAGCACACTAAGACCCATTCAGTGAAGAATATCACCGAGTAGCAACCAAACACCAAACTCATCCACCTAGTAACTAGCAGAACCAGAAACCAAATACTAACATATTATTTTTTGGTGATACAGGATTGCCAACTACCCCAGGATGCTCCTGCATAAGACACCCCAAGTACAAAATAGATGTTCTCAGTAGCTCAATGAATATCTTTCTGGATTAAACACATAGATCCCAAACTGATTCTTGATATACATATCCTCTGAGTCCTCAACTAACACACTCTCTCCTTGAATCCACTTCTATTTTATTTTCATTCTTAAATCCTTCCTTAAAAGCTACAAGTTTGTCCTCCTTGCTGTTCTCTTACCCTTTAGGAATCCTTCAAATCATTCCTTCTACCAAAGCTCAGATTCAGTCCACTAAGTTCTATATCCTGCAAAGGAATCAGGGAAAACTTCTTGCCATACTTCTCAATAGTGAATAAATTTCTAACACAATCATGTATATCCTTACAATCATACTGCCAAGGTCTACCAAGAAACATGTTCTAGGTACTCATGTCCACAATATTACACAAAAATTGATCTGTATACTGCCCAATCTGAAAATCAACAAAATACTATTCCCTCACCTCCAATTCATGTTCATCTTGTACCCAACTGATCTTATTAGGACAAGGATGTCTCACTCTCTTCAAACCAAGTTTCTATACCATATCCTCAACAACAAGGTTATCTGTTCTACCACCATCCACATTCACACTACAAATCTTATCAAGAGACTTACACTAAAACCTAAAAAAATTCCTTCTTTGACAAGGTTCCATCACCTTATTACCCAACAATTTTCTCTGAACCAACAAGTTCTCTTCCTTCTTAGACTCATTCGGTACTTCCTCATTCACCATAACATCCCTTCTACTACTAGCCTTCCTATCTACATGTGTACACTCAAAATACCTATGTCCTTATTCTCCATAGTTATAAAAAGTTCCTTTGAATCCACCTCTACTTTTTCTTCTCCCTGATTCAACAGGTTTTGGTTCATCCTCAACTACCAATTTATCCCTTACTGACTACTCTTATCTCTCCTTCCCTTGGGAGTTACCTTGATGTCTTCTCAACAGATTATCTTCTGGCTTTAGGGCATACTGATAAGAATCCTCAACTAAATCCATCTTTAACATACCAATCTCATCCTGAATATTTAATCTTAGACCATTAATATACCTATCCATCTTTTCTTTAGAAAGTTCTCTACATCTAGACCGAATAGTCAACTTTTAAAACTCGTCGGTATAGTCTTTCACAATCATCTCTTTCTGCTTTAGGTTTTGTGACTTCTTGAATAACTAAAGTTCATAGTCAACAAGAATGAACTTAGCCTTTAATTATTCCACCATCAACCTCCACCAATTGATATTCATCTCAGCTTCTTCTTCTCTATATCTCTGCAATTCTTTCCACCGTAAAGAAACATGTCCCTTAAATTTAGTCTGTGCCAACCTCACGCTAAGAGGATCTCCAATATATTCTAGCTCAAAGTAGTCTTTTAACTCACTGATCCAATCAATCAACTCCTCAGGTTTCAATGTTCCTAAGAAATTAGAAATCTCCATTCGTTGACTTGTACTCAACCGAGCCATAGATCTCTCAAACCAATCAACTTTATCTTCCATAGATCTCTCCACCCAATTGGTACTATCTTCTCCACTTGAGCCAATAGCCTCAAAATATTTAGAAACTTCTTCATAACCATCCTCAGTTCCAAGGTTCTTTTATATACTAGCTATAGCTCTCATAATCTCAAAGACCATCTCATTCTTCATTGCCTCCATCTCAGATCTGACATCCAATCTAATGTTTTTTTTTATCTTCATCTCCACTGCATCACAGAGATTTTCAATCTCCCTATGGTCCAATATTCTTAGAGGAATCTTCCAAGATCTTTGAAAACCCTCTGCAAAAAACCCCAAATCCGATCACCTTGTGACAACATCCAAGTTGTTTACAAGTGAGATTGTAACCTGCTACTTCGCATGAACAACCAGATTGGGTTTCACAAGTCCAAGAACATGGATCTGAAACTTGGATCAACTAGATCAACCTTTTCCGACCAGATCAAACCTTTGATCTGATACCACCTAATGCAGTCAATGATGGAGGATCTAAGAATGGACAGTCTAAACCTTGCAACAAACATCACCACAACAAAAATACACAAAAACAACAAGGTATAATCAGAACTCAATTTTTATTCATCAATACCTGAGCATTACATGCAACATGACAAGTTGTAAGGCCTTCTCAGTTATGACCAATTATATCAGCAAATACAATATAGATATAGTAAGATCCAACTATCACCTAGTTAGCCCAAATATGCACAACCACAAGAATTGGTAGAAATACCAAAGCATATCTAAACTTGTCCTCATAAGTGACCAAGAAACTTCTTTGCCTCCTAAGCCAAAAAACTTAACCATTAGATCCACTATTATAATATCAAATCTTTGAGATTGACTATCCTCTAATCACTACCCAATCCCCCTCTCCTAATAAACTACCCACACCCTCCTTATATACTACTCAGCCACAAGTCAACTTTACAACAAGATTAAATACAAAACATCAGTTAGCTTCATGAAACAAACTCATGAAATATGTGATCCATCAATTAGCTTGCAACAAGCATTAAATCCTCATAGGAGAAAAAACCAATCAAGATATAGGTCCTCACATGCCCAATGGTCAACCCAAATCATAAGAAACACGACCCAAATTAAATGCACCAGACATCCAAAACTGATAAAATTAAACAAACTAGTCAGTGAACCAGAACACCAAGCAACCAATACCAGTTGGTGACAGGACATCGAGACCCATTTGATGAAGAACATCATTGAGTAGAAACTAAACACTGAACTCATCCACTGAGTAACTACCAAAACTAGAAACCAAATACTAACATATTTTTTTTGGGTGATACAGGATTGCTAACTACCCCAGGATTCTCCCACATCAGACACCCCAGCTACAAAAAAAGATGTTCTTAGTATCTCAATGAACATATTTTTGAATTCAACACATAGATTGCAAACTAATTCTTGATATACATGTCTTTCAAGTCCTCAAATGACACACTCTTTCCTCAGATCCACTTCTATTTTCTTTACATTCTTAAACCCTTCCTTGACAAGCTACAAGTCTATTCTCCTTGCTGATCTCTAACCCTTTCAAAATCCTTCAACTTAGTCCTTCTACCAAAGCTCAGGATTAGTCCACCAAGTTCTATATCCTGTAAAGGAATCAAGGAAAACTTCCTTCCATACTTCTCAATAGTGAATATATTCTTGACACAATCATTCACAACCTTACAATCATAATGCCAAGGTCTACCAAGAAACATGTGCCAGGTACTCTTGTCCACAATATCACACAACACTTGATCTATGTATTTCCCAATCTAAAAATCAACAAAACATTGTTCCCTCACCTCCAATGCATGTTCATCTTGTACCCAACTAATCTTATAAGGACAAGGATGTCTCACTCTCTTCAAACCAAGTTTCTATACCATCTCCTCAACAACAAGGTTATTGGTGCTACTACCACCATCCACAATCACACTACAAATCTTACCAAGATACTTGCACTGAGTCTTGAAAAAATTCCTTCTCTAACAAGGTTCCATCACCTTATTACTGAGAAATATTCTCTGAACCAGAAAGTTCTCTTTCTTCTTGGGATTATTTGGTACTTCCTCATTAACCACAAAATTCCTTCTACTACCGACCTTCCTATCTGTATGTGTACACTCAAAATATCTATGTCCTTCTTCTCCATAGTTATAAAAAGTTACATTGAATCCACCTCTACCTATTCTTCTCCTTGATTGAACAGGTTTTGATTCATCCCCAACTATCAGTTTATCCCTTACTAAATACTCTTATCTCTCCTTCCTTTGGGAGTTACCTCAATGTCTTCTCTTCAACTTATCTTATTCCTTCAAGGCATACTGGTAAGCATCCTCAACTGAATCAATCTTTAACATGCCAATCTCATCCTTAATATTGATTCTTAGACCATTAATATACCTAGCCACCTTTTCTTTAGAAAGTTATCCATGTCGAGACCCAAAAGTCAACTTGTAAAACTCCTCGGTATAGTCTTTCACAGTCATCTCCTTCTGCTTTAGGTTTTTTTAACTTCTTGAATAACTCAAGTTCATAGTCGGCAAGAATGAACTTAGCCTTCAATTTTTCCACCATCAACCTCCACCAAGTGATTTTCATCACATTCTTCTTCTCTATATCTCTGCAATTCTTTCCACCATAAAACAACATGTCCCTTCAATTTAATATGTGCTAACCTTACTCTAAGAGGATCTCTAATGTCTTATAGATCAAAGTATTCTTCTAAATCACCGATCCAATCAATCAGTTCCTTGGGTTTCAATGTTCTTGAGAAATTAGAAACCTCCATTCGCTGACTTGTACTCAACCAAGAAATATATCTCTTAAAACGATTAGCTCTATCTTCCATAATCTATCCACCCGATCGACACTATCTTCTCCACTCAATCCAACAGCCTCAAAATCTTTAGAAACTTCTTCATAACCATCCTCGGTTCCAAGGTTCCTCAATACACTAGTTATAGCTCTTATGATCTTGGAGACCATCTCATTCTTTGTTTCCACCATTTCAAATCTGACATCCAATCTAATCTTTTATGTTATCTTCATCTCCAAGATATTCAAAAACCCTCTGTAAAAAACTCTCTACAAAAATATATTCTAAGATATTCAATAGCCCTCTGCAAAAAACCCCAAACCCAATTCAACCTTTCACATCTTGGGATGGGAAGATGGGAAGTAGGTGGCCACACCTCTTTATTTCTATATCCCTAGGGGAAATTACATAAATATACATGTTGGGGTCATTTCCATTAAGTTATTCCCCCAAGAAAGAACAAATTAAGGGAAATAAACACATGAAAAAAAAGAGCATGAAAGGGATCTACTAATTCAGGGGTAAGTATGATCATAT
The DNA here is from genome assembly GCA_027943335.1 of Chamaecyparis obtusa. Classification (NCBI taxonomy): domain Eukaryota; kingdom Viridiplantae; phylum Streptophyta; class Pinopsida; order Cupressales; family Cupressaceae; genus Chamaecyparis; species Chamaecyparis obtusa. The sequence goes on along the minus strand of BSBK01002490.1, from coordinate 3,445,706 downwards.
TATAATACATGAGATATTATATCAAAATGAAATTTCATCATCCCCCAAAGGTAGTAGAAGTACAAGAAAAATGGAATAATGTCATATAATAATTACAAGGAAGAGTCTTTTTGGGCCTGCATCATGGAGACCAAAAAGAATAGGTAGCTAACATGTATCTCTATTGGCTCTCCCAAGCCTATCTAACAATATCTCTCCATTTCTCTTGTGTCTTTGAGCATCTTAGGATCTATCACATCCTTTTTATATGATATATTATATATCTCATGTAATAGGTGTTTTCCTCCTCTAGCGGGGTTTATTTCTCTTTTTATATCTCATGTAATAGGGGTTCTCCTCCATATAGTGGGGTTTGTTTCTATTACGTTGCCATTTATTTATCTTTGATTCAATCTACCTATTTATTTGGTTGTTGTGGAGGTGGAAAGGCCAAAGGAAGGACTTGATTAAGGCAAGTATCCAAACAAGCTCAAACATTTTTCCTTTCTTATGTGTGTGTTCAAGTTCATTGAAAGCATTTAAATTCATGAGGGTTTGAATATGTTTTATTTATTTAATTTCTATTTATCTCTATTAATTAATATATGTTGTTATATTTCTGACTTTTGGGCTTTTCAAGTTATCTAAAGAGGCTACATTCTAGGTATTTTTTATTTTGGTCTATATAGGACTACAATGCATTGCACAGAGGTTCATGCACCACTCTAGTATCCTTGGCCAAGATTCTTAGATTTGGACCAAAGACTCTTTTTCATATGGTCTTTCCTTATCTAGAACCAAAATATTGTTTACTTCATCTATAACAAGATATTTCTGGACTAGTTTATCTAGTTTGGAGGTATTTAAATGTGTGTTGTGGAATTGGCTCTCAAGGGAATATAATTTCCTTTTGTCAGGGTTAGATTTACAAAATTATAGGAGCCAAACAAGAGCATGCCTAGCATTTACCCACCCAAATAAATCTATTGAAGTAGATGCTATGATGGCTGATTTCAAAGATATACAATGTTGCACCTTTCAACTAAGCAACATTGCAACTTTTTGCAACAACTAAAAAGTTATTTAACACTTTTTAATGGGGTCAAATCCTCTAAAAGTAGGAGAGGTATTTTTGGGCAGCAGTAACATGATTACATACCATCAAATGATCAATTCTATGTTGCAGAAGGTCCAAGAAATTCCCCATAAATTTTTAACCCAAAATCGCACGATATGACGTTAGGGGAGACACAAGTACGAAGTGGTCAAGAATCTTTGAGCAAGTTGGGAAGCCAAACAAGGGCATTCCTAGAATTCACCTTCCCAACCAGATTTGTTGGAGAAGATGGTTTGAGGTTAGGATGGTGGCCTTAGGATCAGTTTGGTATGTCTTTTTTGATGTGGGAGCGAAGAGAAAACTATGAATGTATATCAACTAATTACAAAATATTTAGTTGAGGAGAAAATATTGCAATAATCAAGAAGAAAAATGGATACGGAGAATATGGCTATGAATTATGTTAAGAATATTAAGGAATTACATGATATATTACTCCATGGTGCCATCAATATTCTTGATGAGCATGGGTTTGTAGATACATCCATTCAATATATAGAGGAAGATATAAAGAATCTTTTTAATAGAGATATTAATATGAGAGAAAAGGACATTTTAGAAGAAAATGGCTATCTCAGTGCCATCTAAGGGATGCTAATTACTCATGGAAAAGAGAAAAAGCCCAAAATTAATGGGAAAGAGTGAGAAGAGATTCTTGGACTACTAAAGCATAAAACCTCTGCAATGCACATGTACATTGACACAACTTTCAGATAGAGAAGTAATAATTATTATGGAATTATCCATAGAGCAATGTAAAATGAAGCCTTAAATTATTCCAAAAGGGTCTTCAAGTATTATTTTTGCCTAGGAAAGGTTAAAACACACACTTCAAAATCTCACAATGCTCTTATCCACTCTTTGGTTGATGAAATGAAAATTGATCCTTCTCTCCTAGAGTTTTTAGCTTGATTCATGAGGATATTAGACCTAGGGCATCATCTTCACACATGAAAACATTCTTCCCTATTCCTACATCTTTTCCATGTTGAATATCATATTTTTATAGATCATTCCACTAATTTTTATGAGTTTTCACTACTAGAATGGCGTTCTAAGTATTTTTATCTCTATGGATACCCTTGGTAGGGGTTTGACCCACCTAGAAAGAAATAATTATATATTCTTCAAGACTTGATGGATTCGAATGAAACTAATTACAATAGAAAGATAACGCATCATAGTTTCATCTTCAATCACTTTTAGGTCATTATTGATCTCTAAAAACACATGAAACACAAATAAATAATAAGGAAATGTTTATATTTGTAGAAAATAATTATTTTATTGATATTTTCAACATCCAAAACTTCATCCAACCCCCATTGGGTTGATGTTATAGGGGTTCATAAATGTATACAATCAAATTTTTATGGTCCTAAACCAATCTTCAAACTAAAAATTAACTAGAACATCATTTTTGCACTTAACAATAAAAATATACAAAAAAATTCTTGACAACATTGTGCAACTTTTGCAAATCTTACATTTTTGCATTCCCTATCACTTAAGAACCCAATCATGACTGAAATTAACCTAAAATAGTCACAAAAGACTACATGAAAGAACATCAATAGTGCAAGGATAACCCTCATGCTCACACTAGTCAAACTTTTATTTTTGGTTCATTTCATTTTGTTTGATGTAAATAAGTCCTTTTGCACCATCAATGATCATTTGGTACCATTTGTGCAAATTAGGGGTCTATAGGATAAATGATGAAAAATGTGTCAAAGTTGTAATTTTTGTCATGACAACTTTTTGGCATTGTAATGGAAACTTTTTCTATAAGTTTCAAATGGTAGTTGGGGTCACTTAAAATTATCCAACTAGTTTTTATGGGAATAAATATGTTTTTTTCCCATGCCCAAGGTGTTGATGCTTTTTTTTGAAGTTGAAGCAATAAAACACTTTATTCTCCACATTTTCTAAATATTTATATATGTAACAGTTAATGTTATGCCATGTACTTGAAACACCAATGATTAAGGATGATTGTGATTGGAGGGATGGATCACCTTTGATTTTCTTTTGGTTTCACTTATTTTCAGTAAGTTTCTAGGGAGTTATACCATTTTTAGTGAAGTCAGGTCCAATTTTCTAATTCTTCTTCTATAATAGCCTTGTTATTTTGCTTGGTACAAATTGTACCTTCCACTTGAGGATATGAGATTAGTTAGGATTTAAATTATATGATTATAATTTTATTTTATTTTGGTCTCATCAAAATCCATTCATATTTGAGTGAGATATCACATTTTTGTAAAAATTGTCAAAAAACCCTACGTAGGGTTTACAGTAAGATAAAAAAATGATTTTTTCACCTTTCTACCATTGAAAAATCCTATAATTTGGAGGAAAGCACTGTAATAACATGTATTTTCATATTCAAAACTTGCAGGTGTTGATTTTTGAGTTTTCACATGGAAAAAGGCAACTGTAGGTCTGATATCCCTATGTATCAAACATAGAAGTGTGGTATTGTTGAAGAATTTGCATTGGAAAAGGAGAGGGTTTGATTTTACTTGTAATTGAGTATTTTTGGAATTTTTAAGGGACTTCAAAAACCCCAAATAATGTTATGATAAGGCCCTATTGTGAAAGAAAATTATCTTGTTCATGACTATCCTAAATATATTCTTTATCACAATCATACTTATTGATAGTTCTTTCCATTAAATAGCACCTTAATGGAATGTATGAAGGGTGGGAGTCCTAGGTAATTTTTAAAGTCCTATATGGGATCCTCCGAGTCCAAGATAAGAGATAGTGAGACATAAAAATATATATATTCAAGACTTAGCCATCAATAGAGCACTTCTAGGTGGTAAAGTGTAATGTCCCACCCTAGATCCCTTGGAAACACAAGGATAAAGTATGCACTAATTTTATTTTTTTTGTAATACAAGTTAACAGGACATAAGAATCATGTAACCAAGTGCATCATATAAAAATATCATAAGAAATAAAACATAACTGAAGATCACATCACAAAATCCACATTTTCATGCACAAGTAGAACTCTTAACAAGCACCTCCAAAGGGTCCCAAACAACCAAACATACACTCTAAATAGAGAAAAAACATTCTTGAATTTTTCCTTAAAGGATCTAGACATTTCCCATGAACCACAAGAGGCTAATCCATCAAGCATTCATGACTAACAAGAAGGGATACAACTAACTATATCAATCCCAAGCAAAGATGTTCTTTCTAAGCCCAAATAGAAGTTCCTACTATGATCAGACATACAAGTACATTTACCTTTCTAACCATGATCATAAAGTAATAAATGAATATATAACCATGTAAAAGCATCCATAATGTCCACAAAGTAATTTGGATCCCTTAGAAATCTAATCCGAAAGCACTCACAAAGTACCCATCTCCCCAAATTACCTTTAAATAATCACTAGGAAGAGACATCAATGATAAGACATAGATTTCATTCTGGGAGATAGAGATGTTGGTCAATAGAGATGTTAGTCTAAACTTGGAAAACTCCTAGAATAAAAGAATTATTCTAGTGAGGGTGGAGGTGTTGGCCCTCAAACAAAGACACTAATTTGTGTAGGTGATTATTTGAACAGACATTGATCCACAGAAAAAGACTTTCTAATACAAAAGTCTCAGACTAGAGAAGTGAAGGCGACAATACTTAGACAGGGGTTTTGATCTTTGAACTTGGCTAAAATGCTAAAATTAACAAGTCAAAACCTATGCTAACTCCAATGTAAAATTGTTAAACATCTAGCTCTGCACTAAGAAGTACCAAATACACAAACATCAAGGCCATGGTCACTTGATTTCATCAAAAGAATGAATCAAATATATAAATTAAACTAATCTATGATCAAGAACATCAAGATAAACAATTGATGCATACATATAAACTAATGGTATTAAATGGAGTGAGATCTCAAGATCCAAGTCTTTGTAGTTGGGGAAGTTCATCTTTGTATGCTAGTCCCCAGTAGTCGTATAGTAATGCAAAACCACCCTACCACATGGAACCCTCAAGCCCACCCCACCTTTCTCACATAGATAGTATCTTGACCACAAACATATGGAAAACACTCAATCAAAGGGTGGCTAATACATATGCTAAGAAGATGCTTAATATAGGACACTTGGAGATCACTCAATATGTGGACCGATACAATTTACAAGAATAGAATGAAATCATACATAGAGAACACTCAACATGAGATCCAACATTCAAATTGAATACAAAACAACACTCAAGGTACATAGGGTCACTACTTATTTCTAACAGAGGTTGGGTGTGTTAAAATGGTGATAAGGAATGATTGCGCCCTTGGTCTCCTTGTTTGTTTAGCATAACAATAGTTTTTGAAATGGATTAACTACCTCATGTGTCTTCTATAAGTCTAGTGGTTGTATCAGACATTAACATGTTGATCTTTTGGTGCAACAAAAACCAATAATTGTAGCAAGTGGTATCAGATCTTGGTCACAAGTTCAAACCTTGCACTTGCGCTCAGGGGAGGGGGGATTATTATAATGGTGAGAAATATTGATTGCACCCTTAGTATCCTTGGTTGTTCAACGTAGCGGTGGTTCATGACATGGCTTAACTACCTCATGTGTCTTCCACAAGTATAGTGGTTGTATTGGGAATTAACAAGTTGATATTTTGGTGTAATGACAAGCGGTAGTTGTAACAGGGTGAAGAGGATCAAAAGTGGGATTTTCATCACATATAACATGGTGGCCCATGTGGCATCAAGAGATCATTATTTCATCAAGGGGTCTCTAGTAAGCCATACCAACATATGTAGATGGAAAGACAAAGACATACCATATCAACATCCTCAAATGACAACAAGGTAGTCACATTCATTCTTTTCATTATATTTTAATATCAGTCATTTAATTATTCATCACTTATTAAGAAATCTACCAAGGGATACCTTGGGACCCCTTTGTGTCCTAGCCCACCTTGAAGAGATAATATAATATACTACTCAAACACCAACTAGGTTCATCATGTTTCAACAATGAGCCACAACCAAATCAATGTAACAAGGCATAAATCAAGAATAACTCAAAAGTCATAAAAACTACAAAGAACATTATAAACTCGATTGGTCTCAAAACCAAGAGCACAGGTTGCTTGGAACAAAACATAGGATCATAGCTCAACTACATGCCTAGATGTAGTCTCAACTCCCTATATACACATATCACATGCAATCTCAACCTCAAACATTGAGTGTTCCAACACAAGGGAAAAATAAAAAACAACCTTGAGAGCACAAAAGGTTCAAACAAAGTTTACATTATAATACAAGAAGCACCCAATTGGTCACAACCAAGAGTATGGGTCTCTCAAGATCCTATCAAGTAGGCATAGTTCACTACGCTCAATGATACGGTCTTAAAAAACACATAAAAAAACCCAAAAAAAGACAAAGAAAGTATATAATGGCCAAGAAACCAACGTAAGGAGATAAAGCACAATCATGCTCTATTTGTCTCATCACCAAGAGAATGGATCCCAAGATGGTCTGATATACATGCACATGGGATAAAAACATACCTAAAAGTTCCAAGATGTGTCTCACATCCCCAACATCAAATGAGGAACTCAAAATTATAAAAATAGAAAATCCTAACAAAATCTAGCAAGGTACAACAATTAGTAACTTAGCGTTGAAGGGGAACTTTCAGATCAAAATATAAATATCTCCAGAATATCGTATGACCATTTGGGTTCCACAATCCTACTATTTGTGGTAGAGACTACCAATTTTAATAATTACATCATGCCAAACATGGAAACTAATAGGTTCTAGATGGCACACAAAATGATGTGACAAAGAAAAAGCCCAAAGCATAAACTTAGAATTTCACTATGAAATTAAAACCATTGGTCTAAATTCACCCAAAAACAAAATTTTCAAATAAAATTCCCATTCTAGACTCAAATAGAAAATTGGGTAGCGTAACGACATAAAAATTTGCATTCTAAAATGGAAAATACACAAGCCCAACTGAGAAATGGAATGCAATGAAATTTTGAGGGAACACTAGTTCTCAGCCCATTAATTAATAGAAATTTACTTCATTAAAAAATATGGATTAAATTAAAAGATATAGAAAGCCCTACCTCACAACAAGAGGGAAAAACCAAAACAAAGAGGGAAACCCTGATACAACACAAGAGTGGATGAAAATATCAGCACTATAGAAATCCCTTCATGATTCCAACGAACCACTCCATGCTCAAATGTGGCAAGCAAATCACACCCAACAAGAAAATCCCCAAATTTCTCACAAGAGGGTTTTAATAGTTTTTGCCCTCCAAAATTTTAAAGTGAGAAAAATGAGTTCTAATTTCTCATTATAAAGTCACTTTTAACTCAAAACTAAAAGGCCAAAATAAAATCACTTAAACCAAATAAATTAAAACCCCAAAAACCAACCCGAACTCAACCTGGATTAATTTAATCAATTCTAATTGAATGGAATAGCTCTATGACAAAATTACCAAAAAATATAAAATAACCAAATAATTATTAAATTCAACATTATTAGTTAAATCTTCTTCCATCACAACTATGGGAGGTCCAATGCACAAACAGACAACTGGTCTTTCACAATAAGTAATATGAATCTGAATTTACCAAACGTGTACTAGAGGGATATGTTGGAGATTTGCCAGCAAGTCAGATTATTGACTATATATTTTTCATTGATGAAAACATATGGTAAGTAGCATGTGTGGAAGCCTGATGGAGAGAGCTTTGAGAATATGTTGCATGGATATGTCATCATCATTATGTCATGGACATAGAAGTTGATTGAGTATAGACATTTGTATAACATTTTGTGTTAGCAGTGTTCCTGACAGAGTTACAAACAGAGATCGGTATGAGATTCACAGTACGGTTATCATGGAGCCTTGCATGTTTATATGTATGTTGTAGACATATGTATGAAGCTATGTTCATGGACACAGAGTCTGATATTCAATAGAAGTTAAGTTATGATGTTCATAGTTGACATTCATAGTTTCCTGAGTTTATCCAAAGGAGTTGAAAGAGATTATATTGGTAAAGTAGTTGCGCCTATCATTTTGGTATGCGCACTTGAATTATTGTTTTTGGTAGAGTTAAGAATGTTTGGTTAAGAGCATGTGACGTAACTCAGCATGAGGAGAAAGTATCAGTTAATTTGGTGGAGCCAACAGTGTGAAGTAACGTTTTCACTCATATTTTATTGGACAAGTCCCAGTTTGTGTTGCATGCTTAGTAGATCTGATAGAGATGTTGTTGGAGAGTTTTATTGTTTCTCTAATATGATTTCAATGTGGTTCTAATGGGCTGAATTGATTATATCATTTAGAGGAAAGATACTTATAGGCAATCATTTGTGATTGCTAAGCATGGCAGAAAGTTGAAAGACAAGAGTAGAGCAGAGAGTGTGAAGTATTGTACCATCAACAGAAGGTCTATGTGACTTATAAGAAAGTGTATGCTATTCATTAGAACTAATCAAGACAACAGGTCTACGCACAGTTCACCAAGATCTAGATATAGTTTGTATCTGTTAAACAAAAGGTTGCAACCTTCACCCCTTTGAGCAGTGTGCTCCCGGATAGTGTGTCCTCACCCCTAATAGGGTTAATTATAAAAGACTCCTAATAGGGTCCAACCCTTGACCAGGTCACTGTACTTAATTCATTATAAATATCAACTCCTAACAGGGTTGTAAGGTCTTCTAACAAGGATCATAATACACTAGTGTAGATTATTTGTGGGTGTCAATTCCCATCAGGGTTTTTACCTATTTGGGTTTCCCTGTAACCAAAATTGTGGTGTTGTGTTAAGTGTTCTTTCATTGTGTTTATGCTTAATATTGTTATATACTTAATTGGATAAAGAATTGAAACTTGTAGATAACTGATTCATCCCCCCTCTCAGTTATCTCTTGGGACTATTCCTAACAATTGGTATTAGAGCCAAGTGCCTCAGAGAGAAAGTTTAATAGCTTGAGGTTGATTAGATGGAATTCTTTAGAAAATAAAGTCCTAAGTTTGATGGAGAGAACTATCTTGTAATGCCCAAAAATACAGGACAAAACACAACAACAAATTTACACACACACACACATATTACAGGAAATAAACTAACCAAATTTAAGAGTACAGTGGTTGACAAAATTCTAGCTTAGACAGTGAATCAACTTAACGAACTGTACACTAAAATTACTTGAATATTACCAATATATAATTAGGAAATAGATGCTTTTTATATAACCCAAAGTAATTATGTACTTTCATCCATCTTTTTTTTTAGGAAATATTTAACATAAAAATATAATCATAATAAAACAATAATACAAATTCAATGGCATAGGGTTTGTAAGTAATTTAATTCATTTAATAATCCCCTGTTCTATATTCCTGATAGTAATCAACACTCTATTTTCTAGTTTATAAAAAAAATACACCTTTCCTCATTTTCATAAGTTACTATAAATTTGGAAGTAAAAATCTATAGGAAGGTACACATTCATACTATGTAATAATAATGGAATTTCTATTGAAATAATTTCCAGAAATGAAAATATTCTCTCAAGGAAACTAATCTAATTTTTAAATACAATATCTGCCACTTTCAAATTTCCAAGAGAGTATGGTTCACTCAAAGATTTCAAAAATAACATTAGAGCCTTTAATCAATATTGCACAAGAAAATGTCTTTCTTACAAGGTTACATACTTCACATAAATTTTGTATTAAACAAACTATACAATTTTCTAAAAACAACTAGATATCTTCAAGCTTTAATATTTCCTCATCACAATCTCCTTGCAACCCATTACAAACAAATTTCACATGATCATGGAGCCTCACCTCCCAGCCTAGGCCATTACATGACCACCCCTGAGGTAGGGGAAACAAACATGCAACACACACATTTAACATTCATTCCACAATTGGTACAAGAACATACACATTTTACTCCCTTACCCAAGCTCGCACATAGGATCATAATTAGATCCTTGAATGGGTTAAGGTGGAAACTTCTCATATGGAGATGCCTTACTCATACAAATCAAGTTTTACAATTCATTCTTGCGTGCCTTCACAAGGCTCTTTCCCAACATACCAGCCCATCACAAGAGCATCAAACAAATCCCTTATGGCCCCCAAATTAAAATATAAGTAGGCCTCAAGGATGCCCATACATCCAAGCTCTCAAACACATAGATTTACCAACTAAGCCCTTCACCCCAAGACATTCTCAAATCCACCCAAGGATGAGAATTATCTTGCACACCCACAACACATTACAAAGCAAGAAAGTAGAACAAGAGTAAGATTCTTATGAACACAATGAAACTAAACATCACAAAAATTATCACAACATTTTTATCTTCACAATACAATTACATAAACATAAACATGATAGATCCACCAACCTTTTTCTTAAGCAATGGCAATGGAGGATTGTAGAAGAGCTATCCCTTTCCTTCACTTCTCAAGACTCTAGTTTCTCCAACTCTAATCTTCCATAGTGTAAAAGTGTCTACTTCCTTCTCTCTTTTTCCTAAAGACTAAAACATTTCTCTCTCCTACTCTCATCCCAAGGTAAGTTAGGTTTCTAGATCATTTCTAACTAACCACTTGCCCCTTGCTATGGAAATGGGATGTAATTTCAAAACATGGAAAAGAGAGTTATCCTAGAAGGCATTCCCAATTTCGTCATTACCAAATATGGCCCACTTAAAGAGGCAATATGGAAGCCTAGGGAAGTGAAAAGGGTAAAAATTGGCCCCCTAACCCATGCACATGACTTGGGGCACTAAAAACCAACCCTAACTACACCATAAGACTCCATATAACCTTTCAAAAACCTTAGTAAAGTTTACATCCGAAAATGGAACCATGATGACATAAACCTTGGTTTCCTAAACCACTAACCAAGCCTAGGGATACACAAGATAACCTAAGGAAGAGGTATGGTCCACATTCCACTTAAGCATGCTATCACACCACAATAGTGTCAAGTGACACCTCACAAAAGTACACATCACATTACACACTTGGCATGCCTAGTGGATATTTTTAACATTTACATTTACATAATAAAATTTACATCAAATTATGCATTTACAAATATTTACAACATCATTCATATATGCATTACATTTACAAAATCATGTAACAACGAGGTCATTCTCTTCTTAGAGCTGACCTTATTTTTAGACTGATCTCACATAGATTCATCCTTGTTTCCCCGCATTTACAACCATGGTCACAATCTTGCACACTTGATTCAGATGTCGGTATCTCATAAAATCAATTCATATATAATCATATCAAAAGTGAAATGGAATCAATAATAACATCTACATTCAATGTGGAAACATACAATAAATCTTCATGGATATGAAGAATACTAATATCCATCCATGAGGTGTAAATACAAAAAATATTCATAAATATGATGGATACTAACATCCATTCATGAGGGTAATAGTAGGACCTCTAAGAGATAAAATATTATAGCATGGTTGGAGTGGGAGTGGGAGGTGGTGTTGGAGCAGGTCAAAATTTTAATGGTGGTTTGGGCAGGAAACCTGGTAGCTCTATTGGGGCTTCTGCTAGAGATGCTGGACAATCTAATAGAATCTCGATAGTGTTAGGAGACAAGGAGAATGATGGTGGGTCTTTGAAACTAGTGGATTATGTTGGGGCCATGAGCCTTTGGGACCCACAAGGAGATAGTGCTTCCCCAGACCCGGGGGGAGCCACGAATCTTACTAGAGAAGTCAAAAAGGGTGAGATTACTGTCAAGAAAGGTGATGTTGCTATCCTTGAAAAGCCTTGGGTGGCATTGTTTGGTAAGAAGACCTCTGGAAAATCTTCCCTTCTTGAAGCCAATAATGTTTCTGATCCTTCTAAGGGAGATTTTACCATTTTTATCCCCGATACGATGAATGATCATACTGTATCTCAAATGGACCTTATGCTAGTTGGGAAATGTGTTGGGGTGAGGCCTAACATAGACTATGTCTGGTGTTTCATTCAGAGAAGATGGCTTCTTAAAGGGAAAGTTGAAATAGCTGCTATGCCAAAAGGATTTTTCTCATTCTCCTTTACTAATGAGGATGATATGACTAAAGCCTTATGCGGAGTCCCTTGGGTTATGGGCAGGTCATCCTTGGCTTTACATAAGTGGGAAGCTAATATGGACTTGAGTGAATCTTTTCTAGAATGGGCTCCTGTGTGGGTCATACTTCCAGGGCTCCCATTAGAATATTAGAATGAATGTGTTTTCAAAGGAATAGTGGATGTTTTTGGGGAACTTCTATCTCTAGATCCAGCCACAATGTCAAGATCCAAGCTGGTTAATGCCAGAATTTGTGTTAAAATATGTAAGTCTACTCACCTTCCTATCTCTATAGAATTAGTTTCTAAAATGGGTGTTTGGAAATAGGTGATTGAATATGAGTCAATCCCCTTTGCCTGCTTCATCTGCAAGAAATTGGGCCATCGGTCTAAAAAATGCCCGTTGAAAGCTCCCAAGAAAAAAGAGGAAGATCCCTTGCTCAAGAAGAAAGATTCTTCTACTACTGTTTGGAAACCCAAGAACAACCCTAAGAGATCTTTAGAATATTCTTTGAAAACTTCCAGTGAGAAGCCCACAAATAATATTGATCAAAGCTTTGTGGGGGAATCCCTTATCAATGACAAAGCTGATATAGGAAGTAAAATATTAGGAAGTAATCTAGAGACTGAGATCCTGGTAAGTGATCAAACTAATGATATCAGTCATATTTCTTCTGCTAAAGCTAAGTCGGATAAGTTCTTTGAGGAAAACCAATTCTCTCCTTTGTTGAATTCTAATCTTTTATTGGAAGAGTTGAGTCAAGGGGGTGAGATTATCCCTACTAATCAACCTGAGGAAGACATCAATATGGTTAACTCCTCGGAACCTCTTCTTGATAAGGAGAACATTTCTATTTTCCCTAACCTTCACTAGGTTATCATGTAGATCTCTCCTTTACCTCTAGAGACTGATGATCTCAAATCCCCCTCCCCTGATTGCCTTATTTTCAAAGATACTAATAAGACTAAGGAGGTTGGGTAGAGCTCAAAAAAGAGTTCTAAAGGAATCATATCTCCTATGTCTGTGGATGGTATCAAGACTAGAAGAAAGAAGAATGATGTTGGAAAAGGTAAGTATAGACCAGGAAGAAGACAAGACAAAGTTGGAAGAGAGTAGGATAGTTGGCAAGACATTGTAGATGGTAAATAGAGGACTATTCCAGAGGCCTTCTCTCCAAACAAATTATGAAGATAATATCCTAGAATATAAGGGGGTTGAATGCACCCCACAAACAAGACATTCTTAGAAATGTGGTTAGGGATTATAAACCTGATATCCTTCTTGTTCAACAAACTAAAATGAGTAAGGATAAAGTGGATAAGCTTAGATTTCTTCAAAAAAGCGGTGTTAGTAGTTATAGCTCGACTGGTGCTTCTAGGGGCACTACCATTTTCTGGAATATGAAAAATATAAAGGGTGTGCTTGTTGCTGAAGATCCTAACATAATATCTATTAGATTGGAGAATATTAGAGATAATTTTAGTTGGGTCATCACTAACATATATGCTCCTAATGCTAAAGGGAATAGAGCTAGGTTCTGGAAGCAAATTATGGATAAAAGGAAAGACTTTAAGGATGAAAATTGGTTGATTATGGGGGATTTTAATACCCCTCTTACAAATAGTGAGAAGTATGGGGGCACTTTATCTTAGAATGATAGCAGAGCTGATCTTTTCAATTTTATCAATGATGAGGGGCTGATTGATTTAGATCTCCAAGGGCTGAACTATACCTAGTTTGACTAGCGTGCTGGCACTCATAATATCTAGAGTAAGCTAGATAGAGCTCTTATAACTCATGACTGGCTATCAAAGTACTATTGTTCCTTGTCTTCCTTCCCTAAAATTGGCTTTGATCATTACCCTTTGATGCTAGAAGTCAACCTTATCAATTCTCCTAGCCATTATCCTTTCCAGTTTGAGAAGATGTGGTTAAACCACCCTGATTTGGAGAATAAAATTTAGGAATGGTGGGATATCATAATTGAGGGTATTGCCATGTTCAAGGTGACCAGGAAGCTTAGAAACATAAAGGAAAAATTCAAATTTTGGAATAAAGAGGTTTTTCAAGACATTTTCAAGAAAAAGAACAAGGTTAAAGCTGACCTCTTTGTTGTTCAGGAAGCTATTCAAAATCAAGGACTATCGATCTCTCTTAAAATTGAAGAGTAGAAAGCCCTGATAAGTTATCGTGATCTTATATCCAAAGAGGAAATCTATTGGCGATAGAGATCTAGGGTGGTTTGGCTTTAGAAAGGGGACATAAATACTAAGTTCTTCCACCTAACTACCCTCAAGCAAAGAGCTGCCAATCGTATAGCTAAATTGCTAAGGGCAATGATGAGATCCATAAAGAAGAGGACATCAAGATTGGTGTTGTTAATTACTTTTCCTCTTTACTATCTGTTGATGCTAACCTTGATAGGGACAATCAAGATAAATTATAGGATTTTATCCCTAATATTGTTAACCAAGATCAAAATAAAAATTTGCAGGCTATCCCTTCTAATAAGGAGATCAAGGATGTTGTCTTCTCTTTTGAAGGTGATAAGGCTCCTAGCCTTGATGGGTTTCCAATGTTCTTTTTTCAAAAGTTTTGGTTTATTCTGGAGAAGGATGTTTCTAATGTTGTGAAGGAATTCTTTGGTTGTAAGAGACTTCTCAAAGAAATTAATGGTACATTCTCAGCTTTGGTCCCAAAAATTATCGGAGCTCATTCTTTTGATCAATTCAGGCCAATCAGTCTTTGTAATTCCTTATATAATTTTTTTTCTAAACTCTTAACTACTAGGCTTCTGAAAATCCTCCCTGATTTGATAGCTCCTCAGCAAAATGGTTTTATTCCTGGAAGACAAATCCTAGATTCTATTGTTTTGGTTCATGAGAACATTCACTCGGCCATCAAAGGAGACAAACAGGGCTTTATCCTCAAACTTGACTTGGCTAAAGCTTATGACCGTTTTGATTGGAATTTTTTATGTCTGGTTCTCGAGCAGTTTGGTTTTAATGAGAGAATCATTCAGATTATATATCAACTAATCTCTACAGCTTCCTTTGTAGTTATTATAAATGGGCCTCCTTCCAAGTTCTTTAAGAACTCTAGAGGCCTCAGACAGGGAGATCTTATTTCACTTATTGTGTTTACTCTTTTGGCTGAAAGCATGGGAAGATACTTTCAGCTCCTGGTCTATAAGGGGGATATACAAGGGCTTAGGCCTTCTTCCAACCCCTTAACTTATTCTCATGCTCAGTTTGTGGATGATACTATCACTATGGGTCTATCTACTATCAAGGAAGCTAAAGCCTTTAAGGAGACCTTGAATCTTTATACCAATGTTACTGGTCAGCTTATTAATTGGTCCAAAAGCTCCATGTTCTTCATGAAAACCCCTAAGGATAGATAGTGTAAAATTGCCAGTATTATTGGCTGTGGTATTAGCTCCTTCCCTTCCTCCTATTTGGTCTTGCCTCTGGGCCTTAATATCAACGATTCTTTTTGGAATCAGCTGGTGGAAATATTTTACACTAAATTGGCTGGATGGAAAGGCTCAGTGTTATCCCAAGTTGGGAAGGTTACCCTAATTAAGTCTTATCTTCAAAGCCTTATGGTTTATTCTATGAGCCTGTTTAAGATGCCTTCCAAGTATGTTGATAAAGTTGACAATATTCTTAAATGCTTCCTCTGGTCTAGGATGGAGGAAAGAAATCGTATTCCTTTGATTGCTTGGGATAGGGTCTGCAAACCCAAAACTTTGGGGGGGCTAGGTCTCAAAACTATCAAGATTATGAATAAAGCTTTGTTGGCTAAGAATTTATGGTGTATATATGGAGAGCCTAAGGACTAGAATACCATATGTAAACAAAAATACCTTTACGATACTCCCTCTTTTGATCATTTTATTTCTAGCTCTGAGAAAGTTGAGGGCTCTATTTTTTGGAGGAATATTAATGAAGCCAGAGGTATTGCTAGCAAAGGAAAACACTGGAAGTTGGGAAATGGCCTTAAAATTGACTTCTGGAAATATATGTGGCTGTTTGAAAAACCCTTGAGCTATTTTTTTGAAAACAATGAGGAGATCTTAAGGTGCACCTCTAGATTTGGCCCTAAAGTGAAAGATTACTAGATAAATAACTGTTGGGTGAATCTGGCTGCCATCTTCCCTACTTTTCAAGAAATTAACAAAGCCCTTCTGGCTCATTGTTTCTATTCCAACAAGGATGACACTTTGATTTTGGGACCTTCTTCTAATGGTTCCTTTTCTGTGGCTTCTATTAGTTGTCTCCAATTTGAGGTGCCTGAGGAAATCCCCTTCTAGTTGAAGGTCTAGAAAAAAAATCTTACTCCCAAAGTTGAAATTTTCTACTGGATTTTCATCCAAAACAAAGCTCTTATGGTTGAAAACCTCAAAAAGAGAGACTTAATTATGCCTAATAGATGTTGCCTCTTCCATGAGGCTGAGGAAGATACTAACCACCTTTTTTTACATTGCTCTTTCTCTCAATAGGTGTGGTATTTCTTTTTGCAGGACTGGAATTTATGCTGGACTTTTCCCTGCTCTATCCAGGATTTTTGCTAGCAATGGTGTTGTCCTGATGTTCATGATAGGGATTAAAAAAAAAGTTGGATCTTGGCTGCCCCTCATATTGCCTGGAGTATCTAGAAAGAACATAAGAACAATATCTTTTGAGATAAATGTAATACTCCTACCCTGGTTTTTGAAAAGGCGAATAGAGGAATGCTGGAGAATCTCTCAAAAAGTATCATCCAAAATAATAGGGATTGTAAGAATTCTGACACTAAGAATATTGATCATGAGAATAGTGTTTGGATTTCTCCTCCTGTTGGGTGGATCAAGATTAATTTTGATGGTGCTACTAAGGGAAATCCTAGCCTGACGGGATGTGGTAGTGTTATCAGAGACAACAATGGAAATTTTTCAGCTACTAATGCTACCCCTTTGTGTACTCAAAATAACCATATGGTGGAAGCTTTGGGAGCCTACTATGGTTTGAAACTTGCTAGCAACTTAAATCTTAATAATATCTAGTTGGAAGGTGATTCCATGAACATTATCAATTGTCTTAAAGGAAAAACTACTCCATCTTGGACTATTGAGAATGTCATATATAAGGAGAAAGATATTATTGCCAACTGTACTAGATGCCACATATCTCATGTGTACCATGAAAGTAACACCGTGGTAGATATTTTGGCAAATATTAGAGTTAATTCAAATGAGGTCATCATTTGGGATAGCGAGGCGGATCTCAAGGAGGATACTAAATCATATATTAATTATGATAAGATTATTCACAAGGCTGGCATGATTTGATATTATTAATAAGACTCGCTTGAACACTACAAAGTCTGGAAGTAGTTATGGGAAATTGTGGAGTGGAGTTATAAGTTTCATTATCATCGTCTGCTCACATGCTTTTTGGGTTGTGATTTTTGCTAAAACCTATATCAACGGGGAAAGCAACTTTGATAAGAACTATTTAAACTTTGATAAGCTCTCTCTACTATTAATTCTCCTAATCATGGGTGGTGATTTGAAAAGGGAGGAACCAGAAAACTATAAGAAGCTTAAGGAGCCTGACATGGCTATGGTCTGGTAGAAATTGAAGAAAGGAGGGGTTACTCCATTTTTGGAAATATTACATGGCTTTGATAAGGAGATAACTTAGAAATTTGTAGAGGGATGGAAAAATGACACTATTCTTAGGAATAGTCCCAAGAGATAACCGAGAGGGGGGAGGTGAATCAGTTATCTACAAGATTCAATTCTTTATCCAATTAAGTATACTTAAACATAAAGCATAAAAACAATGAAAGAGCACATGAATACAACACCAATATTTTGGTTACGGGGAAACCCAAATAGGTAAAAACCCCAGTGGGACTTGATACCCACTAATATTCTATACTAGTGAATAATGATCCTTGTTAGAAGATCCTTTACCCTATTAGGAGTAGCTTTACAATATATTAAGTATAGTAGACTTGGTTAAGGGTCAGACCCTATTAGGATTCTTTTACAATTTTCCTTGTTAGGGGAGAGGACGCACTATTCGAGAGCTCACTGCTCAAATGGGCGAAGGCTACAACCTTCTGTTTAACAGATACACACTATATCTAGATCTTGGTGAACTATGCTTTGACCTACTATCTAGATTAGTTCCAATGAATAGCACAAGTACTTTACTTGGTCACATAGACCTTCTTCTAATGTCTCAACACTTCACACACTCTGCTCTGCTCTGCTTGAACAACTATGAACCACACTCCAACAATCACAAATGACTGCCTATAAATATCTTTCCTCTAAATGATATAATCAAGTCAAACTCTTAGAACAACCCTCAAATCATATTAGAGAAACCATAACAAACTCTAATAAACATTTTGTCAGCCCTACTATGCACGCAACACATTCTGGGACCTATCCAATAAGATAATTGTAGACGCGTGCTACACACTGTCGGCTCTACCAAAACAACTAGAACTTTCTCTGTAAGCTGAATTATCTCATGCACTCTCAACCAAACATTAATAACTCTCCTCTAAGCTTAAATCCAAGGGTCCATACCCTAAAGATAGGTGCAACTCAAGAACCAATAAAATCTCTGTCGGCTCTTCTAAACAAACATAGGAAACTGCTGCTGGCGAATAGAGACTACATGACTTCACTTCTACTCATCACCAGACTACGCATCCATAACTAAAACATCACTAACATGTCTTCAACATATATCCAAGTGTGCAAGGTTCCATGATAATTGTATGTACAACCATACATAGAACACTGTCTATTACTCTATTAGGAACACTCATGACACCAGCTGCTATATAACTGTCTGTACTAACAGTTAACCTCTGCGCCCATAATATCATGATGATATAATGTCCATGCTACATAAAGTTAAATCTTATTGCATAAGACTTCCATGCATGCTACTTTCCATATGTTGTCATCAATGACAAACATACAGTCAGTACTGGCTTGTTGGCAAATATCCAACAATCTCCCCCTTTGGCATTGATGGCAACATGTGAAATAAAAAACCACCACCAACCCAAATGAACATTTCTTTTATAACATTCTCCATTTCCTCATCAAAACCTCCCCCAAAGATGAATCCTTCATTAGCTACAATATTTTCTAATATTCTCCATTTCCTCAACTATACCGTTGTCATAACTAAATGTTGCTCCCCCTTAGTATATTACTCTTTCTATTTTTCATGACTCTATATATACTCCCCCTTTGACATCAATGACAAATGGTTCCATTCATTTTAAGCACTAGTACTACTCCTAAGGTAGAGTATTCAACCTTCCACAAGTCCCAGAGGACTGATGCCTTTCCTTCTTTCTTATAAGAAGAATCAAGGAAGGGAATGACTCCCAACTTCTCCCTGAGATACTCAAAAGTATCCTTAGGCAAGGGCTTTGTGAATATATCTATCAACTGATCTTTACTACTCACATAGTCCAACTTGACTTCTTTCTCTGCCACTTTCTCTCTTAGGAAGTGGTGCTTGATCTATATGTGCTTTGTCTTTGCATGCATCACAGGGTTCTTTGACATATTAATAGTGCTAGTGTTATCACACTGAATAAAAATAGGATCTAATCAATCTAAATTCCAAAATCCTTTATCATCTACTTGATCCAAACAATTGTAGAATAATTCAAGGCTACTGCAACATACTCCACTTCTATTGTTGATTGAGAAATACAATTTTATTTCTTGCTTGTCCAAGTGACAATTCTATCACCAAGAAACAGTGCTCCACTTGATGTACTCTTTCTATCATCAACACATCCAGCCCAATCTACATCAGTGTACACATAAAGCTCAACATTTTCTGAGTTAGGATACCATAGATCATAATCTATAGTGCCCTATAAGTATCTAAATATTCTCTTTACTACCATGAGGTGACTTTGTTTAGGCTCTACTGCAAATCTTCCATTTTAGCCAACTGCATTGGAAATATCAGGTCTAGTCTGAGTAAGATATATGAGTTTACCAATCATAGAATTATAAAATTTTATATCTACTGTTGGTGAGTCATCTTCTTTTGTAAGCTTGCATCCAGTGATCATAGGGGTTCCTACTGGCTTGCAATCATCCATCTTGAATTTCTTCAGTATCTCTTTCACATACTTTGACTGATTAATAAAGATTCCTTTTTCTATATGTTGTACATTTAGTCCCAAAATTTATTTGATAGGACACATCATACTCATCTCAAATTTATTCTACGTTTCTTTGGCAAATTCAGCACTGAGTTTGTCATTACCTCCAAAGATAATGTCATCAACAAATATAGCTACAAGTAGTAAACCTTCAGATGTCTCTCTAATGAATAGATTACAATCTTCTACTCCTTTCTTGAATCCAATCTTTGTTAAGTATCCATCTAGTCTCTCATACCATGCTCTAGGGGCTTGCTTAAGTCCATAGAGGGCCTTCTTCAATCTACATACCATATCAGGTCTGTCTGATAAGGTGAATCCTTCTGGCTTCTCAATGTATACTTCTTCTTTCAAGTCTCCATTTAGGAATGCTAACTTGACATCCATCTGATAAAATTTGAAGTTTTTGACTATAGCATAGGCTAAAAACAACTTAATAGCTTCTAATCTTCTCATAGGTTCAAATATGTCTGAATAATCAATGCCTTCTCTTTGAGCATATCCCTTACATACTAATCTTGCTTTATTTCTTACTTTTGTACCATCTTCATTCATCTTATTTCTGAATATCCACTTTGTTCCAATCACATTCTTATCACTAGGTTTTGGGACCAGTTCCCAAGTGTCATTCTTAATAATCTGATCAAGTTCTTCTTTCATATAATCATGCCAATCTAAATCATTTCAAGCATCTTCAACACTTAAAGGTTCAATCTGAGATAGTAAACATATCGCTTCAATGCTAGCTGAGTTCCTTGCTTGTGATCTTGTTAAGACTTTTCCACTCTGATCTCCAATGATGTTTTCCTTGGAATGATTTCTTGAAGTAAACTTTGGAACTTTAGGTGATGCTGACTCATCAGCCTTAGGATTATTTTCTTCACTTGTCTCAGGGTCCTTGAATAGCACATCAATATTGTCAAACATTTCCTTGATAACTGTCTCACTAGTGGAGGATCTAGGTTCTTCTTCAATAATGGGTGAGTAATCATGATATCTTTCTTAAATCATAAACTTTTCATCAATATTTACATGAGCACTTTCAATGATATTTTTCAATTTTAAATTGAAACATCTATAAGCTTTAGTTTTAGTAGAGTAACCAAGAAAAATACCTTCATCACTTCTTGCATCAAACTTGCCTATTGCTTCATCCCTCTTGATGTAGCACTTGCTTCTAAAGATTCTGAAGTATTTTATTGTGGGAACATTACCAAACCATAGCTCATATGGTGTTTTGTCAATGCCTGGCCTCAATTGAATTCTATTGATAGTATAGACTATTGTATTGACCGTATCTCTCCAATAGGTGTGTGCAACCTTTCCTTCTATCATAATGGTGCACGCTATATCAAGAATGATCCTATTCCTTCTCTCTGCAATTCCATTCTACTAAGGGGTTCTAGGGCCACTTAATTGTCTCTTTATGCCATGTTCTTTACAGTACTCATAGAATCTATCAGAGGTGAATTCTCCTCCTCTATTCAAACTCAAGCATTTTATTTTTAGTCTAGATTCATTCTCAACCTTAGCTTTGAATATTTTGAATTTCTCAAATGCTTCTGACTTGTCTTTTAAGAATGCAACCCACATCATCCTAGTATAATCATCAACAAACAAAATGAAATACCTTTCACCATAGTATGATCTTGTTTGAGTTGGATCACATAGGTCTGTATGAATTAGATCCAACTTGTTCTCTATTGAATTCTTCTTTCTCCTAAATTAATTTCTTACATGCTTTCCTATCACACAATCCCTACATATAGTATCAACTAGATTTACTATGCTAGGTAGATCTCTTACTGCCTTAACATTGCTTATCTATACTATGTTATCAAAATTGATATGACATAGTATTTTATGCCATAACCAACTGTCATCAACTTTAGCAAAAAAAAAATTGCTTCTGAATTGAGTTGAAAAATATTAAATCTTTTCTTTGAGCCTGATGCAATCATAACACCATCCTTGTTGTTAATGATGCATTTGTCATCTTTGAACTCCAACTGATAGCCTTTTCCAAGTAACTGTCCAACACTGAGAAGGTTATTTTTTAAACCATCAACATAAAGAACATCATCAGTAGTATTCTTTCCATCCAAGTGTTAGGAATGAATGCAAAGTATTTTGGCAGTCAATCTGTAGCAGTTGTTGTTGCATTCATGACTTGGATTGTCATTGATGACAACACAGTGATATTTTGGATATTAGCAGGAAAGTAGGTACAATTTTGTTTTGCACACATGTTGTATTGTAGATTGGCTTTTGCATAGTTGATGGTATGTTTTTTGGTGTGTTATTAACCTATGGTTAATAACACAAAAAGAAATTCTTTCATTTGTGAGAGTTATGAGCATTTTGGTGAAAGTAGTGTTTAGACAGTGTTTCTGTGGAGCGATGTTCAGAAATCGGAGGATATCTCTTAGCTAGGATGGAATCTGATTTTGTGTAGTTAAAGGGATGTTGGAGACTCATTAATGATGATGTGGTTCACAACACAAACTTCGAGGATATGTTTGGAGAAAGTTATAGTATCTGGAAGCTGACAGTTTTATTTGAATTCTGTGTGTAGCATGTAGAATTTATTATTTTGTAATTGAGGACCAACTCATTTGTAATTATTTGAGTTTGGTATATAAGAAGGAATTTTTTCCTTGTTTTCATGTGTACTATGAAGATTATGATGTGAATATATGCATGAAGTGAAGAAAAGAGCTAATTCAGTGATGAAGGAAGACTTGTGAGTACAGAGATCTGGAATTGTGATCTTGTGTAGCAAAGAGTGCAGTTTTGGCATGGTGTGAAGGAGGTAATATATTTCATATTATTCTATTGAATAATTTTAAGATCTTTTGGACAGTGGGTTCAGAGATCTTGCCTTGAAGCTGTTTGGGCAGTGGGTCCTTCTGTCTTCCATAAACTCTTAACCGGGTTAGAATCTTTTAACAGGGATTCAAAATCTCCTAACAGGGATTTATATGTACTGAATGTATTTCATAAGACTCCTAACAAGGTCCATCCTCTAACAAGGAACTTTCATATTAGTGCATCATTTTGTGGGCATCATTCCCACCGGGATTTACTCTTTTCAAGAGGTTCCTTAGTCAACATATCTTGTGTTATTGTACAATTCTGTATGATTATCTTTCTATAGTTGATCAGTACATTGATTACATTGTTTAAAGTAGTTGAATGGATAAATTATCTAATAACTGATTCACCCCCCCCCCCTCTCCGTTATCTTGGGGATCTTTACTTTCTAACAATTGGTATCAGAGTAGCAGGTCCTTGAAAGAAAAGTTTAACAACTTAAGGAGATCCATGGCGAATTTTAGAAAAAAAAGCCCTAAGTTTGATGGAGTAAATTTTGACAGATGGAAAGAAAATATGAAGATACATCTATTATGTTTAGGACCAAGTTATTGGTTGATTACAAAGAATGAGAAGACTATCATTAAGGAAGACAATCTAGAGGTAGGAACTAAAGATGAGCTAGATCTATTCATGTGTAACATACTTGCAAGAGAAGCACTTTTGTCAGCACTACCCGAGAATGAATATAGTCAGGTAAGATGTTTGAAAATATCTCATGCAATTTGGAAAGCTTTACATTCTACTTTTGAAGGTGATGAACATGCAAAGAAGGCTAGATTACATAATTGGATTTGTGCATTTGAAGATATTAGAATGATGGAAGATGAATCTATTAGAAGCTATATTGGTAGGATGTCTGAGATTGTAATAGGAATAAAGTCTTCTGGAGGTGATAAGACAGAGAATGAAGTGATATGGAAAATTCTAACAACTTTGACACCAGTATTCAAGCAGACAACGCAGATGATTGAACCAGTGATACCTTGTGCATTGAACTTTTCAAGAGAGACTCTTCTTGGAAGATTAGAAATAGCAAAGATGAACTTGATATTATCAAGAGAGCTACCTAGAATGGAAACAACATTCAGTGCTCTTAACATTAGACCTACAAGGAGTACTAGTGTGAATGGAGACTATGCCAGCAGTAGCAGATCTGAGGAAGATAAGAAGATTGAAGAAGGTATTGCATTACTTGTAAAAAGAGAACCAGAAGGTAAGAAAAGCTTTAAATGTTGGACTTGTCAAGAATATGGTCATTTTGCATCTAAATGTCCTAAAAGAGTTAAGAAGTATAGAAGCAACTTTAAACCTAGAAGATCTAAAGAATGTTATTATGCAAATGATGAAGATCTTGAAGTAGGAATTGAAAAACATTTAAGTGATAGTGATAATGATAACTTTGAGGAAATAGGATTTGTAGCAATTAAAGAAGAAAGTTATAAATCTAATAAAAGGGAAGAAAAAGCATTAGTTTCACAAGTTGAAAATAAATCTGATTGGATTATAGACAGTGGTTGTTCACATCATATGACTAGAGATGAAGGAAAGTTTGTTAAGTTAGATAATTATGATGGAGGAATTGTTAGGGTTGGTAAAAATGCACCTTGTTTGATTAAGGGTATAGGATCTATTACTCTTGATGGAAAGACTAACACTGATGATGTTTACTTTATTGATGGACTAAGACATAATCTACTAAGCATTGGACAATTGGCTGATAAGGGTTATCAAGTTTGGTTTTTTGAGAAAATTGTGTGATAAAAGATAAAGATGGAAATCTGATTGGAAAAGGATCCAGAACCAGAGGTAATGTATTTCAGTTGAATCCTCCTGAGATGACATGTTTGATAACTAGGATTGATAACTGTTGGTTATGGCATAAAAGGTTTTGTCATATAAACTTTGATAATATTGTCAAGGTGAGCACTACACTTGTGGTAAGAGATTTACCTAGAATTCTGAAACCTACTAACATGATTTGCAAAGAATGTATGATGGCAAAGCAGAAAAGGAGTTCATTTCCCAACAAGAAGTTCACATCGACAGAGAAGCTGGATATTGTTCATACAGACTTGAGTGGCCCTACTAGGACTAGAGGATTCTATGGAGAAAGGTATTTTATGATTCTTGTTGATGATTTTACAAGAATGATGTGGATTGCATTTTTGAAAGAAAAATTTGAAGCATTTGATAAATTTAAGATCATGAAAAGCAAAATTGAGAGTGAATCTAGAATGAAGATTAAGTGTCTAAGATCTGATAGAGGTGGTGAATTTACATCTAGAGAGTTTAACACCTTTTGTGAAATGAATGGTATTAAGAGACAACTTTCAACCCCTAGAACACCAGAACAAAATGGTATTGCAAAAAGAAGGAACAAGTCAATAGCTGAAGTAGCTAGAGCTATGTTGTTTGAAAATGATTTGGCTAAGACTTTTTGGAGAGCGGCAGTGAACACAGTAGTATACACTATGAACAAAGTACAAATCAGAGCAGATACAAACAAGACACCTTATGAATTATGGTTTGGACATTCACCCTCAGTTAAGTATTTTAGAATTTTTGGAAGTAAATGTTATATAAAGAGAGATGATGATATAGGAAAGTTTGATACTAGAAGTGATGAAGGAATATTTCTTGGATATTCTTTAAAAAGAAAAGCATATAGATGTTATAACAAAAGAACTAATACTATTGTTGAAAGTGCAAATGTAAAAGTTGAAGGATATTGGAATAAAGTTTGATGAGCCTGTTGTTATACATTGTGATAACACCAGTACAGTGAGTATGCCAAAAAATCATGTTTTACATTCTAAGACTAAACATATTGAGATCAAGTATCATGTTGTAAGAGAGAAATTTGCAGAAAAAGAAGTAAGATTGGAGTACATAAGTACAAAGGAGCAGATAGCAAATATATTTACAAAGCCTTTACCTAAGGATACATTTGTGTATCTGAGAGGTATGCTTGGGGTTATGCCCCAACCTATTTTTGAGAATTGATGCAGATGATTGCATCCATCCAGTGGTATATGAGCCCTATCTTTCTTCTGGATTGGATGTTGGAACTTCCTCTATGGGGGAGTTTATAAGCTAAGTCATGAGGACTCTTGTTATTGTATTTTTCTGAAAAGTTTCTTTTGACATTAAGTTTTTGTTGACTTAGTGATGGAATTTTTATAATTGATGTCAATGGGGGAGAGATATACATGAAAAACATTGTGGATTGTATGAGAGAGCTGAATAGGAAAACGAAGCAAGATTTGATTTGATATTTTGCAGTGATGTTGCAGTATTGGATTTTTGGAACATTGGATGTTTTTCATCTATTTTTCCATCAATTCCAATGGGGGATATTGTTAGGAATGAATAAAAATTATTTTGGTAGTCATTCTGTAGCAGTTGTTGTTGCATTCATGACTTGGATTGTCATTGATGTCAACACAGTGATATTCTGGATATTAGTAGGAAAGTAGGTAGAGTTTTGTTTTGCACACATGTTGTATTGTAGATTGGCTTTTGCACAACTGATGGTATGTTCTTTGGTGTGTTATTAACCTATGGTTAATAGCGCAAAAAGAAATTCATTCATTTGTGAGAGTTATGAGCATTTTGGTGAAAGGAGTGTTTAAACAGTGTTTCTGTGAAGCGATGTTCAGAAATTGGAGGATATCTCTTAGCTGGGATGGAATCTAATTTTGTGTAGTTAAAGGGATGTTGGAGACTCATTAATGATGATTTGGTTCATAGTTTAAACTTTGAGGATATGTTTGGAGAAAGTTACAGTATCTGGAAGCTGACAGTTTTATGTGAATTCTGTGTGTAGCATGTAGAATTTATTATTTTGTAATTGAGGACCGACTCATTTGTAATTATTTGAGTTTGGAATATAAGAAGGAATTTTTTCTGATTGTAATGTGTACTATGAAGATTGTGATGTGAAGATATGCATGAAGTGAAGAAAAGAGCTAATTCAGTGATGAAGGAAGACTTGTGAGTACAGAGATCTGGAATTGTGATCTTGTGTAGTAGAGAGTGCAATTTTGGCACAGTGTGAAGGAGGTAATATATTTCATATTATTCTATTGAATAATTCTAAGATCTTTTGGACAGTGGGTTCAAAGATCTTGCCTTGAAGCTGTTTGGGCAGTGGGTCCTTCTGTCTTCCATAAACTCTTAACCGGGTTAGAATCTTTTAACAGGGATTCAAAATCTCCTAACAGGGATTTATATGTACTGAATGTATTTCATAAGACTCCTAATGGGGTCCATCCTCTAACAAGGAACTTTCATATTAGTGCATCATTTTGTGAGCATCATTCCCACCGGGGTTTACTCTTTTCAAGAGGTTCCCTAGTCAACATATCTTGTGTTATTGTGCAATTGTGTATGATTATCTTTCTACATTTGATCAGTACATTGATTACATTGTTTAAAGTAGTTGAATGGATAAATTATTTGATAACTGATTCACCCCCCCCCCCTCTCAATTATCTTGGGGATCTTTACTTTCTAACAATTGGTATCAGAGTAGCAGGTCCTTGAAAGAAAAGTTTAACAACTTAAGGAGATCCATGGTGAATTTTAGAAAAGAAAGCCCTAAGTTTGATGGAGTAAATTTTGATAGCTAGGAAGAAAAGATGAAGATACATCTATTATGTTTAGGACCAAGTTATTGGTTGATTACAAAGAATGAGAAGACTATCATTAAGGAAGACAATCTAGAGGCAGGAACTAAAGATGAACTAGATCTATTCATGTGTAACATACTTGCAAGAGAAGCACTTTTGTCAACACTACCGGAGAATGAATATAGTCAGGTAAGATGTTTGAAAATATCTCATGCAATTTGGAAAGCTTTACATTCTACTTTTGAAGGTGTTGAACATGCAAAGAAGGCTAGATTACATAATTGGATTTGTGCATTTTAAGATATTAGAATGATGGAAGATGAATCTATTAGAAGCTATATTGGTAGGATGTCTGAGATTGTAATAGGAATAAAGTCTTGTGGAGGTGATAAGATAGAGAATGAAGTGATATGGAAAATTCTGAGAACTTTGACACCAGTATTCAAGTAGACAACGCAGATGATTGAACAATTGATACCTTGTACATCGAACTTTTCAAGAGAGACTCTTCTTAGAAGATTAGAAATAGCAGAGATGAACTTGAGATTATCAGGAGAGCTACCTAGAATGGAAATAGCATTTAGTGCTCTTAACATTAGACCTACAAGGAGTACTAGTGTGAATGGAGACTATGCCAGCAGTAGCAGATCTGAGGAAGATAAGAAGATTGAAGAAGGTATTGCATTACTTGTAAAAAGAGAACCATATGGTAAGAAAATCTTTAAATGTTGGACTTGTCAAGAATATGGTCATTTTGCATCTAAATGTCCTAAAAGAGTTAAGAAGTATAGAAGCAACTTTAAACCTAGAAGATCTAAAGAATGTTATTATGCAAATGATGAAGATCTTGAAGTAGGAATTGAAAAACATTTAAGTGACAGTGATAATGATAACTTTGAGGAAATAGGATTTGTAGCAATTAAAGAAGAAAGTTCTAAATCTAATAAAAGGGAAGAAAAAGCATTAGTTTCACAAGTTGAAAATAAATCTGATTGGATTATAGACAGTGGTTGTTCACATCATATGACTAGACATGAAGGAAAGTTTGTTAAGTTAGATAATTATGATGGAGGAATTGTTAGGGTTGGTATCAATGCACCTTGTTTGATTAAGGGTATAGGATCTATTACTCTTGATGGAAAGACTAACACTGATGATTTTTACTTTATTAATGGACTAAGACATAATCTACTAAGCATTGGACAATTGGCTGATAAGGGTTATCAAGTTTGGTTTTTTGAGAAAAATTGTGTGATAAAAGATAAAGATGGAAATCTGATTGGAAAAGGATCCAGAACCAGAGGTAATGTATTTCAGTTGAATCCTCCTGAGATGACATGTTTTATAACAAGGATTGATAACAGTTGGTTATGGCATAAAAGGTTTTGTCATATAAACTTTGATAATATTGTCAAGGTGAGCACTACACTTGTGGTAAGAGATTTACCTAGAATTATGAAACCTACTAACATGATTTGCAAAGAATGTATGATGGCAAAGTAGAAAAGGAGTTCATTTCCCAACAAGAAGTTCACATTGACAGAGAAGCTGGATATTGTTCATACAGACTTGAGTGGTCCTACTAGGACTAGAGGATTCTATGGAGAAAGGTATTTTATGATTCTTGTTGATGATTTTACAAGAATGATGTGGATTGCATTTTTGAAAGAAAAATTTGAAGCATTTGATAAATTTAAGATCATGAAAAGCAAAATTGAGAATGAATCTAGAATGAAGATTAAGTGTCTAAGATCTGATAGAGGTGGTGAATTTACATCTAGAGAGTTTAACACCTTTTGTGAAATGAATGGTATTAAGAGACAACTTTCAACCCCTAGAACACCAGAACAAAATGGTATTGCCGAAAGAAGGAACAAGTCAATAGCTGAAGCAACAAGAGCTATGTTGTTTGAAAATGATTTGGCTAAGACTTTTTGGAGAGAAGCAGTGAACACAGCAGTATACACTATGAACAAAGTACAAATCAGAGCAGATACAAACAAGACACCTTATGAATTATGGTTTGGACATACACCCTCAGTCAAGTATTTTAGAATTTTTGGAAGTAAATGTTATATAAAGAGAGATGATGATATAGGAAAGTTTGATCCTAGAAGTGATGAAGGAATATTTCTTGGATATTCTTTAAAAAGAAAAGCATATAGATGTTATAACAAAAGAACTAATACTATTGTTGAAAGTGCAAATGTAAAAGTTGATGAGAAGTTTAAAATTTAGGAAATAATGCTCGATTATGAATCTGATGGAGAAGCACAACCTCAGCCTAACATTGAAAATGCAAAATTATTTTTTGAAACTAACAGTGATTTGCTGAATGAAAGTCATACTGAAGAAAATAGAGAAGAAAAAAGAGAAGAAAACAAAGAAGAAAGAAAAGAAGAATCTACAGTCAGAACAAGATCAGTAACTATGACACCTAATAGGTATACTTCAAGACATCACCCTGTTGAGCAAGTTATTGGAAGTTTAGATAGAGGAGTTTTGACTCGAAATAAGGTACACTTATGTTTGATTTCTCAAATTGAACCTAAGACTACTAATGAAGCTTGTGAAGATGAACATTGGATTAATGCTATGAAAGAAGAACTAGAGCAGATTGAAAAAAATAAGACATGGGAATTGGTCCCTAGACCTGAAGACAAGAATGTGATTGGAACAAAGTGGGTATTCAGAAACAAGATGAATGAACAAGGAGAAGTGATAAGAAACAAAGAAAGATTGGTATGTAAAGGATATTCACAACAAGAAGGAATTGAATATGAAGAAACTTTTGCACTTGTGGCCAGACTTGAAGCAGTGAGAATGTTTCTAGCATATGCAACTTACAAGAAATACAGAGTGTATCAAATAGATGTGAAGTCAGCATTTTTGAATGGTGAATTGGAAGAAGAAGTCTACATTGAGCAGCCTGAAGGTTTTCCTTTGACACAAGAAGGAGATATGGTATGTAAGTTAAAGAAAGCTTTATATGGATTAAAACAAGCACCTAGAACCTGGTATGCAAGATTGGATAAGTATTTATTGAAATTGGGATTTATAAAAAGAACAGCAGATAGTAACTTATACACAAAAGAAATTGAGAATGGTTTGTTGGTTATAGTTATATTTTTTGATTATATTATCTTTGGAGGAGAAGATGAAGCTAGTGACAAATTTGCAGATGAAATGAAGACTAAATTTGAGATGAGCATGATTGGAGAAATGAAATAGTTTTTGGGATTACAGATAACACAAAGCAAGGAAGGTATATTTGTAAGTCAGACTAATTATTTGAATGACTTATTGAAAAGATTTGGAATGGAAGATTCTAAACTTGTTGGAACACCTATGGTAACTGGACATAAGTTATCTAGCAAAGATGAGACATGAGTAGTTGAGCAGAAAAAGTACAGATCTATGATTGGAGGATTGCAGTACTTGACACATACAAGACCTGATATAGCACATTTAGTGGGGATTGTAGCAAGATTTCAAGCAAAACCTAGAGAATCACATTATGTAGCAGTAAAGAGGATACTGAGATATCTAAAAGGAACAATGGATTATGGATTATGGTATGAGAATTCTGATGATTTTACTTTATGTGCCTATACTAATGCAGATTGGGGAGGCAACGCTGATGACAAGAAAAGCACCAGTGGTGGAGTCTTTTTTCTTGGAGGAAAATTGGTCTCTTGGCTAAGTAAGAAGAAAAATTGTACTTCACAAAGCATAGCAGAAGCAGAATATGTTGCAGCAACAAATAATTGTAATCAGATTATTTGGATGAAGCAGATGTTGAAGGATATTGGAATAAAGTTTGATGAGCCTATTGTTATACATTGTGATAACACCAGTATAGTGAGTATGCCAAAAAATCTTGTTTTACATTCTAAGACTAAACATATTGAGATCAAGTATCATGTTGTAAGAGAGAAAGTTGTAGAAAAAGAAGTAAGATTGGAGTACATAAGTACAAAGGAGCAGATAGCAGATATATTTACAAAGCCTTTACCTAAGGATACATTTTTGTATCTAAGAGGTATGCTTGGAGTTATGCCCCAACCTATTTTTGAGAATTTATGTAGATGATTGCATCCATCCAGTGGTATATGAGCCCTGTCTTTCTTCTAGATTGCATGTTGGAACTTCCTCTATGGGGGAGTTTATGAGCTGAGTCATGAGGACTCTTGTTATTGTATTTTTCTAAAAAATTTCTTTTGACATTAAGTTGTTGTTGACTTAGTGATGGAATTTCTATCATTGATTTCAATGGGGGAGAGATATACATGAAAAACATTGTGGATTGTATGAGAGAGCTGAATAGGAAAACGAAGCAAGATTTGATTTGATATTTTGCAGTGATGTTGCAGTATTGGATTTTTAGAACATTGGATGTTTTTCATCTATTTTTCCATCAATGCCAATGGGGGAGATTGTTAGGAATGAATGAAAATTATTTTGGTAGTCATTCTGTAGCAGTTGTTGTTGCATTCATGACTTGGATTGTCATTGATGTCAACACAGTGATATTTTGGATATTAGCAGGAAAGTAGGTACAATTTTATTTTGCACACATGTTGTATTGCAGATTGGCTTTTGTGTAATTGATGGTATTTTCTTTGTTGTGTTATTAACCTATGGTTAACAATGGAAAAAGAAATTCATTCATTTGTGAGAGTTATGAGCATTTTGGTGAAAGGAGTGTTTAGACAGTGTTTCTGTGAAGCGATGTTCAGAAATTGGAGGATATCTCTTAGCTGGGATGGAATCTAATTTTGTGTAGTTAAAAGGATGTTGGAGACTCATTAATGATGATGTGGTTCATAGTGAAAACTTTGAGGATATGTTTGGAGAAAGTTACAGTATCTGGAAGCTGACAGTTTTATGTGAATTCTGTGTGTAGCATGTAGAATTTATTATTTTGTAATTGAGGACTGACTCATTTGTAATTATTTGAGTTTGGTTTATAAGAAGGAATTTTTTCCTTGTTTTAATGTGTACTATGAAGATTGTGATATGAATATATGCATGAAGTGAAGAAAAGAGCTAATTCAGTGATGAAGGAAGACTTGTGAGTACAGAGATCTGGAATTGTGATCTTGTGTAGTAGAGAGTGCAATTTTGGCACAGTGTGAAGGAGGTAATATATTTCATATTATTATATTGAATAATTCTAAGATCTTTTGGACAGTGGGTTCAGAGATCTTGCCTTGAAGTTGTTTGGGTAGTGGGTCCTTCTGTCTTCCATAAACTCTTAACCGGGTTAGAATCTTTTAACAGGGATTCAAAATCTCCTAACAGGGATTTATATGTACTGAATGTATTTCATAAGACTCCTAATAGGGTCCATCCTCTAACAAGGAATTTTCATATTAGTGCATTATTTTGTGGGCATCGTTCCCACCAAGGTTTACTCTTTTCAAGAGGTTCCCTAGTCAACATATCTTGTGTTATTGTGCAATTGTGTATGATTATCTTTCTATGGTTGATCAGTACATTGATTACATTGTTTAAAGTAGTTGAATGGATAAATTATCTGATAACTGATTCACCCCCTCCCCCCCCCCCCTCTCATTTATCTTGGGGATCTTTACTTTCTAACACCAAGGTGATGGCTCCTCTACCAACTATAGGTTTAGGAGTGTTGTCTCCAAATCTGACCATTCTGCCATTGTATTTGTCCAAATGAACAAACCTTCCTTTATCACCTATCATGTGATGTGAACAACCACTATCTATAATCCAGTCTGTCCTTATGTCAGCTTGTGAAATCAATGCTAGCTCTTGATTATCTTTCTTATCTTCATGAGTTGTCTTGTTATTCATCTTGTCTATGATAGCAATGAATCCAATTTGTTCTTCACCAAATTCTTCATCTAAAACTCCATCTCCAGCATAGTAGCATTCCTTAGAATACTTAGGCTTGTAATCCTTTTTAAAATTTATAGCTCTAGTGGGACACTTAGATGCAAAATGACTGCTCTTATTACATGAAAAGCACTTAAATGGTAATTGACCTTCATATTTTCCTTTTCCTTTCTTTTCTCTTTTGGAAATCATAGCAATAAAATCATCTAATGTTTTTTCTTCATCATCATCATCAAAATTACTAGAAGTGTTTGCAAATTTCTTACCATGAACTATTGCTTTGAATGTTGTCTCACTCTTTGGTTTTGTCTTCAATCTTGAAATCTCAAAAGATGAGATTTTGTTGATCAAGGTCTCTCTCTTGAAATTAGATGTAAGCTGCATGGTATCATCAAGGATGTTGATATTGCTTTCATATTTTGGAGTAAGAGTAGTCATCAATTTATCCATAATGTCCTCCTCTGAAATCTCTCCACTATTGTTCCTGATTCCAATAATTGGTTCATTTATTATTTGATTGTAAGCTCTGATATTTTATTCATGAAGCATCTCTAATTCATTATATCTTTTCTTCCATGTCTTTCTGTGTGCATCCTTTGCTTGTTTGTTTCCTTCAAATATGTCTTCTAGGTGCTTCCATATTTTATGGGTTGTATCTAACTTTTTTACTTCTGAAAATTCACCATCAGATAGGGTGCTAATAAGGGCTTCTTTAGCTATAGCATTTTGATGAAACAATTCCTTTTATGTGTCAGTAGCATCATCTTTTGCAAGGTCTTCTAAAGTAGGAATCTTGGCTGCTTTGATAGTTACATTAAAAACTTTGAAAGTAATGCGCTGCAAATGAGTCACCATTTTGTTCTTCCAATCAAGATAATTCTCTCCATCAAACTTAGGACTTTCTTTCTTGAAGTACACCATCTGATCAACCTCAAGTTGTTAAACTTTCTATCTGAGACACTTGGCTCTGATACCAATTGTTAGGAATAGTCCCAAGAGATAACTGAGAGGGGGGGTGAATCAGTTATCTACAAGATTCAATTCTTTATCTGATTAAGTATACTTAAACATAAAGCATAAAAATAATGAAAGAGCACAAGAACACAACACCAATATTTTGGTTATAGGGAAACCCAAATAGGTAAAAATCCTGGTGGGACTTGATACCCACTAATATTCTATACTAGTGTATAATGATCCTTGTTAGAAGATCCTTTACCCTATTAGGAGTAGCTTTACAATATATTAAGTACAGTAGACCTGGTCAAGGGTCAGACCCTATTAGGATTCTTTTACAATTGTCCCTGTTAGGGGAGAGGATGCATTGTCTGAGAGCTCACTACTCAAATGGGTGAAGGCTACAACCTTCTATTTAACAGATACACACTATATCTAGATCTTGGTGAACTGCGCTTTGACCTATTCTCTAGATTAGTTCCAATGAATAGCACAAGTACTTTAATTGGTCACATAGACCTTCTTCTGATGGGTCAACACTTCACACACTCTGCTCTGCTCTGCTTGAACAACTATGAACCACACTCCAACAATCACAAATGATTGCCTATAAATATATTTCCTCTAAATGATATAATCAAGTCGGCCTATTAGAAACACCTTTAAATCATATTAGAGAAACCATAACAAACTCTAATAAACATTTTTTCAGCTCTACTATGCATGCAACACATTCTGGGACCTGTCCAATAAGATAATTGTAGATGCGCACTACACACTGTCAACTCTACCAAAACAACTGGAACTTTCTCTGTAAGCTGAATTATCTCATGCACTCTTAACCAAACATCAATAACTCTCCTCTAAGCTTAAATCCAAGGGTGCCTACCCTAAATATAGGCGCAACTCAAGAACCAATAAAATCTCTGTCGACTCTTCTGAATAAACATAGGAAACTGTTGCTGGCGAATAGCGACTGCATAACTTCACATCTACTCATCACTAGACTATGCTCCATAACTGAATCATCACTAACATGTCTTCAACATATATCCAAGCACACAAGGCTCCATGATAATTGTATGAACAACCATACATAGAACACTGTCTGTTACTCTATCAGGAACACTGTTGACACCAACTGCTATATAACTGTCTGTACTAATAGTTAACCTCTGCACCCATGATATCATGTTGATATCATGTCCATGCTACATAAAGTGAAAGCTTACTGCATAAGACTTCCCCGCATGCTACTTTCCATATGTTGTCATCAATGACAAACATACAATCAGTACTAGCCTGCTGGAAAATCTCCAACAACTATTTCCAGTGATGGCAGACCTGTGGAGATCATTGTGGAGCTAATTGCTCAAGTTACTAGAATTCCCAATGATCACTACTACATTTGACCTCATTTTTCTACCAGCATTTTTGACCATCAATTAAAAAGGTTTATGTTGGTCAAATTATAGAAGGAAAACTTCCTTTTTTTTTTAATTCATGCCCGTGTTAGTCAAAATTTTGACCAATACCATGTAGGTTAGAATTTTGACCAACACAGGCATAACTTTAAAAAAAAAGCTTTTGTATCTCATTTCATTGTTTTGTTTTAACTTGGAGTGCGTTAAGGAGTTAGAGCCTATGATTGTTTGAACTGTTATTTGGTGAGAGTAAAAGGAGGACGGCCTACCTGTGAGGGTTGCCACTATGATTTGGTTTGAAAGGAGGACCACCTGCCTACAAGGGTTACCACTATGATTTGGTGTAAAAGGAGGACCACCTGTAAGGATTTCCTTACTATGCATTTGTCTAGCATTGTTTTATTGGTTACCTACTTAGGGCCCCTGAGAAATGTGCTAGGGAATCATGTATTTGGTATTTGCTGGCACATTTTTTATCATTGTTTATATACATTTGATTTGGAAATGAACTTTTAGAGATGAACTCACAAAACCCTAAATTTCTGAATCACCACATCATGTTACATTGTAAATGTACTAGTGTTAGGTTTATGATTATAAGGTTGGAAGAGGAAATATTGCAAACAAGATTGAAAAAACTATGTTTTTAACATTTTTTTACTAGTATTTGTTTTCTGTCGACTTCGTGTGGATTCGAATGTCAAATCTAACTCCATAGGAAGTCTACCTGGAGTCATAGCTTTCAATTGCGACTGATCTGAAATCATTTGGTGGAGAAATCCAAAATAAATCATGTGACAATCATCTATAGACTATTTTTTACATAAAACTAGGGCAGACAACTTTCTATAGTTGGCTTTCTATGGACTCTTTTAGACCAAGTGTGACTGTCTACACACTATGGCTTCAAAAGTGCTTAAAAAGACCCCAAATAAAAAAGAAACCATAGACTCCTTCCACTCTCAAGACTCCAAACCTTCATAAGTCTCTAATAATGTCTAAAAATGAACAAACCTCAAAGGAATAGGGCTCAGTCCACTGAGAACCCCAAAATCCCCAAATTTAGCACTTCTAAACCCTTAATCCAAGGGTTTCTTAAATCTCCTATCTTTGATCACTTGTACATCCAATAGGTAGTTTTTTAACCATTAGATGATCATTATAAGATGATCCAAATCATAATCTATGTTCCTCCTTTAGACCAAATGGCTACTATTGTAGCATACCAAGCAAATTCATTAAGTTTCCTCTATAAATTATGGTGATCACCCAAACATTCTTCCTTTTGATTACATTAATGGATTAGGGAGCTATAGTACATGTTAATACTCAGTCATTCCATGTGTTATAGTGGTCAAAGGTCATGGAATGACCATATTCAATTGGAAACTCACAAAACTATCAAAGGAATGGCTGAAACTACTCTGCCAGTCATAATTAATTGAGTAAAAATACAAATATAGACCTCACAAATGCATAGATGTGGTATAGGATCAATATATAACTATTCAAAATGCATTGAAATGTAAGACAATGACAAAATTAATCCAAAATCACTCTAAGAACTCAAGGAAATTGCATTTGAAAGAAGTTTATTTGTCAAAAACTCAGTACAGTCTGTACACCAGGCCTCTTTTGTCGTACAAGGAAACTTTGGCATATTTGATGGACTCCTAGAAACTACCCCAACCAATCTAAATCAATTGGATAGATTATTTTTCACTAAAACATAACAAAATCCAATTCCCTCCATTTTCTAATAACCATCGCATTTCAAATTTTTGAATTTGCAACATTACAAATTTGGAGTTTTTTAAACTTTTAAATATAATGAAGCCTTAAGACTTTGAAATGTGACCCTAATGAACTTATTAAGCATTATTAAAATAAAATCTAAACTATTATAAACTTGGAACACCAAATACCATCCTAGGCTCTTATTTTGGTCCTAAGGCCTATTAGGCCTTTTAAGACTTATTACATATTTTCCATTTGCATTGCATGGAATGATCTTATAGGCCATTATAGGTGCCAATACATTCCAATTGATGTCTTTAGATGTCATTAGGTGCATGTTTGTCATTATGGACTCTTGGTAGTCTTTAGATATTCTAGGTGCCCCTACACCATGTTCACCACCTTTGAAAGGATTCTTGTCCCAAGAATCAATCCTGACATTGGATGTCTAAGTCTAAACCTATACTTTAGGAATATGGTGCCTTAATAGTTGGTTCTTTGTGCCCACTGGAAGTCCACATCTGAACATGGTTTTTTATTATCTTCCCTTCAATAGGACACTTGATTGTACCTATTTG
This sequence comes from Chamaecyparis obtusa, assembly GCA_027943335.1. Taxonomy (NCBI): domain Eukaryota; kingdom Viridiplantae; phylum Streptophyta; class Pinopsida; order Cupressales; family Cupressaceae; genus Chamaecyparis; species Chamaecyparis obtusa. The sequence goes on along the minus strand of BSBK01002490.1, from coordinate 3,407,183 downwards.
AACATAGTTCAAATCCCAAAAGTCTGCATTTCTAGGACTGTGTAGCATTGTCCTATTCAATCCTTTGTCCTTTTCTTCCCAAACCTGATTTGTTCTTCCTCCTCTTCCCCTCATTGAAGAACCTCCTCTATTGATTCTATTATGTCCAAAAGCTCTTCTTCTTTTAGACTTCCATTATACATAGGGATATCTTGTTAGAAAGTAAAGTCCACCAAGATAATTGAGATGGGGGGGGTGAATTAGTTATCTGATAATTATAACTTTTATCAACTTCAACAACATTAAACCATGTAAGAAATATAATTACCAACCATACAAAGATATTCATATACACTAACACAATGACACAAGATATGTTGACTAGGGAGCCTCTTAATCAAAGAGTAAACCCCCCGTGGGAATGATACCCACAAAAGATGCACTAATATGAATATTTATTGTGAAAGGATGGAATTTGTTAGGAGTCTTATGAAATACATTCAGTACATATGAATCCCTGTTAGGATATTTTGAATCCCTGTTAAAAGATTCTAACCCTGTTAAGAGTTATGGAAGACAAAAGGACCCACTGCCCAAACAGCTTCAATGGAAAGATCACTAAACACACTATCCAAATGATCTCTAGATTATTAAATAGAATAATATCAAATATGTTACCTCCTTCCTTAATGTGCCAAACCACACTCTCTGCTTCACCAGATCTCAATCTCAGATCTTCACATGTCTTCCTTCACAACTTCACTTTCACAACTGCATTAGCTCTTTTGTTCACTTCATGCATACACCATCACATCTAATATTCCATGAACATATCTCAACAAGGAAAAACATTCCTTCCTTTATACCACACTCAAGTAATTACAAATGAGTTGGCATACAATTACAAAATAAAAGTTTCCACACGCTACATCAAAATTACACAAAACTGTCAGCTTCCAACTACAATAATTATCCACTCATGTGACCTCAAAGTTTTCACTGTCATCCACATCACTATTAATGTGTTTTTAAATTCCCTTTAACTATGCGAAACTAGATTCCATCCTGATTAGGAGATTTCATTCGATTTCCACAAACCACTACTCAGGAACACTGCCTGAATAATGCTTCCACCAAAATACTCATAACTTCCATGAATAAATGAATTACTATCTATGCTCTTAACCATAACCATATAACATATCAAAGAGTATATCCTCAACATCACATAGATCCAACTACAATAACCCATGCGTGCTAATCCAAACTTTGTCTACTTCTCTGCAAGTCTCTGGTAGATTACTATGTTGACATCAATGACAATCATAGTAATGAATGCAAAAAAAACTACTATAGAATGGCTTGAAAACATTTAGAATTAATTCCTAACATATCTCCCCTCACCTTATGCTACTCATTCTTCATAGCCTTGAATATCCTGATTGTCCTCTTCTCTTCATGATCTATTTGGGAGAAGAGTGGGAGAAGACAATCTGAGATTTTGAAGACCTAGAATCCCTTGTTGAACCCTTAAAGTTGAATTATCCTTTAAAGAGTGTTCCAAGGTGGTGGTTTGAAGTTGAATGAATCCTATATTGTAGATGAAGTGTGGAGAAATTTTTGCTGACATCAGAGGGATATAAAAAAGATGGTGATCATCAATGCAGATTTGGATGCAGGGTACATTGTGGAGCCATGCATATTCAAGACACATTGTAAGTGCAGAAACAAAGTTTGTAAAGTTATAGTTTCAAATGGTGTGTTTTCAAATTTTGTTTCCATTGAGATGGTTTAGAAGTTTAATTTTCCAAGGATACTACATGAGAGGCCATATAGAGCACATGGGATTAATGTGGAAGACCAAGTTGAGGTGACAAAGCAAGCACAAGTGCACTTTAGCATTGTGCCATATGAGGACAGCCTATGGTGTGACATCATTCCCATAGTGGATTTTCATTTGATCCTTGGGAGAGCATGGAAGATAAGTAAACATACCCTCCATGATGGAGCAAAGAACATTTACACATTCTTGGATAGAGGAAGGAGAGTTGTGTTGTAGCCCTTGAAAGATGAAGAAGTGTCATGGACATTGACAAGGAGTGTTGGTATTTTGGAGTGGAATGGACTCTTGGGGAGTGAAGGGATGACAATAGACAAAATGATAGAAGAGAATATTGGTGAGAATGCTAATGACAATAATAATGAACAATCAATAGAACACCATATAAAGTGTTTTCGAATAGAGATGTATATTAAGATGAACAGAGAGAAGTCAAAGTACAAGGATACTCATGTGAATTTGATGGAATGTCATGTAATAAGCCTAAATCTATAAAGGCATGAGTTTATGTAATAGGAGTTAGATAGTATAGGATCTTCAGGATCTATTTGTTCCTCTTATTCCTCTCCTTCCCCTTCCTTATGGGTTTCTTCCTCTTCTTCACTATCAACACCTTCATCTTCTGCTCTTCTTTGATTGGATTCCAATGCTTCAAGCCTGGCCAAAAGTGCACTGTAAGATTCCTGCAACCTTGTGTTCTTCTCCTTCAACTCCTGGATCCCCCTAGTAGTACCTGAATTCCTTGGAGGCATTTTCACAAACAATAGTCAAACTTCTTTAGCAAAGTGTTCCTCTATCCCTCTAAGGAACCATTTGTTTTAGATAATGTAATTTTAACTTTGGTTGTGTTAACAAAGCTATGTTGACTTTATTTTGTAGTTGTTTAACATTAGAGTTTGTAGATTAATAGGAGTTAACATATACTAGTGTGCCATAGTTGCCCATCTATAACTAGTGAGATGCACATAACTCATGTACCTCATGCTAGTGTGCTTGGATACCTTGTATACACTATTTTTCATTAGACTAGAGATTATCCAAATAGTGAGTATTTATATAAAGTGCTATAACACACAGGTGGTCCTCCTTTTACACCAATTAATAATAGTGACAACCCTCACAGGTGGTTGGATAATTTCTAGTCTAATCCAAGCACACTAGCATGAGGTACATGAATTATTTTCATCTCACTAGATATAGATGGACATTAATGCTCAATTGAATGATATGTTCCCATAAAAATGTGAACTCCTATTAATCTACAAACTCTCATGTTAAACAACTACAAAATAAAGTCAACATAGTTCCATTGTAACACTTAGTACATATAATTGAAGGCTATCATTTGGGCCCTAGAATCTTCCCTTAAAGGAATAACTATATGCCTGGAAATGTTCCTACGTTACCACCAAGAAAAGATCACATTCTAAACTTTCAAATCAATACGTTGGTGTTTCGACTGTACCTATGGGACATTGTACTCCAAAATTTAACAGAAATTAAGTGTACTCCAAATAGACTGCCCTCTACAAAGAACTGACTGTAATCTATTAACCAACATTCTAACTATCAAATCATTATGCTTTCAAATCAATTACCTATCAGCATGTCACTTGTGAGGGAGAGAAGCCAAACACATAAATAACATGCACATAAACATGACGGCTGAAAAACTTAAATGGAATACACCAAGAAGTACCAAATGATGAATGCTCAATTGTTGTAATGGAAAAGAAATATCAGAGCCATCCATTTATAGAACTTGATTTTTCTATAGTCCTAATGATTTTTCATATTTCTTGAACATTTTTGACATACTTAAATGGAATACACAATACCAAAAGATGAATGCTCAATTTTTGTAATGGCAAAGCATCAGAACCGTCCATTTCTAGAACTTGATTTTCTAGTCTAAATGATTTTTATATAGTCGTAATGATTTTTCTAGAACTTGATTTTCTAGTCTTAATGTTTTTTCTACAGTCCTAATGATTTTTATATAATCTTAATGATTTTTCTTTCGTCCTAACATTTGTTTCTCTTGATAAATTAGGCCGTGAATTTGAATTTTTGTTCACTATTTTATTTCATCTTGATATTCCATTCATTTTTCATATACATGGAGACTACACATGTTAATAAAAAAATGAGCTATTTGATTAAGGTTAACTATTCATGATTGTAATGGTCAATATTATATGTGGTTGAACGTGGACCTCTAATCCAACTACACACGCAACATAGTCATTACTCCCACAATCAAATTATGAGAATGAGTATGGATTACTCAATTCAAAATTCATGGTGAAGTGACCTATTGCCTCCTAATTAATCAGGGTGTTTAATTACTCTCAGATTGAATAGCCAACAACCATAAGACCGAGTTAATATGGAGGATTTGAAAACTAGAATGATAAACAAAGTATAATTAATCTAAGATGAAAATGTAGTTTGTAATCTAGAATGAAATGCAACTTTTAATCTAATAACTTGAAAGTAAATATGAAATGTAGATTCTAGTCTAAGAAAGCTTGAAAGAAAGATGATAATTAACTAATAGCAAGTAAGAAAATTAATCTAAAGATGTAATTAACACTAAATGAGAGAAAAATAATTAATGCAATAAGCTTTGAAAATATGTAAATAGTTGAGACATAATTTCTCTATAGTCTATGTGCTTTCAAATTGTTCTTCTTTTGACTGAGGAAAAGAGGTTCATTTTATAGACAAGCCTGGGAGAGGAATGAAGAGGTTCTTGATTCGAAATGGTTGACCCTTCATTCCCAATTGAGACAAAAAAGCATGAATTATTTAATTAAAGAAATGGATTATTGCCACATAATGGGCTTCTAAAATAGCCATCTTTCTCACATCTTTTTATCCTCTTTCTAGAACAAGTTGATTGCACATAGACGTGAATTTATTGTTTTAAGCATATGAACTTATGGTTTCTATTTATATGTTATATATGTGTGTGTGAACATAAGATGGAAATGTGGATACTTCTAAAGACATAATATCTACTCAAATTCATGGACAAGAATGGTGAATATAATAGCTATACATGTTAATGGATGTTTCCTTGCCTAAGCTATGTTTTGGGTAGTTACCTCCTGTAGCCATAGGATTTGCAAGAGTGATGATTAAGACTTACACCTTTTCCTAACATTGATGATGTGGATATATATGTATATGGTTGGATATGTGCATATTGATTGTTTTGCAAGAGTTGACTGTGGATATTCAAGGACCAGCATACTAGCGTGAGAGTCATCAAAGCCAACCGTATATTGTAGAATCTTCGCAAGCAAGTCAATACTTTCTATTGCATGCAACGTGCAGATTTAGTGTGTGCTATATTCTAGGATTATTCATGGTCAATAATGTTTCTGTTGTGAAACTTTATGAGTTGTAACCGATCCTCATTTATGAAGTGATCGTAGATTTAGGAGATAGTTGTAGCATCCTTTTAAATAATCAATTGTTGTGACTCTTTTGGAGTTAGTCGAACAAACTAGTTTTTAATAGAACTCTTTCATACTATTTCAATCAAGTGTAATTATGTTATGGATGAATAGAATGCTTAGTTCAAGTTTGCATATTTCATCTTGATTGTACTTCTCATTCACTCATTCAAGGGGGCCCACTTGATGACTAAATTGTTTTGTTAGTGTAGAGTTCATTTTCCTATTCATTGATATGTATTAGAACTCTATTGTTCCTACAACTACTAATATCAGAATTAGTAGCCTGTCCCTGCAGCACAGTCAATTGGATTAGTTCCTAACTATGATTTCCTGCTTTGATTAGAATACATTTGCTTACTAGTTTTAGTATATTTTCCTGAAGCATAAGCATTTGAATTCCTTAGATAGACTTAGAAAGAGAAGGTTTGAAGAATATACTTTGTAAATGCCATTCCAAGTTTACGTCCCTAGTCGATAATTAAATGAGACCAAATAATGCATTTAGGAATCATTTGGGGTGTCTAATCCTGAAATAGGCAGTCGATTGCTCTAGGTTTTTGATACTATTGTTTGGTCAAGCATTTTTGGTGTCATTTTCAAGGATGGTGTTAATTCAAACTTATCCTTGTAGTTGCAGTCTTGGTTTTAATCTAGTACTTAAGTAAGCATTTTTATGCATAGAAGGAGAGATCACCTTGGGAGATTTCTTCCCCATAACTACCAAGGAGAACCATTTGATTTATTCAATCCTCAAGTTGAAGAACCTCAAAGTGAGAATGAAGAAGATGAACCCTTTGAAAATCCATTTGTTGATGCTCAGGAACATATATCCTCTTCATCATCTGAGGAATCACTACATTTGAATGACTTGCTTGCTGAACTTGAATACAAAGATAATCCGCTTGCTCTTATTATATATCAACCAACACCACTAGGTCCTCCTCCCAAAATGGCTTCTCAGGCTCCCTTTCCTTTTCCTATACTTCAACAGCAAGGTAACCAAAATTTGAAGAATATACCTATTGTTGTGCTTCCCAAATTTTATGGCCTCCTTACAAAGGACCCTGAGACCTTTCTCTTTGAATTTGATATTCTTTGCCAAAGTTATGACTATACCACTGATGCCCACAAGCTGAAGTTATTTCCATCAACTCTAAAAGAAGCTTCTTTGAGATGGTTCATGAGGTTAGGTGCTAATGCTTTAGTAGATTGGAATGCCATGTGCACTATGTTTCTTTTTAAGTACAAGGAGTACTGTAGAGGTCAAGATTTGAAAGGTGATGACATTTTTAAAATGTCTCAAAAGGAGGATGAAACCTTGGAGGATTATGTATCCAGATTCATGCTCAACCTATAGCGTAATACACAACACCAGCTAAATGAGGCATCTTAGAAACACCTCTTCCTAAAAGGTGTGAATGATGTAAGTATTGAGGCTCTAGACCTAATGGAAAGAGGAGATATCACACAAAAAGGTTGCGTTGACATAAATAATATATGTCAAAATTATTCAAGGGCCACTTTGAAGAAGGGTAGGGGACTTAAAGACCTACCACATAAGTCCAATGGTGGTCCAGGAGTATCCAAAATGGAGCTATCTAATTTGCTATCTAACTTCAAGCAAGACATCGTTAATGATGTTGCCACTCAGCTGGATAGTATGCAAGTGAGGAGGAAGAAGGAAGAGGCAGATGTTGTGCTTGCTAAGTTCTATTCTCATTGTAGGAAAAAGAAGAGAAATTTTAAATGTAAGATGGTTGCATCTGTGGACATCAATCCAATGCCCACCGAGTTCAAAGTCATAGATGAGGAGAATGGAGAAGTTTTCTACATTGCTAAAAGGCATCCATGGGCTCAAAGACAAGGTATGCCTCCGGACCCACTGAATAATTTTGGTTATAATAATAATAGCTATTGGCCAAACCAAAACCCCTAAAATTTTGATCCTTAGGGTTAAAATTGGAATCACAACTAGTCCAATCAATAGCCATACTATAACCAAGCCTATCCACAACAACCACCATTTAACCCATACCAATAGTAGTATAACTCCTATCAGTAGCCACAATAGAATAGTCAATGGCCACCTCATGGTAACTAGCAACCACAACCTCAGTGGGGAGCCAATCAGCCTAATCAGTAACAAGCAATAATGCCCCCACCTTAGTAGCAAGCTATTATGCTGCTGCCTCCTGTAGCAAATAGAAACCCTCAAAAGCCAACTCAACATCCTACTCTGCCAACTCCAAATCCTAATATTAAGCAACAATCTTATTCCTTGCATGTAAATGATATCCACCTTAGATCAGGAACTACACTCCCTGCACCCAAGGAGCCAATAATAACTAAAGTTGCTGATGTTGAGGACATACCCATGAACCAACCTGTTGATGTTCCACCTGTTGTTAAAATTGCACCAGTGCCTAAGAATCCTCCTTATCCACAAAGATTGTCTCAGGTTGTTCCTCCAAAATAAATTCTTGTGGCCACTAATTCGATTGATCAGCTCAAGGAAATGACAGTACAAATTCCCTTGTTGGATGCCCTTAAAGAAATTCTAGTCTATACCAAAGCAATTAAAGAAGCCTGTATCAAACAACCTAGAAGGAAAAAGAAAGACCCTGATACTATCCATGTCTTAGGCTAGCTCTTTGATCTCATGCTAAGAAAAGTTGTCATGCCTAAGTATTCAAATCCAGGAAGTCTAGTGGTAACCATTTACATTAATGGTACCCAAATTTAGAATGTTCTCATTGACTTGGGAGCATCAATTAATGTTATGACTAGGGAAGTTCTTCTGAAACTTAGTATCATTGGTTTGCGGGACACACCAACAATATTGCAGTTAGCTGATAATTCCACAGTAAAGTCTGATGGTATAGTTGAGGATATTGTGGTTACTTTGGATTCCTTAGATTACCCTTTCAATTTCATAGTCTTGTCACCCAAAGCCACCCTGGGAGGATATCCATTAATCCTAGGATGACCTTGGTTAGCCATGGTTGATGCTTGCATTGCATTTCATTCAAGGAAGATGACCATATCAGATGGAATAAATACCAAGAAGTTAACTCTGTATTCTCCAACAAAACCCCAAAGTGAACTTGATCAAATTATCTAGCCAGACTTAGGAGATGCTTCCCTTGAAGTAAACTCTATGCAAAAACTCATGGTCATTGAGAGAAATCCATTCATGGTATCACAAGAAGAAGATGATATACTAGCAACAATCCTTACCAACCAATATGGTTCTGAGGAGTCATCTTTTGATGATCCAAATTGTTCCCTTCAAACAATACTGCCCAAGAAACCCACATCTTAGATTCCTATAGCACCTGATTATCTTCACACCTTGCTACCCCATGAGATAAAGTCTCCATCCATAGCAGAAATCTAGATGTTAGAAATAGTTAAGAGAGTTGAAATTGTTTTAGGAAAGGAGCTGAATGTTAATAAAAACCTCAGTAAATCTCAGATGTCTAGTCTTCTCAAGCTTTTACAGGATAGTTAGCAAGCCTTTGCATGGTATTACACTGACATGAAACGGCTAGATCCCAAACTCTATACTCACATAATATATATAAGCCCAACATACAAGCCAGTAAGGCAAGCTCAAAGAATAATTAACCCTACTTTAAGAGACATAGTTAAGACTAAGTTGCAGAAGCTTCTTAGTGTAGGTTTCATTTATCCTATTTCAGACAGTCAGTGGGTTTCTCCTCTTGTAATTATTCAAAAGAAAGGAGGAAAGTGGAGAGTTTTTGTTTACTATAGAGAACTTAACAAAGCCACTAAGAAGGATCACTTTCCACTACCTTTCATTGACCAAGTGCTTGATAATCTTGTGGGTAAAAAGTACTTTTCATTTCTAGATGGCTTCAATGGGTATAATTAGATGCCCTTGCTACCTTCCAGAGAGTAGTGCTAGGTATTTTCTTTGACATTGCTGTTGATTGTGTTGAAATTTATATGGATGACTTTACAACTCATGGAACCACATTTGAAGAAGCACAAGCTAACTTGGAAAAGGTTCTTAAGAGATTTCAAGATTATAATCTCTCTCTTAACAGTGAGAAGTGCTATATAATGATGGAGGAGGGAGTAGTCTTAGGACACTACCTTTCATCTTTTGGAATTCAGGTTGACCCTACAAAAGTTGTAATTATAAACACACTCCCCACACCAGTTAAGTAGAAGGATGTTAGAAGTTTCCTTTGCCATGTTGGTTACTACAAAAGGTTCATAAAAGACTTTAGTCAACTTCCAGCACCATTATATAATTTGTTGAAGAAAGAAGCTGAATTTGCATGGACAGAGGAATGTGAAGCATCATTCCAGAAGTTGAAAGATGTTCTAACAACAACACCTATTCTCAAAGCACCTAATTGGAAGCCTCCATTCCATATCCACATAGATGCATCTAACTATGCTATTAGAGAAGTTCTGGGACAAAAGGAAGGTATTATTGAACATGCAATTTACTATATTAGTAAAAATTTACAAGGAGCAGAATTAAATTATACTGTTACTGAAAAAGAGTTGTTAGCAGTTGTTTATGCACTAAACAAATTTAGGCACTACATCACAAGCTATGAAGTATTTTTTTATAATGATCATTTAGCTATCAAGTACTTAATGAATAAACCTTCCATTAGTGGTAGATTAGCATGCTGGTTACTCCTCATGTAGGAATTTGATGTAAAGATCATAGACAAACTAGGAAAGGCTAATGTAGTGGCTGATTTCTTGTCACGCCTGCAAGTGCCAGATGATCCTGCAATAATTGATGATAGCTTCCCTGATGAGCACTTGTTTTCTATTGATTCTTTTAATCCATGGTATGCAGACTTAGCCAACAACCTTGCTATAGGGAGAACGCCACCTCACTTTTCTCCTAAACAATGTCATCTATTACTTGAGAAGAGTTTTAACTTCTCTTGGATATCAAGCTTCATGTTTTATACAGGACTAGACCAGGTCACAAGGTGATGCATTTGAGAGGATGAAACTTATGACATCCTTTGAGTATTCCATGATGAGCCATGTGAAGGACATTTTACCATAAAGAGGACAGCCTACAAAATCTTGACAACTAGGTACTACTAGCCTACTTTGCATAAGGATGCAGAAAAACATACTCGGCACTGTGATAGGTGCTAGCATATGGGATGTCCTACAAAAATTGATGAAATGCCCCTGCAGCCATAGGTAGTTGTCACACCCTTTGATAAGTGGGGTATTGACTTCATTGGACCTATTGAGCCCTCTTCTCATGGGAAGTCTTACATCTTAGTATGTACTGATTATGCAACAAAATGGGTTGAAGCCAAAGCTATGAGACATACCAGAGATCACAAAGTTGCTGAGTTTCTTTATGAATGCATATTCACCAGATTTGGAGTACCAAGGGAAATTTTCATAGATCAAGGGGCACAATTCACCTCTAACCTTATCATAGAATTGATGCGGGAGTACATGGTGTGTCATGGAAAATATTCACCCTACCATCCTCAAGCCAATGGCCAGGCTGAAATCACAAACCAAGAGATCAAATCCATTCTCACTAAAATAGTAGCTATGCATAAAAAGGATTGGTCTACCCACCTTCCTGAAGCCATCTGGGCTTACCGCACCACATGGAAAACCACCATAGGGTTTACTCCTTTTGAGTTGGTATATGGAAAACTGCCTCTATGCTGATTGAGTTCCAACATAAAACACTTCGCACTGCTTTAGATTTGGATATAGATATCACCAAATCACAACAAGACAAGTTACTATAATTAAATGGATTGGATGAATATAGGAAGTATGCTCTCCACAATATAGAGTTGAGACAACAGCAAAGAAAAAAATGGCATGATAAGTTCATTCATGATAAGAAATTTTTTGTTAGAGATTGGGCACTGTTATATGATTCCAAATACCAGCACACACCTAAGAAATTTCATACTAGATGGCTTGGGCCTTATGAGATCATATCAGTATTTGACAACGGAGCAGTACAACTTTCAACCATTGATCCTATTAAATTCAAGTTACTTGTCAATGGGCATCGCCCAAAACTTTACCACAAACCTATTAGCCGTGATGAGTTCCTAAAGCAGTTCCAGAACATAGCTGAAGCAAGCGATCCTGTAGCTGAAGAATTTGGGTCTTCCACCTAGGATTCTATCAATTCTTGATTCCATTCAAGACCACCATAATAAATATTTCACATTTCTTGGAATACTTTCTCCATAATAATTTTTCATCTCACCTTCTCTCTTTTTCCACCCATCCACCCCATCCCATCACTTTAATATGTAGGTGCAATTTTTGAACAACTCTTCCTACAACGCCTCTAGGTTCATGCCACATATACTCGTACACATTATTTTTATTCATTAATTTTTAGGATTTTTTGTCATTTTAATTTTTCACTCTTGCTTAACCTAGCTTGGTGGGACCCATGCAGTTACTTAGTTGGGGGGGGGGGGGGGGAATTATTCTATTTTCAAAATTTCAAATTAGCATGTAAAACTAAAGTTCGTGTCTTTGAATTATGTCTACAACATGACTTGATGATCTGTCCTTTTGTGATTGCATCATCACATTTGAAGTGAATTAAAGCTATTAAAATCTGATCTTGATTTTTAATAATATGTTGTGATGTGTTCAGGGTGGCAGCCTTGGCACGTGTGAGCTTTTCTGAGATGTTATGCAAAACTTATATCATTAGATTTCATGCAAAAATCTTTAATTCTATGAATCAAGTTGCATTTTGTATGCCATCTTTTCTTCTGTAACATTTTGTTCTGTAATGCATTGAGGTCTGTGACTTGCCATTATTGAACTTTGCAAGAATTGTAGTTCTACAGATTTAAAATTTGTTTGAGAGTAGCAATGGGAGGTGACCTTCAAAGGCATGAACCAGTGCACCACAGGGTTTTGCTAAATGATGCATCCACTTGTGAAATGTTTAGAAGGAGAGGATGGTTGGTTTATTGTTTAAGCCTTAAAGGGTTTAATGAGGAAGTCGCTCTACAATTTTTATCTACCTTGAAGGACAGGTTTGCAGAAGTCAAAGGCTTGAAGATTGAATTCATAGAAGATGTAGTAGCTGAAGTGACTGGTTTACCTCAAGAAGTTGAACAATGGGTGAAAGATTTTGACCTACATTCAACGAGAGCACAATTCACTTTGCACGATGATCCTCAGTTAGATATCGATAGGATGCAAGGAACTTGGTGATTATCTTTGCCTCTGGAGTTCATTCAACTAGCCACATTTGATATTCAGTATTTCACCTGTGAGGGACACTACAAGTACTTGCATTCTTTGCATTTCAAAATTCTCAGTCATCTTCGGCATGTTAATAGACCAGTAAATCTTCCCAGCTTCTTATTTAACATTGTGAAAAAGAAAGCTTTATTAGTACAGTCAGGAAGTAACCAGTCTATTTCACATCATTGCTTAATAAAATTAATTGTAGAAAGGGAATTGAATAGACATAGTTGGCCCTAGAGGTCATGGTGTTGGTTGGAGAGAGAAAAATATTATGGGGTTTGTAAAATTGTTCAAAGAATTGAGAATGATCCTGAAGCCTCTCCTTCCATTTCTAGGTCACCTAGAAAAATAATTTTCAGTGCTGGAGCCTCTACTTCTCAGAGGAAGAAAAAAAAAAGTACGGAAGCTCCCAATATTCTTGAAACTTCACCATCTATAAGGACTAGGTCTACATCTAGGAAAGATAAGGGTAAAACAACGAAGCTAGAAGAGGAAATATTAGAACCTCAGCCTAGTGATAATATTGATAATGTGGAAGAAACCCTACATTCCCCTAGGAAAGAGAATTCTGAGAACCATCCTAAAGCAATGGCAGAGGAGGTAGTCACTAAGAGAAATAAATGGAAGAGTCCTTCGAGCTCATCCATACCCCCTATGAGGAGAAGTAGAAGGCTTTCTAAGAAAGATGTTGAAGCTTATGTTCCTATTATTAACATTGAGTCTTCTGAATTTGTATAAAATGAGTCTTTGGAAAATTCCTCTTCTGAGGAATTGTTTCATCAACCTGCAGCCAGTGACACTATATTAAGAGAGAAGAGTCTAGAAATAGAGGTTAATCCTGGAGTTAACTACATACTGATTGATAGTGACAAGGACTCTAAGGACATAGAGGAATTTTTAGATAATTCTACTGGGCTAGACATTAGTATGAATTCAAAAGAAATTCTTGACTTTGGGATTGAAATTATTGAAGAAGTACCCCAGCAGAGTAGTCATAATAGGTTGGAAACGCTGGCTAAGGTGGCAGCTGATGTTAGTGGGGAAACCAATGTAATAAAGAAAAAAAATTTGTGGAAGGGGAATTCCTCTACACCAAAGAAAACAATTAAAACTCCTCACTTTCCATCTAGATGGGTGGACATACTCAATCAGGAACCTTTATCACCACTAGATTTGTCTACACTACTTGCTGCAGGGATAAATTTATACCAACAGTTGTTATGGGAAAAGACACAATGGAATTTAGAAAAGGAAAAATTGAAATGAGTCATTAGTGAGTAGAATTCTCAGTTGGAGTAGAAATCAAATGAGATTGAGATATTGAAATAAAGGATTGATCAGATTACAGGGTTAATTCCAGAGCTGATGGAATGCAGATCACCATCTCCAGTGTATGAATTATTCCTTAAAGAGAAACTTGTTAATTTAAAATTAACAATAATTATAGAAGGCCTGAATCCTTCCATAACAACTCCCCATGAATTTTACTATGTCTTTTAGTCTTCCCCAATGACTCTGAAAAACCTATTGTGTGAATTATACTTGCATAACCTAGCGGTTCCTGATGACACCGAGTGGAATTCACTCCTCTATGTAGGGGATGTACAGTTAAGATCAGTTATGTCATGGATGTAGAACGAGATGAGTAGAGAACAATAGGTTGTGCCATACAGAGATAAAGAAATGTTAGCTCCTTTGATGATGAGGCCTAAAGTTTAGCACTCCAAGCGGACATATTTTGACTGGCTTTCTATCACAACAAACACTAGTGGAGCCAATAAGATCTATCTAGTGTGAGAACAAGATTTTGCAAACTGGGACTAGCATTCCTCATGAGATGTTGTCACAAAAATTAGTGCCTCCAGATAGAGGTGGATAAGGATGTCACATGACCTAAAGAAAATGGAACCTCACTCACCACAGAATCTAACCCTTGCCACAAGAAGAGTTCCATGGTACATTATGTTGGGAAGGACACTACTTAACCATTGGTTTCCATTATGGTTTCAACCTCCACTCTTCCTATAGCCATTGCTGGTGATGAACAATAGTGCAATAGATTATGACATGGCCTCTAAAGTCCAGCATTGGGAAAGACTCAAAGAGACTCATGGATACTTTGATTATGTTCATGATGAGTCTGGGTAGAGAACAACTAGTGATTTGAGGGTCCGTGCTAGGATTCAGAACTTCATGATTGCTAGGGACTAGCAATACTTCAGTTGGGGGGAATGATGGGCTTCTAAAATAGTCATCTTTCTCACTACTTTTTATCCTCTTTCAAGAACAAGTTGATTGCACATAGACATGAATTTATGGTTTTAAGCATATGAACTTATGGTTTCTATGTATATGTTATATATGTGTGTGTGAACATAAGATGGAAATGTGGATACTTCTAAAGACATAATATCTGCTCAAATTCATGGATAGGAATGGTGAATATAATAGCTATACATGTTAATGGATGTTTCCTTGCCTAAGCTATGTTTTGGGTAGTTACCTCCTGTAGCTGTAGGATTTGGAAGAGTGATAATTAAGACTTACACCTTTTCCTAATATTGATGATGTGGATATATATGTATATGGTTGGATATGTGCACATTGATTTTTTTGTAGGAGTTGACTATGGATATTCAAGGACTAGCATACTTGCATGGGAGTCATCAAAGCCAACCATAGATTGCAAAATCTTCGCAAGAAAGTCAATACTTTCTGTTGCATGCAATGAGCAGATTTAGTGTGCACTATATTCTAGGATTATTCATGGTCAATAATGTTTATGTTGTGAAACTTTATGAGTTGTAACCAATCCTCATTTATGAAGTGATTGTAGATTTAGGAGATAGTTGTAGCTTCCTTTTAAATAATCAGTTGTTGTGACTCTTTTGGAGTTAGTCGAACAAACTAGTTTTTAATAGAACTCTTGCATGCTATTTTAATCAAGTGTAATTATTTTATGGATGAATAGAATGTTTAGTTCAAGTTTGCATCTTTCATCTTGATTTTACTTCTCATTCACTCACTCAAGGGGGCCCACTTGATGAGTGAATTGTTCTATTAGTGTAGAGTTCATTTTCCTGCTCATTGATATGTATTAGAACTTTGTTGTTCTTGCAACTACTGATATCAAAATTAGTAGCTTGTTCCTGTAGCACAGTCAGTTGGAGTAGTTCCTAACTATGATTTCCTACTTTGATTAGAATACATTTGCTTACCAGTTTTAGTATAGTTTTCTTGAAGCATAACCATTTGAATTCCTTAGATAGACTTAGAAAGAGAAGGTTTGAGCATATACTTTGCAAATACCATTCCAAGTTTACATCCCTGGTCGATAATTAAATGAGACCAAATAATGCATTTAGGAATCATTTGGGGTGTCCAATCCTGAAATAGGTAGTCCATTGCTCTAGGTTTCTGATACTATTATTTGGCCAAGCACCACATATGGGTGACCATTTGAATAATTTTAATTATTAATTGAAATAAAGGCGTCCATTCAAATAACTAAATAAGATTAACTCCTTTTTTTATGGGTATTAGCTAAAGGGGGTAGATTTTAATTTAATCTAAAGCACTTAGGACTTTAGAATTAAATTAATTTATCATAGGGATTATTTAGCTAATAAAGTCAAAGACTTAGGAATTAATTATAGTGTGAGATTAATGCAAATTAGGATTTTTACAATTGACATCTAGTCAAATAAAGTCAGGTAGGAGAGAGAAAATTGCCTAGCAAAGTAGGACTTCGATAATGCAGAAATTGAAGAAAATGCACCAAAATTGATTGAAATTGATAGGTGCCAATTTTGGGGTATTACAAATATTTCTGATGGTAATCCTTGGTGTATTCCATTTTAAAATAATCATGTTTCTATGGCTATGATAAATGTCCCTTTTTGTTGAGAAAATTAGAGTTGAAAAAATGGTTGCAAACAAATCATCCTTCTTCCACCAACATTATAGTCAATGTACAAGTAACGAGTCATTCCATTTAAGAAAGACCATGTCTAACAATATCAACCCAAAACAAAATAAGGAGTATGAAAAATTTAGTGATTGTATCTTGCATTAGAGCCACTTCATATGCACAAGTGATGAACATGCATATTTGCCTGAGCGCTATTGGGAGCTTACCCAGCAACACATGTACTATTGTGAAAATCATCACAAATCTATTTGCTGATGGGTCTAGCTCCCATTATTGCTTGGTCAAATATGCATGTTTTTCACCTATGCATATACCTTCTATGATCAACTCTTATATGTACAGGTGATGACTATTCAAATTTTCCTAAGCAATACTTTGAGTAGTCCTCCAACACATGTACTATTGTTTTGTTGGAGGAAATCTCATAGTACACATGTTTGGAGGTCTGAAGGAAACAAGAGAATTTGAAGAGTCACAAGTCTTAAGATTGTACTTAATATAGCCAAGCTTCATTCAATGGTACATTCAAACATGAAACAAACCATTCTTAAACTAGATTAAACTAGTAAACCAAAGGACATACTGATTATAAGTAAACTAGTAAACCAATGGACATGGTTTTACTACTAAGTCTCTATTTGTTGAGCATATTGATTATAAGTACTTGACATATATCACAAATGTTTCTAATTAAGGTTGGCGGGATGATTATGCCTCTCCTGAAAAAAGACTACCAAATCATTATGCTTTTAAATCAATTACCTATTAGCGTATCCCTTGTGAGGAAGAGAAGCCAAACACATAAAGAACATGCACATAAACATGACAGCTTAAAAACATAAATGGAATACACCAAGAAGTACCAAATGATGAATGCTCAATTGTTGTAATGGCAAAGCACCAGAATCGTCCATTTCTAGAACTTGATTTTCTAGTCCAAATGATTTTTCTATAGTTGTAATGATTTTTCTAGAACTTGATTTTCTAGTCTTAATGATTTTTCTATAGTCTTAATGATTTTTCTTTCATCCTAATGTTTGTTGCTCTTGATAAATTAGGCCTTGAATTTGAATTTTTGCTCACTATTTTATTTCAACTTGATATATATTTCATTCATTTTTCATATACACAGAGACTACACATGCTGATAAAAAAATGAGCTATTTGATTTAGGTTAACTATTCATGATTGTAAATGGTCAATATTTCTAATGGTACTCCTTGGTGTATTCCATTTTTAAAAAATCATGTTCCTATGGCTATGATAAATGTCCCTTTGTGTTGACAAAATTAGAGTTCAAAAAATAGTTGTTCAGTGTTTGTGTATCTGCAGGTTACAAACAAATCATCCTTCTTCCACCAACATTCTATTCAATGTACAATTAATGAGTCATTCCATTCAAAAAAGACCATGTCTGACAATATCAACCCAGAACAAAATAAGGAGTATGCAGAATTTTATGATTGTATCTGCCAGTAGAGCCACTTCATATGCACAGGTGATGAACATGCATATTTTCCTAAGCGCTACTGGGATCTTACCCAGCAACATATGTACTATTGTGAAAATCACCACAAATCTATTTGTTGTTGGGTCTAGCTCCTAGTATTGCTTGGTCAAATATGCATGTTTTTCACCTTTGCATATACCTTCTATGATCAACTCTTATATGCATAGGTGATGAACATTCAGATTGGCCTAAGCAATACTGTGAGCTTTCCTTCCAACACATGTACTATTGTGAAAATCATCACAAGTCCATTTGTTGGAGGAAATATCACAATACACATGTTTGGAGGTCTGAAGGAAACAAGATAATTTGAAGAGTCACGAGTCTTAAGATTGTGGTATATTTTGTCAAATGAAGAGTGGAAAGAAGATTATATTCTTGAGATCATGGATGGACACAATGTTGCATACTTTATTGATCTAGATATCTTGCAGACGCTTGAAGAACTGGAGAGGGAAGAAGGGCTTAGGATGGTAGTTGAGGGTGATGAGGATGATGAGATGGGGGAAGTGGAATTGAATCTTGATGAAAAGGAAGCTCTAGCTACAATTAGGAAGAAGAAGAAGATACTTATCATCGAACACAAATTGAAGAAGAGTACTGCAAAGAGCACTCCTACTGTATCAAGGAAGTTTGAAAAGAACAAGGAATATGGCTTAAGAAAAATGGGAAGACATATTTCTAGCCTAGGCTTGGATCCTTTGAAGTTTGTTCATTATGGATAAAATATATAGATCTGTCTAGTGATGCAAAATTAACTTCTTTAAGCCTCACCCTTGTTGTTTCAAATATATCATTTGGGTACACATAGAGGGCACGAGAATTGGGGTACGCATAGTTCATTTATGGGATTTTTCTTGGGAATCTAATTGGTCATCTGTCATCTACATTATTATGAAGCTAATTTCCAAAGGATCTAGGCCCAGGTTAGAAAGATGTCTTCACAAACACATAAAAACATGCACATAAACACGATAGCTGAGAAACATAAATGTAGATTTCACAATAGCTAAGAAACATAATTGTAGGTATCATGGTCACAATTTTTTGGAGACAACGTAATTGAGTTGTATACCCAAGTGATGGAGAGAAACTTCTACACCTCCAATTCCAAATTGAATACATTTGTTGGAGGACCTTGTATTCATGAGCAACAGATGTTGTCAACTTGGAATCAGAGGTGCAGGAGTTTCTCTCCATCCTCTAGGTATACAACATAATTGAGTTGTATACCCAGATGATGCAAAGCAACTACTAATCCTCTAGTTCCAAAGGAGTAGTGGTTGCTTTGCATTGTCTGGGTATATGACTCAATTATGTTGTCTCCAAAAAATTGTGACCATGATGCCTACATTTATGTTTCTCAACTATTGTGGAGTTGAATCCTAATGAAAAGAAAGCTCTGACTGTAATTAGTAAGAAGAAGAAGATGCTTATCGTCGAACACAGATTGAAGAAGAGTACTGCAGAGAATTGAGAAACATAAATGTAGATTTCATAATAGCTGACAAACATAATTGTAGGCATCATGGTCACATTTTTTTGGAGAAAAACATAATTGAGTTGTATACCCAGATGGAGTGCAACTTCTGCACCTTTGATTCCAAGTTGACACTTAGGGATGGAGAACAACTTGGAACCAGAGGTGCAAAAGTTGCTCTCCATCATCTAGGTATACCACTCAATTACATTGTCTCCAAAAAAATGTGACCATGATGCCTACAATTATGTTTCTCAGCTATTGTGTCCCAGGACCCCTTATGACCATTTACGACTATTTACGATCCCTAAGAATAAATCTTAGATGTCTTAAAATGTCATAAAGGGTCATAAGAGGCTCCTAGGAGGGGCCAGATGAGCTTCCACCTTCACGTGGTTGGTCCTGTTAAGTAGAGAATGTTAAACTATTCTCAAAATAAATAGAACCTCAATAATTTAAGGTCTCGGTACAAGCACTAGAATTGAGTTTTTTCGCATGGGCTATGAAATTTTTGTATATCATCATGTGATAGAGTTTGGGTATTTTTTAGTATTTAAATACATCTATGGGATGTATTTCAAAGTTCGGATATATGGGAAGAATGGTTGTGAAAAAGATATTTCTTTTTTTCATCCTGAGAAGATCCATAGTGATTTTGAGTCACAGAGGAAATACCCTAATCCTTAAAAAAGTGCTATTTCAATGAGTTCTGATCACTTGAGGGACAAAAAATTATCTGTTGATCACTTGATTTTCTGTTCAAATCAACAGATAATTTGTTGTCCCTCAAGTGATCAAAACTCATCGAAATAGCACTTTTTGAATGATTAGGGCATTTCCTCTGTGACTCAAAATCACTTTGGATCTTCTTGGAATGAAAAACATAAATAGCTTTTTCACAACCATTCTTCCCATATATCTGAACTCTAAAATACATCCCACAAACGTATTTAAATACTAAAAAATCCCCAAACTCTATCGCATGTTGATATACAAAAATTTCCCAGCCCGTGCCAAAAAAATCAATTCTAGTGCTTGTACTACATGACTAGTGCCAAAATAGGGCTCTCCCAATCATTGATTGTGACCCACTAGCAACAAGCAATAGAATGAGTGTGGACACCTTAAGATAAATATCAGAATGAGTGTGGACTTCTCATTGTCATTGTCTGGCATGATTCGACTATATTTTGTGTAAGTATTCTCATATTGAATGCATCAACCTCTCTTGGCCTAATGTGGATTATTTCATTGGTTTTTTTTTTTGAGTAGGTGGTGTAAAATCAGTTCCTATCTTCTATTCTTAGTTTGTTCAAACTACAGGAGGGCCTGACAGATATACTCAACATAGAATTGATTGCTAGTCTGGGCAATTTAACACACTGAGTCTTTGGCTTGAGAAAAAGAGTTGGGTAATGTTGTTTGTGGAGACTTGTGTAATTGTCCTGAGTGGCCTCTTTTTTTTTAACAGGTTATTTTTATATATATGTAGTGTCCATGTTTTTTTTAATATAGATTCTTTTTTTGTATATGCTAGTGCTATGGAACCTAAATAAACAATTATAAATGTAATAGATAATGTCTTCGGTGAAGGAATTGATGTACCACATGTAAACCAAAATCCATGCTTAATGCCATTTTGTGCAAAATGAGTTTGTCTATTAGCATATCAGATTTTGTTACACCCTTCATGACTGTAAAGTTTAAGTTAAGTATTGATGCAATTTTCTAAAGTAGCAAGTTCTGTTGTCATTGTTTTTTTCCTAGTAGTTCTAAGGACATCAATAATTATCAAGGAAAGATATTGAAGTGGAAAGGAAAAGTTATTGAGAGGTTACAAATATTGAGTCATCGATCAAGTATAATTTTTTTTAAGTAATCGCTATAGAAATGGTTAATTTTTCCTGAATTTTTAAAATAAGTCATAATTATTCAGTATCATATTCTTAGCTGCAAGTTGCAGGTCTTCATATCATAAATTTTAGAGTTCAACTCTTACATTGACAAAGTTGTAGGTTATATTAAACCATCTGTTATCTTTTTTGACTCTTTAGTTGTCAAAAAGATTAAATTCACATCCTAGTTGTCATTGTGTTTGGGACATAAAGCTTTATTTAACTAAATTAAATCTTTTAATATTGAGATTAAAAAAAAATCTACAAATAAAGCCTAGACTAGGGACTACATAGAAAACTATCATATGAAGAACTATTGAAATGGCGGTATCAAAGTTCCTTACAAGAAATCCATGTATTGAAATCTAGTTGTAGGATTGAAAAAAAAAGACAAGATAAAAAAGTTCATAGGCCCATACAAGACACCCACCAAAATATAGACCATCAATTTATAGAACCCTTACAAGATATCCCAAGGAACGATAGGTAGTAAAAACCAAATAGATAGAAAAAAGAACATAACCATATGCTTCCTCACCTATTTTAGGTAAGCCAAACTCGGTTCAATTCTCTTAACAATAGTACATATCCATCCAAATGCATAAACCTTCAAAGATTTATAGCGATAAAGAGAATCTCCATATTTTATCAGCCTAACATAGTCGTTGGCCACTTTGGAAATGAGATTGCGAGCAATATTGATCTTGCTAAGGGCCAACTTGTAGTGATCTTTATCATATAAAAAATTTAGTAGAGCTCCATAAAATGGATGCACATCATCTTGGTGGGGGAAATCATCTTGGCAGATCTCCATAAAATGGATGCACACCATACCTATCAGTTGAACTAGACTTTCTTTGTTGTAGAATTGATTTAGTATAGAATATTTTCTAGCAAGATTTTTTTTTTAAAAGAAAGGTTTTCGTAGCATTATCTACCACTTGAGAAAAAGTTTCCATGGCTACATTTCCATAGGCGGAGCCAAATTAAATAGCATTGGCTATTTGTCAATGGAAGGTCCCTACTAGAACAGACATATTTGTCACTTCATTAAGATGACAATTGTGTACTAAGATTTCTAACTGTATAAGTCATCATCATCTTTATTATTTTCTATAGAAAATACATCCAAAGCAGTAGCAGAAGCAGCAACAAGAACAACAAATACATGACTGACACTTTTCAGGCATATTTCATTGACTCCTCAAAATGAGCAGCTAAAATTGCAGCTACCTCATCACTATCATCCTCATCCATTGCCTCAGGGTTCCCACTTCTTTTTATTTCACATTCAATATCCTGTAAAAGTACAAAGGAAAGAGAGCATGACAAATTGAAATAATAAGATACAAGTTGAGGAAAACTGAATCAAAAAATGTAAAATTCTAACAAACCAGTTCAAAAAAAACCATTAAGAAATTCATAACCAAATCTAGTTTGCAAAATCCACCACAATTGAAACTCACCTTCTCAATATTTTCTTAAATAGTATACTTGCAAGCCCACTGAAAAATCTCTATAATATCATATCCATTGAATCCTTGGGTATAACAGGCCAATGCCATTAGGTATAATGAAAACTATTTTCTAGGATGTCATACCATCCATCTCTGTCAACAATGGGTTAAGGACTCTATCTACAGCACCACTAGCATCCCCAACACTACTTCCACACTGCAAACATGCAAACCAATTATGTATCACCAGTTAGAGCCTATCTCTCAAATAGTTCAAACAAAATGAAAAAACCCATAGTTTCACACAGAGCAGATGGATTGGTAGAGCTCACTGACAAATCTCTGTAATATCTCATCAATAAATATAATGGATGCGACATTCTTCTTAGCCTCCTCAAAAGCCTTTCATAGATTTCTTTCACTTTCTCCAGCCAACTTTGACATGATCCCAGGTCCATTGATAAAAAAAGAAGGCATCGATTTCATTTGCCACTGCCCTAGCAATTAAAGTTTTCCCAGAACCAGGAGGCCCATAGAGTAGAATGTTGGAAATTTGGCTAATGTGCATCCATAGATGTTGACATTATGGCAACATATGATCTCTATTGAGAGTGCGGAATCTAGAATGCAAGTATGGAAAGTTGAAGGAAGAAATTGTCTAAGTATGGATACAGTGATCCTGACAGAGCACCCGATGAAGATTTAGTTGGCGACATCCACTGGAGCAATATTTTTGTTTGCGTAGTTAATTGAAGCTTCTATAGACTATGAGGATAGCCCATCTCAGTGTGCATAAATTTTGGAGCAGTACGGACAAAGTTATTCAAAGTTTACCGAAGACAGTTTTTGCAGACAGAACAGTTTTGGAGACAATATTAGCGAAAGAGTTAAGGGATTATTTTTGCTTGTCAAAATAATGACTTAACATTATGAATGGATGACATCCTAGATTTTTACTCTTGGATAAATATTTTGGTAGCCAACCATGTAAATTTTTTATCTCTAATAACTCATATATTAGGCATACTTGAAATGTAATGACATAATAGATGATATATGTAAAAAGAAAGAAAAGATAACTTGCGATAGTTGTATATTGTGATAGCAGCAAAGGCTATTGATGCGAAGTTGTAAGTAGTACCATATTATAGTCAGAAACATTTTGTATTACCTGTTTGGGCAGTGAGCTTAGCTGGTGATCAGGTTTTGTAATCTAACTCCTAACAGGGTTAAGGCTTCTAACAAGGCCTAAAGTCCTTTAACCAGGACAGATCTACTATATATTGTAAATTGACTCCTAACAGGGTCCAATATCCCTAACAAGATACTTTTGATTAGTGATCTTTGTGGGTACCATCCCCACCAGGGTTTTCCCTTGGCCAGGGTTTCCTCGAGAACATATCATGTGTTATGAGTTCTTTCTATTTACTGCTATGATTGTTAATCAGCTTGATAATCTTTGTATGCACTAAAGTAATCTATTATATCCATAAGTGGGAAAAAGAAAAAGTTTGTGAAATACTGATTCACCCCCCCCTCTCAGTATTTCCTATTTCTAACAATTAGTATCAGAGCATAGTTACTGGGAGAAGGAACATTCAAGGAAAGCTTAGCAGCTTGAGTAAGATCTCTATGGATATGGATCAAATTCAGAAGAATCTTGAAGAAGCTCTTGAACATATTGATATGCTTACTGATGAAAGAAACTCCTTAAGAAGAAAATATGAAGATGCAAAGAATGCTATTGACAAATTAAAAGGTAAGATTGAAGATCTGAAATCTGAAAAGAAATCTGATATGCTTGTTGAAGATTATGATGAATTAGAAAAAGAAAATGAGATCCTTAAGCATGAGTTGAAGATAGTAAATCTGAAGCTTAGTATGAAAGATGGAAATTTGAGATCTGATAATGAAAAATTGAAAATTGAGAATGAAGATCTGAGGTCAAGACTTGAAAAGGAAACATCTGAATCTGAAAAAGAAAAGTGCAGTATGTGGAACTTGAGAAGTATAATAAAATTGTGAAAGGTGAATTAACTCAATCTAAACAACAACTTGAAAGGCTATATTCAAATAGTGATAAGATTGGAAAAAAAAATTCTTTTGAAGAACCATTCTTTGATAGGACAAGATTTGGATTTAGTATGTTTAGAACAATCCATGAAAGTAAGAAGCCAGATCTGAAGACATCTGAAAGTGTGGAGGAAATAAAGCTAGATGAGAACACATTGGAAGATCCACCTAAAGAAGAACCACCTAGAGAGAAAGAAGAATCAAAGCAAGAAGAATCAAAATAGGAAGAATCATCTAAAGGAATGCAAAGAGAATTCAAAGGTAGATGTTTTGCTTGTAATACTATTGGGCACATGAAGAGAGATTACACAGGTAAGCAATTTAAACCTCTTAATGGACATTGTTATAATTGTCATAGTTATGGACACACAGCTAATGAATGTAGAAGACCTAAAGTAATTGTGAATAATTATGATAGAATGATTGGGAATACTAACAATGCAGATAAGAAATCTATTGAAGAAATGAATCAAAGAAAAGTGGTAGTATGTTTTAGATGCAACAAAGTAGGATATATTGCTAGAAATTGTAGGTCACAGATTAACCAACAAGGACAGAGATTTGGAAACAATGGAATCATTTGTCAGTTATGCAACAATTTTGGACACTCAGCAAGATTTTGTAGAATGAACAATGGAGGTTATCATCATAACCCTAACCCTAGGAACAATGTAAGAAGGAATGAAAATGCAGGAAATAAAGAGAAAGGTTGCTGTAGCAATAAAGATGAAGTAAAATTTGATAAAGGCACAAATCAAGGAGGTATAGTTAGCACTGAAAGTAGTCAGGAAGGTAATGTAACTAATGGTAAGGATGAATCTTTACCTGACCCTTCTTTAAGTACTTAAATTATGTAAGTTTATGTAGTTTAGGACTTAGGATTAGTGTAGATTAGGAATTTGAATGAGTTAAGTTTTGCATAGTTAGATATATGTTTATTATGTTGTACTAATGCTATGGTTAAGTGTGCAAAAGAAAATATTGTGTTTTGCGAGGTCGCAGAAAGTTTTATGGTTGCAAGTTTGCAGAATCAGCTTTTTGAGGTTTTAGCGGCAAAATGAATGAATGCGATGTCAGATCGAGTTAATGTGAAGTGTTATAAGGTTGAAATCAAAGTTATCATGATTACAAAGAAATTGAAAAGAGATTTGAAAGAATAAAAAGTGAGTTGAGGATGATTTGAAGAAGTTTGGAAGCAGTTTGCAGCGACGATCATACCGAAACCCTAGATTTGCAAAGTTGAGGTATTTTTTGATCTTTAATCAGTTGATAAGATGGATATTTCTATGGTTCATAATGTTAAGGATAAGAATAGACCTAAGATTAAGAAAGAACCAGTAGAACTAACTGAAATTGATAACAGTCTAGCACTATCATCCATACCAGATGGAGTATTGCACATTGAGAATGTTAAAGGATATTTAGGTTGCAAGTTTGAAACTTTGGGAGATGTAGATTTTAGTGATGATTACAAGAAATTGTACAATCAAGACATGTCAGTTAAACCAGCTTATGGGCACCTAGAGAACAATGAAATTATCAAATATTCCATGAAGTATGAATTTAATGATGAGGAATGTACCAAGATCATTTTAAGTAGAATCCACAATGGGAAATTCTAGATGGACGATAGAGTTATTGATATAACTGTTGACCTAATTCATGATGTTACTGGATTATCTAAAGTTGGAGAGATTCCACTGAATGAAAAGAACATGAGAAAGATTGTTTTAGACAACACTAGATCTAGTTATAATGGTAGAGGAATTGTGATAAGTAAAATTAAGCAAGATGATGTTAGGTACCTTTGCAAGATCCTAACAACTAAATTCTATGGTAGTTCAAGGGAATATGACATGGCTACAGGAATGGTGCATGTAGCTTATCTTATGTGTATTGAGAAGAAACAAGTAGACCTATGTGAAATTTTGAAAATTCAGTTATTTGAGAACTTAGAAAAGATTAAGAAGGCTAAGTACACACAGTTTAGGTTTTCATCTCTGATAACATATATGTTTTTCCATATTTTGAGAAGATTTCCTTACACAGTTGATTGGAGTGACAATGTGAACACAATGGAAATAATAAACTCAGTCTACATGAAGCACATTTTTGATAAAGTTAATGATAGTGTGAAGCTTGTATTGAAGACTTTTCAGAATATTGTTAAGAATAAATCAAGGATTCCTCAATCCTTAGTTGAAAAGCATAAATATGACAATTTTTTTTATGGTAGACACTAATTTCACCTACATTGAAGCAGTTGAGCCTAGAATGGAATTCATAGACCCTCTTAGCTATGAAATATCTGAAGCAGAAACAATAGGATATGTGAATAGATTGTTAAAGTGTGAGTTGGATGGTCGTGCAAATAGGTTTGGAACCTATGAAGAGATTTTCAACTCTGCAATAAGTTTGAGAGAAAAGAAGCAATCTAGTAAGAGAGTTGAATATACTATGAAGAAAATACTGAAAGAATCTGGTATGTCAAGTCATGAGTTTGACATAGCTAAGAAGACTATAGAAGCCTTGAAGCAAAGTGAAAATCTTGTAATTTCACCTAAGACATCTAGTGCAGATCTTGTTGATCCTATTGCAGTAAAGGTAAAAGTTGAAGTACCTGAAAAAGATGAAGGAGATAAATCATTTTCTCCTATTCCTAGCAAAAGAGTAAAAGTGAGTGCAACAGGACCCGGCAAGAGACAGAAAGTAATTGTACCACCTGTACCTAGAAATGTAACAGTAATTAAAGATGATGATGTAGTTTCAATCAAGAAGAAAACTTGGAAACCAAGAATTGAAAGAGTTAATGAAGATATATTGAAGCATGGAGACTTCACTAAGTTGAATAAATTCTATGATCTATATGGATCATTTGACAGATTGAATTTTGAAAATGCAATGATTACACATATGATTGTGACAGATAAGAAAATTAGCACTATTCATGGTAAGATCCCAGAAGATTTGTATAACAGACTTGTGAATAGAAAATAGAGAGCACAAGAAGAGGACATAAAGATGAGAGAACATGTAATCAGACAGTTATGTAAAGTTGAGGATGAAGATCATTTGAAGAGATTCTTGAAGTCTCTTGGAACTTTATTGAGAACTAGGAGAAGAACAATCCTTATAATGGGAGGCAAAAAGGAGGAAGTACAGAAAGAGACAGAGAAAGCATTAATGCAAGTTCTTGTAGATATAGTTGCAAAAAAGAATGTTGAATCAGACCCTCAGCAGAAGTAATCAAAGGAACCGCATGCAGAAGAAGTTGGTATTGAAGAAGTTCCATCTTCTTCACATATCAATATTGGAAAAGAATCAATGGACATTGAAGGAACCAAAGTGACACTAGAGTCAGATGATGTAGTATTTCATGATCTAGGAAACATTGTTGACAATTTGGCTTTAGAAGAGAAAGAGAAGATTACAGAATTAGAAAAGGATACAGAGACAGTGGAAGCACCAGCAGTATCAGAATCAGTTCCAGCAGTACAGATAGTTAAAGGTAAACAAATTTTGACAGAGGTCACTACCCCTAGTGCACCTGACAGTAAGAAGAGACAAATTGGTTCAATTTTTGAAGACCTTGGAAAAGAATATGAAGATGATAATCAGCTTGAGTTCATCACATCTCTTAATAAAAATATTGGAAAGAATAAGAAGGTGAAGGACCTTGAAGGCAAAGTTAGAGTTTTGACAGAGAAACTTGAGAGTGTGATCAGCACTAAGGTATCTGAATTAGATCCACTTGAGAAAGCTAAAATAGTAATAAACTCTTTTGACTTTGAATTTTTTAACTTAAAGGATATTGTTAGAATAAAAGTTTAGGAAGACTTTGAAGCAGAAATACAACAAAACTTAAGTGTAAATATTCGAAATGATATTGGTAGTTTGGATGTATGCATAAAGAATTTGAGGAAACATTTTGAAACTAGAAAGAGTTTGTATACACAATGCATAAAATCAAAAATCCTAATAGCTAAAGAAGATAAGAAGATCAGAGAGAAGATAGATGCAATTACAGCTGAAACAAACACCTTGTCAAGCCCAAATGTAAAGATAAGTTCTGTAGAGAAGAACATAAGGAAGTTAAATGATGAAATCAGAATGTTAGTAGAGGAGAAGAATAGAAAGATGCTTAGGATTAACATCTTGAGAGAGCACATCTCAATCAGGACCTCAATTGTTGAAGACCAAATTGAGCAGTGTCTTTCAGCAAAGACATCTTTTCAGAAGTTTAGCTTCAATTCCCTGCAAGCTTGTTAGACGGCAGCATACGGATTGAGTACTCTACTCAATGTTGCTGAATCCATCAGGAAGGTATGGGAGAAATATTTTGAATCATGGAAGTCATAGTTTGGTGACTGTGTTGCAAGCCTACCGGCTTTGCAATAGCTGATAACAAGGTATAAAGTTTTTTTTGAAATTTTTGTACACCCTATCTTTGTCATTGTTGTCAAAGGGGGAGAGATAGCAAAAAATTGAATATATTATGAGGAAGGATAATCATAGGGGGAGCTATTCTATGGAGTAAAATATTGTATATGTGTTGTATAACTTTTGGCCACAATTTTGTGTAAATACTTTGAAGTTTTGTTTGCACACTTAGCCAATTTTCCCATATGTTGCCACCAATGACAAAGGGGGAGATTGTTGGCAATTTAGCTAATGTGGATGCATAGATGTTGTCATTATGGAAACATATGATCTCTATTGAGAGCATGGAATCTAGAATGCAAGTATGGCAAGTTGAAGGAAGAAATTGTCTAAGTATGGATACAGTGATCCTGACAGAGCACCCGATGAAGATTTAGTTGGTGATGTCCACTGGAGCAATATTTTTGTTTACACAGTTAACTAAAGCTTCTACAGAGTATGAGGATACCCCATCTCAGTGCACATAAAGTTTGGAGTAGTACAGACAAAGTTATTCAAAGTTTATCGAAGATAGTTTTTGCAGACAGAACAGTTGTGGAGACAGTATTAGCGAAAGAGTTAAGGGATTATTTTTGCTTGTCAAAATAATGACTTAACATTATGAAGGGATGACATCCTAAATGTTTACTCTTGGATAAAGATTTTTGTAGCTGGCCATGTAAAGTTATTAGCTCTAATAACTCATATATTAGGCATACTTGAAATGTAATGACATGATAGATGATATATGTAAAAAGAAAGAAAAGATAACTTGTGATAGTTGTATATTGTGATAGCAGCAAAGGCTATTGATGCAAAGTTGTAAGCAGTACCATATTACAGTAAGAAACATTTTGTATTACTTGTTTGGGTAGTGAGCTCAGCTGGTGATCAGGTTTTGTAATCTAACTCCTAACAGGGTTAAGGCTTCTAACAAGGCCTAAAGTCCTTTAACCAGGACAGATCTACTATATATTATAAATTGACTCCTAACCGGGTCCAATATCCCTAACAGGATACTTTTGATTAGTGATCTTTGTGGGTACCATCCCCACTGGGGTTTTCCCTTGGCTAGGGTTTCCTCGAGAACATATCATGTGTTATGAGTTCTTTCTATTTACTGCTATGATTGTTAATCAGCTTGATAATCTTTGTATGCACTAAAGTAATCTGTTATATCCATAAGTGGGCAAAAGAAAAAGTTTGTGAAATACTGATTCACCCCCCCCTCTCAATATTTCCTATTTCTAACATAGAATACCCTTTGGGGGATTCACACCAATAGATTCAAAGAGTTGTGGGCATCTAAGAGGAAGCTCTACCAATTCATGGATCATCAGTCAGAATTAGTTGAACTAGACTTTCTTTGTTGTAGAATTGATTTAGTATAGAATATTTTCCAGCAAGATTTTTTTTTTAAAAGAAAGGTTTTCATATCATTATCTACCACTTGAGAAAAATTTTCCATAGCTAAATTTCCTTGCCACAGTTAATATTTCTCTAAAGACTTACAAGTTAGTAAGTCCTTGACTAAAGGGATGATAAACTAAATAAAGTTTCAAACATATGAACATATAAAACTCATACAAGAAAAAGCTAGAGCCAAATTGAATAGCATTGGCTATTTGTCAGCGGAAGGTCCCTGCTAGAACAGACACATTTGTCACTTCATTAAGATGAAAATTGTGTACTAAGTTTCCTAACTGTATAATTCATCATCATCTTTCTTATTTGTTGTAGAAAATACATCTAAAGCACCAGCAGAAGCACCAGGAAATCAAAATTTAGAACCAAAGCCTTGAGATTGTTGTAGTGTTTGTGCAAAGGCTTGATACTTCTGAATATGAGCATCACTGACACTTCTTCGGGCATATTTCATTGACTCCTCAAAATGAGTAGCCTTTATTTCAGCTACGTCATCACTATCATCCTCATCCATTACCTCAGGGTTCTCACTTCTTTTTCTTTCACGTTCAATATCCTGTAAAAGTGTAGAGGAAAGAGAACATGACAAATTGAAATAATAAGATACAAGTTGAGAAAAATTGAATAAAAAAATGTAAAATTCTAACAAACCAGTTCAAAAAACCCATTAAGAAATTCATAATTCCAAATCTAGTTTGCAAAAGCCACTACAATTGAAACTCACCTTCTCAATATTTTCTCTAATAGCATACTTGCAAGCCCGCTGATAAATCTTTGTAATATCTCATCAATAAATATAACGGACAGGGCATTCTTCTCAGCCTCATCAAAAGCCTTCTAGAGATTTCTTTCACTTTCTCTAGCCAACTTTGACATGATCTTAGGTCCATTAATACATAAAAAGAAGGCACTAGTTTCATTTACCACTGCCCTAGCAATTAAAGTTTTCCTAGAACGAGGAGGCCCATAGAGAAGAATACCCTTTGGGGGCTTCACACCAATAGATTTGAAGAGTTGTGGGCATCTAAGAGGAAGCTCTACCAATTCACAGATCACCAGTTAGACCCTATCTCTCAAATAGTTCAAACAAAATGAAAAAACCCCATAGTTTCATACATAGCAGAGCAGATGGATTGCTAGAGCCCAAAGCAATCTGGAAAATAGAACAAGCAGGGACCCGTTGGAAACAAGTAGCAGAATGAGTGTGGAAACCTAAAGATAAATATCTAGACTAATCACTGATCAAGATGTCATTGGTGATTAGTCTGGATATTTATCTTCAATTTTTTTTAAACACTCCACATTGCATCAAAATTTTGACCCACATTCATCGCAAGTCTAGCCTAGTTTGGTCTAAAATCCTACCATGTTGTGTCAAAATTTGGCATTGTGGGTTTGGCATCCTGGTTGGAGATGCTAAATATTTTGACCAAATGTGGTCAAAATATGATCGTCATGAGTTTGGCATCCTAATTGGAGCGACCAAATTTTTTGACCAATATTAATCTATATTGGTCAAAAGATTGACCAATATACCAACATTTGCCAATGTTATTTTTGGCCTAGATTGCCCTCATTTTCAACCAATATTGGCATCGATTATTCTACGGTTGCAGCAATGGGTCGATATTTCAACATAGATAATAGTGATGAACCAATTGGTCGACTATTCAACCGAGTTGGGTAGAAATTTTGACCAATAGTGCATCAAAAAATGGTGCAAAATGTACTAGTGGATGGCCAAAGGTTCTATAGAAATCGTAAGATTTCAGATATGGCTTCCAAAAAGTTCCCTAAATCAGAGAAAGAGCAGTTAGATTTCACGAAGGCTAGGACCAATGGTTATATCAATGTCTTCAAAATCAAGGAGATATGGTGTAACGCCCCACCAGGGAACCCAAAAGAACTAACCTAAAACATGATACTAAGTTTGGTGAACAAATTTTTTTTTCTAAAGTTAACATTCAAGATATATAATCACAGGAAGCAATAACCATTATCTCACATAACACACATTATAAACACAGGTTACAACTCTAATGGGTCCCATGACATAGTATTACTTACTAACATAACATAACAAATAACATCAACAAATGATTCCATAAAATAAATACAACCATTACATCGTATTGTTTAAATTTCACGAACAATCATTAAATCTAATAAACATACATCCACTACACATGTCGCAGGGTATGCATTAACCATTCTAACAACTAAATTACAATTATCCAGATTAGGTATCACATGTGATACTCTAATACAAGATTTACAATAAAGAATAAGTACATATGAAAATCATAGAAGAAGTAACATAAGGAATCCAACTGAAAAGACACCATCAAGCACTGGTACCAGGATGTCGAATCTCAAATGGTAAAGAATCACTACCACCCGTCTGTGTATAACCACAAAGGTCTACCCCACCATGCTGAGGAGATAACATCAGACCCCAAACGGATAATCAAGTCCATATAGAAAACACCACTAGGAAAGGATTCCTGATAGCTTACTAACTCAAGGTCAACAAAAGTAGTGAAAGGTATGACTCGCTAATCCAGAGGCAACTGACCTTGTAGGATAACTAGACTATGTGTAGGTAGGTGTCATCATGTACGTCTAACCCTTGAGTCTCATCCTGGTAATCACTCTGGATTCTGGAACTCAAGTGACCATACACAGAATCAATGACTTCTCATACTGATGAAGCCATTAACTATGCCAGAACATGCACCCCGATAGGCGGCAAGCATCATCTCATCCTCATCTCAGTCTTTACTAGCACTCAAGCATGGGAGAGGAAAAACTATCTTATTAGGTTCATTTGTTTCCATTAATATAATTAGGTTATCACTTGTTTACAATAACTTACAATAAGTGGTCAACATCAGCCACTTGTGGGCCCTGACGCTTATTGCAAGCCACCTCCTAACACATATCTAGGTAAACTACCCTAGGCTCAAAGATCTCTCCTAGATCTAAACTCAGATGAAAACAAATAATCACACATCCAGAATCGTCATAGAAACTGAAATTGCCTACATAATCCTAATCACTGAGTCTCATAAAACAACAAGAGCCTAAAAGGCCATCTAGAAGAAAACAGATCACACTCACGCCAAACATGATAACCAGATTGAATAATAGATAAATTCCCAAGCCTCTGTCTCTCCTAGGTCATCTAGATCCCATAATACTGATAACCCAAACGCACAGGAAAGATAAAAGTCATATTGTGGAAAATAGCCAATTACAGTAGAAAATAATACATGATAAATGAGAAGATAAATCATGCGTTTACATCATTGAGTAAAAAATCTAATTTGACCATAATAAAACAACACGTAATATTCTTTACATTTAAACCAATATTGAAAAGACAATCATAATTTATTTAATTGACTAAGCCTAATTAATTGTCCAAAGAACACAAGGTATATCTTCCAATAAGACACTATTTATTAAATAAATAATAAATAAAATAAAAATTTAATTATAAAATACTATTAAACCCCAAAGTTTAATCCTCACAAAAATAAAATTTGTTAATAAAATTTATTATACTAATACAATAAATTCACTATTAACAAAGTAAAATAAATTACTTAATACATTCATTATTAACAAATTAACATCATAGAATTTATTAAAATAAAAAATTAAATAAAAAATCTTTTAGAAAAACATATTTACAAAATAAAACTTTTATAAAATATATTTTATAAAATAAAACTTTTTATAAAATATATTTTATAAAATAAAAATTAATAATAAAAAAAGAAATTACATACCATACAAGTAAAGGTGGGGGCCCCACCGCACCCCCCCAAGTCCTGGTCCACGCGCAGTGTACCTACATTTGTAGGTACCGCACGTGCGTAGTGTACCTATGTGCGCAGGTACCCTGCCAGTGTAGGTACCCTGCGTGGCAGGTTAAAATGCAAAGCACTTTTTCCATTTTTTTAAAACAATTTTTTATAAAAAAAAACAAAAACAAACATTAACATAAAACAAGCAAATTTATATATATATTTTATAAAAAAAAAACATTACATTTCATTTAATAAAATAATAACTATATATTATATTTAACAAAAAAAAAGATGATTGATTTGACAGGTCTGGTATTTCTGAAAATGGAAATGGCAGACTGTCTCTTTTATTTCCAGAATTGGAAATATGAAGACTAATTTTTTTTCTAATAAATTTTTAACAAATAGACTTAACTTAATAATTTCAACCTCAACCAATTAAAATCAAAGGCATCTTTTTTGTCCTTTCCAGAATATTTTTTTTTTACTGTATTTTTTTGACAGAGCAAGGTTTTTTTTTTACACAGAATGCATTTTTTAAACTCAAATTGAATTTTCAAGATTAACCCATTTAATTAAATCATTCATACTATAGAACTTACTATAGAGATTTAAATTTTTATTTTCTAAATGCCCTAGGATGAATTTTTCTCAAAAATTTCAGCAGCATAACATTTCTATGCCAAGTCACAATATAAAAATCAATAGCATCAAACAAAGGGTTTCCTAATACCCAAAATGAATTATAATTGAAAAACAGATTTGCATTCTCAAATCAAATCAAGCACAGCTATATAATGAAAATTTTATAAATAAAATTTACAGAAAGATTAAATCAATCCCCTACCTCAATCCAATGCAAGAAACTAAAATGGATTTGCCTATAGAATGCTAAATCTCCCAAATCTGAATATGTAGAGCTCAATCCTGCAACTCTGAATCACAGCATGTAGAATTCCAATACCAGATGCACGCACATTTCACCCAGAAAAATTCTCAAACCAAATTCTCAAGAACACAAGAAAGCACAAAATATTCCTAAAATGCTCCCTCTCCAAAATTGAAAATTTTAACAAAACCTGGTTATGCAAAATGAATGCAAATTTTTTCCCAAATAGAAAATCAAACCCACCTATCATGCAAAACCCTAATGAGTCACCAAACAACTCATATTCAAACTCCTCTTCTTGAGTTGAGGGAAAATACCAATATTTAATTATAAAATATATTATTCATGCACATCTCACATGGAACTCTATTTACAAGTTATCTTATGAAATCCAATTTCACATAAATAAATAAAGCACATGCAAAATAAAATTTCACATTTAAATTATTTAATAATTTATAACACAATTAAAACATGCACTAATTCTTCAACAATTTAATAAAAACATATTAAATCAACATTTAGCACAATTAATTAATTAAATTCAAATATTCTCATATTTGATTTTTTAATTAATTAATAATTATTCAACAACGTAAGAAAAACTTTAATCATTATTTTCCCACTATATAATTAATTAAAATAACCATAGCAAGAATAATCAAATCAAAGCAATAATTCAGCAACATTCATGCATCATACAATCTCACAAGATGGGATCCATGAATTAGGTCAAACTGACCAAACTCAGGCAAGGTAGTCAAATGACACTTTATCCATCAATTAGGATAAATAGGCTAAGGATTGGGTTTTGGGTCTAAATACTATCTCCCCTCTTTACCATGAGATGAATGTATGTGGGCACACTCACTCCTACCAATTCAGGGAAGACGATGCCATGTACCTGCAAACCTATCATCACCAAACAAAGCATGTACATACAACATATAACAAGAAATGATAGGGTACGGTCAGTCATGTGGATCTTGACAAAGTGAGTAACTACACCTATGCCCTCTACCATAAAGACACATAATACAGATACATACATATGAACACCATACACATGCTTGTATGGGGTAAGTATATCATAACCCAACTGAAATATGAAACATCACATCATAATAACATAATCATCTAAATATGAAATCACATAACATCATAGCATAAACATAATCCAGATAAATCCACAATCACTGAAACAATATCCATAAATGCACACATGCAAAGTGGCCTAAAAGAGTATGGCACTGGAAAATTGAAAGCAAAAATAAGGAGGTACTACATATGGCGCAATGTTCTATAGGTGGTGATGGAGTATTTCACCCTTGATGGTCGATTTACTCATGCCCATTCCCACCATTTCATGTTTCTCAATCATTTCAGGTACAAAGATACTATTAATATCCCCTATTACCTTCATAGCTCTCTTGTTAAAAGTCTTAATGAGCTTAAGGTTTCCCCTAAGAAAGATATAAAGCATGAGGGTTTGATTCTGCTGATTCATGAGCATGTCAAGAAGGTCTACCCTAACCCTAGCTCTACGCCTTCCTCCAGAAAGAAGAAACGGAGCCCTATGACCCCCAAGTTTGGCTCTGCTAAATGGAAGGCTGATGATTTAATGGGTAGCAGTTCAAAGAAAATTTGCTCTAGTGAAACTGATATCGGTGACTACTTTGAGGAATATGAAATGGAGGACTCTGAAGAGGATGAGTATGGTGATTGTAGACACCTAAAAATCCATTAGAAAATAAAAGTATTTTTATTTTTCTAAAAACCCCTGATGACATCATCATTTACTAATTAATTAATTATTTAATTAATTAATATATTTTTATGCCATTAATTTCCTTTATTTTAACTAAGCATCTTTAATTAAAGAATCTTTCCCCAAGCCATTTAAATCAAATTTAAATAATTTTCCTCTCTTTATTGGACCAATATTCAATAAATGATGTCACAATCCCTAAATAAATTTCATATTTATTTAAAGCCTCAAAAACCTAGAACCTTCTAGCCTTTCCTAAACCCTTCCAATCTTCTCTAAATATTTCCTAAACCTACTTAGGATAAATTACTTACTTTTCCTAAGCTAATCCAAGTCTCTTTGACTTCCTTAGTCAAACCCTTCCCCAAATGAGCCTCACACACTCATTTCAATCCCTTACACACTCTTTAAAGCCTCTTATAGCCTCATAAAGAGACCCATGTCTCCTTCTTGCACACTTATCCCCTTGCACACTTCCCTAGTGTTTCACACACATGTGTGAGCAACCCTTAACCCAAGCTAAACCTTATGATACCCCTAACTCTACCC
Source organism: Chamaecyparis obtusa (assembly GCA_027943335.1). Taxonomy (NCBI): domain Eukaryota; kingdom Viridiplantae; phylum Streptophyta; class Pinopsida; order Cupressales; family Cupressaceae; genus Chamaecyparis; species Chamaecyparis obtusa. The sequence goes on along the minus strand of BSBK01002490.1, from coordinate 3,369,417 downwards.
CTAACCTTACCTCAAACCTTACCCCTAACCTTGACTCATCCTCCTAACCCAAGCCCTTTCCAAATCCTATAAATACCCTCACTTCCTACGATAAAATATCCAATTAATCTTCCATTTCATAGTAAAGTTATTATGCTAGAATAGCTCTAGATCTTTAAAGCTTTACACTAATTGTTAGATTTCATTAATTTTTTATACTTTCATAGCTCATATTAGCATATAACTACTGGATTAACTTAGTTTGATTCATTTTTTTGCATATCTTATTGCATCATATCATACCTATTTTGGATTAAAATCAACTTAGCATAATCATTAATAGCTTAGATTACATTATTGAGCTTGTAGGATCCTTAAGGCCTTGGGGGAAAAATGGGTGTTCTATACCCAATTTTGTGCCACTATAGGGTTCTTATGGTCCCTAACCAATCCCAATATCTCCTAGTCATCATTAGGGATATTCTCCAAGTGATTCGAGATCACACCCACATCCCTAAAGTGAGAGCAAATCAAACGGTGACAGGGTGCTCCCATTTAGGCTCTATCTGAGTGTCTTTGCATTTGGTTTTCTTTATGTGTTAGATATAAGCTGTTTAAATAATTTTTTACTATCTATCCCTTTCAAGACAGGTTAGCCTTTTCACTGATCACATTTTTGGCATGCCCGGTGGGATTCCACAAGCCACAAAATTGCATTTTTTTATGGTTTTTTCCCTAAAAAACTCTTTTTCATGCCTCCCAGATGGATTTTTTTGCATTTTCATACGATTTTTGAACTTTTTGACCAATTTTCGTATGGGAACCCCAAAAAAAAACGTACAAAATGATGTATAAACTCGTATGGGCCTATTTGGAGTGATTTTTAGGCCATTTTTGGCACTTTTTGGCCCAAAACTCATATGGGAACCATGAAATTATCGTAAAAGCTTGAAAATTGTCATAAAAGACTATAATTTGAAATACATTGTGGCCCCAAAACTTTTATGGGAGGTAGGGAGTTCATTTGAGGCCCTAAACTTAAATTTTCTTAGTTTTTTGGGCCTATTTGAGGATCCTAGGGACCCTAAGGCTTCAAGCTTATAATTTATAACCCCATACACTTGTAGGTACTTTTTGGAGGCAAAGTTATCATCAAATCACTAAGGAATTAAGGCTCATGAACTCTTGTGAAAGTTTAGGAACCACAAACACTTCATTTTCAGGCTTAAAATGAATTTTTTGAGTCCTCTTAAGGGACAAATCTGCAAGTCTTTCCTAAATGTTTCATAAACATTCCTAATCAACTCAAATAATTCCTATTTGGTCTTAAAAAAATAAAAATCACTTCTAATGTCTCTCTTTTAGTTAAAAAGAACATCTTTCAAACAAATCTAAGGTTTTAAGAGTCATACATGCAAAATAGGAACATTTCTTATTTTGGAAGCTTAAAAGGAACTTCAAAGTTGCATCTCAAATCTATTTGGTTTCAAATATTTCCTAAATGAATTCAATTTTTCTCAAAATCAAAACTCAAATGCATCAATTAGAGCTAAAAATAACTTCATTTTCACTATCTCAAAGATTTGTTGAAAGTCATCATACAAACTAGGAAGAAAAATCAATAAAATTTTTGCCAAATCTTTCCTAATTGGTTCCTAATCAGTTCTAAGTGTTTCTAAATCATACTAAGTATTTTATGCTTGGATCAAGAAAAATTCATGTTGAAAATTCTTGAATGCCTTCCAAATTTCATGCATCAAACTAAACTAGGAACTTTCCCTTTGGATCTAAAATTGAGCAAAAAGACAAACAAATCTTGAATGAAGCTAAAGGAATGAACCAAAGTCCAAAGAAGTCATTATCATTTTTTAAAATCAAACACACTCTTGAATGAACTAAGTGGTGAAATAAAAAGCATCTCTATTCCTTTCTCTTTCAATTTCAGTTCAAACAAACAAAATCTTGAATGACTTAAAGATCAAAACAAAGCACATTTCAAAGTTCTAAAGAAACATGCAAACTCAATCTCGAATGCTCAAATAAAGAACTTGCAATCGCTTGAGCATTTACTTTTTGAAGAGAAAGAAAAAATCAAACCTTAAACACTCGTGTCTTCAAAATTTTTCAATTCAAACACACTTAAAATCAATTTGGGAAAATAATTTTCATGATGCGTATCCATGAGTTTTCCATTTCTTACAAAATCCTTGTTAATATAAGTAACGTAAAACACTTGAACTCAAACAAGTTCACTTGGTTTACTTTTAGCAAGGCCTATCTGGGGAGAAAAGTGCTTCCTCTCTAGAGAATGAACTCAAACTGGTATCTTCCCTAACTGGTATAAAAATTAAATTCTGAGCAAACTCTCACTTATATCCCCTCAAGCTCAGGCAAGGCATGTTGATGGTAGCCTGGGGTAGGTGAATAATCCCTACTATTTTGGCATGGTCAAAAAGGCTCTTAAGTGAGTCACACATGTACAAACTGATTGGGAGGACTCCACAAAACAATTACAAACTTGTTAAAATAGAGGCTACCTTATCCACATCCGAAGGTATCAGAATCCTTGTGCAAGGACTGATCCAAGGGGTTTACTAGATCACCTTAAGACTACTCACCATATGTATCCCCTTTTAGGGGGTATCAAGTTGTGGGAAAGGATTTTGATACTCACCTTCCTTAGGTAGATCTTCTTGAAGTGATTGAACAATCAAAAACCCAGTGAAAACATTTGTTGGAACATACACCTTTTCAAAGCTTTTTCAGATTTAGGAGTTTTCCATCTTGCTTGTATCCCACAAGGTTTCTTTGCCCCTTGTGAGATTTTTATTTCAAAAGTCTTTTTCAAGTCTAACCTTTTCCATTGGAAACATCAAAATGATCTACAACTTGATTTAAGATACTCAAAAAACCTTGTAGAAGAATCCTTCAAAAATAAGATACCCAAAGCTTTGTCCCAATCCAATTATCAAAATCTCCCCAAGTTATGTCCAATTTGATCAAACATCCAAAGGCTGAACTTCCCAAAACCCAAGCCTATTGAGAGAAGAAAGTTGTAGAGAGAAATGTTAAAAGTGATCAATCTTTTGTGCAAGCAACCCAAGATGAATAAAAGTATCAAGAAGAGCTTGATAACATAGGCTATAATGCAAGAGTCAAGAAATTTTCTTACCAATTCTTAGTGAACCATCATTATGTCAATCTTGAAAGAGAAGACTATCTGAATCTATCACATGTCCATTCTACCTTCTGATCCAAAATCCTATCTCGATAGTCCTTCATCCTAGCTCATCCTAGTTTCATCCTTGCATCACCACCAAACCTTAGTTGCATCCTAGAGTCCTTCTTAGTTATATTTTTCATCATCTTCCTAGTTGCATCTAGATCATCCTCTTAGAAATAGCATCATTCCATCATCTTTCACCATCATTCCATCAGCAATCCATGAATCAGAATCCCAAATCCTTGATCCAAATCCAACATCCATCATCCAAAATCAAAACCCACCATCTTTGCACCAAATCTAGTGATCCAAATCCACAAGAACTTAGTGTTCAAAACCTTTGAGTTGTTTTCAATCCTCATCCTAAATCAGAAATCACCCCCTTTGATAGAGCATTTTCCAAAGGAAATCCAATGTATCCTTGCACAACTGCATCATCTCATGCAAGATATTGGCTTGCATTGATAAGAATCCAGTTGACCAAAGATCATTAGTCTATCCTAGGTTTACCAAATCCTACCATTGATCCTCCATCGAGAAAACAACAGCTCATTTGTTGACACTTAGTAAATCTTCCACAAGCATCCACCAAATATTAATCCAAATCAGAGTATCTCACCAAGCCCCCATCATTTCCAAGCATTTTGCCAATCTATAACCATCTTCCACCAATCTTCCACCATCCTTGATCCAAATCCAAACATCTCACAAATCCTTACATTACATTCTAGAAATCCACTATCCTTAAAAGTTTCTTAAGCTCACATCCATCATTCTTTAGGATCTTTTTAGGAACATCTTGCATCCATTTAGCATTTGCATCTCCACTCCATGCCTGTCGAGACAAGATCTAGAAAATGAAGGAACATGGATCCTTATCAAGTCCTCAGCTCATTATCCCAACATTTCAGTTACAAGTAGTGGTTGTTGTTGCACCAAAAGATTGACCTATTAATGCTTGATACAACCACTAGACTTATAGAAGATACATGAGGTGGTTAAGCCATGTCACAAATCCTGAGGGGAGCACTGACCATTTTGCCAAAAATCTCCCCCTCAGCATTACCTGAGGGGATTTGAACCTGTGACCAAGCTCTGTTACCACTTGTTACAAGTAGTGGTTGCCGTTGCACCAAAAGATCAACCTGTTAATGCTTGATACAACTACTAGACATATTGAAGACATAGGAGGTGGTTAAGCCATGTCATGAATCTTGAGGGGAGAACTGACCATTTTGCCAACAATTTCTACCAGTGTGATGGTGTCTTACGATCCCCAAATTCAACAAACTGGTAATGCATGGGATGATCCCAATATCCCCCCAACTTCTTTTGTGATAGAAACATTCATAAATCATCTGGGAAATGTACAAATGGTTAGCGCACTCACTTCTTAGAATCAAAGAAACATATGGGCTAACTTCACATAGGAGGGTACTCCCATTCGACCATATCTCCAACCTCGCATCCCCATCCACAACATCTAAATCCCAAAAGAAGTATATACCCCCATCATCCAACAGATCCCTAATCCACTTCTCCACATATCACAAGTAGCTTTGTCCATCCCTCCTATTTTTCAAAGTAGTTTCACAAGCCCTACAAAAAAAGAAACACAATCCACTCCATTTCCTCTCATAAGTGCACCATCATCTTCCATAGTAGCTCAATCCATCATCCCTACCCAAGGATTTTTGCCAAACCAAGCACCACCTCCTACACAAACCTTTACACAAGTAGTTATGCCACCTTCACAAGCCTCTACATCCACACCTTTCTTTTCAGGGGGGACACAATCATCCTTCCCCTTCACTTCACAACCCTCTACATCTACACCATTCTTTCCAAGGGGGATGCAATAATCCTCCCCTTTCACTCCACAAGTTTATGTGTCTATACCATCAATTTTAGGGTCAATGCAATTGTTTCCTTCTTTCACCCAACAAGCCTCGGCATCAACATCATATGTTCCTAGGGAAACTGTTATACACTAAGTTTGCACCCTTGTTTCAAGCTCTCTTCATCTTGATAACCTAGTATAACATGGGAATCATCTCTAGGTTGTGGGACCTATGCTAACTAAGATGAGACCTCCAGGTTCTAGGCTGGTTCCTCTTGGATAATCACCTTAATTTGCTTCTTTGAGAGGAAAGTAGATTCTTGAGGGGAAAATGGATAGGAGTGCATGAAAGGGAAATAATTGAAAGCAAACTATCCTACTAGGTGATACACTGAAAAGATGGTTTGAATTATAGTATAGAGGATGAACTCAGTGCATAATCTTAGGTCTAGGAGATCACAACTCACTAAATAGGCTTGCATCAATATTTTATAGAAGGGCCTACAATAGAGAGATGTTATGCAAGGAAAGAGAGAATTTCACAAGGCAATAGCACTCTAAAGAACTTAGACACAAACTATAACCTGCAAAGAGACATTCACCTCTACAATTGGGTATAGGAATGAGAGAGATTGCTAGGGGTGGAAGTATACCCACAAGAGCATTCAAATCAAATCATTCACAGGCATACACATAAACTGCAGAAAGAAAGAGGGATCAAGAACCCTAAGATATCACTAAAAACATACATATACTGAACTCAATAAGAGAAAATTTAGACAAGAAGGTGTAGGGATAGAGAAAATGTCACAAAGTACCTTTGCAATATCTAAACAATCAATGAAAGTTACAAATCATAAAAATCAAAGGGTAGAAAGAATGCCATAGATAAATTCTGAGAAAGAAAATCTTCCTTTACAATTGTCAACTCTGAGCTCCAAAAAGCTCCAAAAAATAATATATACATCTCCTCCATTGCACGCAGGCAAGAGCAAAACCTAATTAGGGTTATAGATTTTCATGATAAAAAAACCCTAATTATGTCAATTCTGATCATAAATGTCATGGAAATATCTCAACTAATCAAATATCATGTTTACATGTCCATCCCTATACTGCATCTACCTACGGACAAGCCACCTTGATCTATCTACCACTCTGCAATTCGGCTCGCCATAACTATTCAAATTAGGTACTCTAGATATTCAAATTTAAAAAATGATTTAAATGGTCATAGGTGGTGCTAAATCTTTCATATCTATGACCAATATTCAAATCTGACCCATCTTCAAAATTTAGTCGTTAGATCTTCTTACTTTACCAGGCACCGCTTTCATTTCATAACCTCAACCCCATACTTTAACTCAGGTTCCATTTTTCTTTAGTCACTGAATCACTTGAAGTTCTATCTAACCCTGGCTTGACCTAGCAATTACGCAACTGCAGCCACAAACTCAGGCCAATCTGATAGATGTCATTATACCATTGATCGACTGTAGATAGCTCAGATCTAGCTGACACAGGACCCACCCGCTTCCTTTTAGGCTGATACTTAATCAACAGTTGTCGCATGATCTCAAAGGCTCAGAAGATTCCATGAGATCATAAGACAACTATAGATCTTAAATTCTTTTCCACATCACTTAAGAAAATTTGGACCCACGCCAAATGCCACCTGTATTACCTAGCAACCAATAAGATCTTACCATGTCAGACGGACCCACAAGACAGAGCCTGAATGCTCAGAAGATCAAACAATTGTCGCATGATCTCATAGGGTCAGAAGATTCTATGAGATCATAAGACAACCATAGATCTTAAATTCTTTGACATCCCTGTAGATCCTCTGACAACGGTCCCATTGACAGATCCCAGTCATCATTCTATTGGCCAATCAAATGCAAGCACGTCAGAACATGAGGACCCACCTGACAGAGCCTTGGCAATAAAGCAAGATCAATGACTGGCATATGATCTCATGGGCCAGGAATATTCCATCAGATCATATGCCAACCGCTAGATCTTCAAGGAAAGAAAACACCCTGGGCTGGCTCTAACATGACTCCACATCATAAACCCATGACCAATCAGGAGCCTGCACATTAGACAATGTGGCAGTGGACCCACTAACAACTGAAATGGTGTAGACAAGGAAGATCAACGGTTGTTGTTATACCATGATGCTTAAAGAGACATCATCTTCACCCAAACGGTATAACGAGAGCTACTGATCACATATGAATTTTAACTACCAGGAAACTGAGACCACCAAACAAATTTTAACCACCCACCAAGTCACCGGATGTTCAAGACCAAACCGCCAGGAATAAGAGATTTCATGACTAGTTAGAAAATAAAGAGCATGTGGAAAAAGAAACCCTTAAGTGATCGAAAAGGTAACGAAAAAATAGAACATGAGATAGGGTTTTAGGGTTTTTTGGCACCAATGGCTAGATTTTCAAATTTAAACTTACAGACTAGGGAGTTAAAGAATTACAGAGGCCAGAGGACAGGACACAGGGCCATGAAATTTTTTGAGGTGCTTGGCAGGGTTAAAATGGAGACCAGGGATATATTCAGCCTATGACCAAAATTGAATGGATATGAAATTTTGGGCAACATTTTGGTGATTTATGCTGGATGTTAGCCTACTAAACATTGATCAATGTCCTTCAAATGATCCATTGGGCATGGAGTCATCACTGAAATATAAAACTTGCTTGACAGAGAGAGAGCTAGAACTAGAGGGACAAAAGACTGTGCACGAGCACTTTTTGGAAAGCAGGACAATTAAACTAGAAAGTAGGGATAGAAAATAGGAAACATATTTATAGATATTTACAAGGAGGGATTGACCTCAAAGCAAGGCTTTAAGTTGAATCCATTAACTGATAGGGGCAAGGCATTTCCTTCCAGAGTTGATAGTTGAAAATCATTAGGCCCCTTGAAATTTGTAACAATAAATAGTCCACCCCAAAAGGAATCAAACTTTGTATGTCTGTTAGGCCTTGATCTAAATTCATCCCACTTGAGAACTACATCTCCAACTTTGAAATTTCTGACCCTGGCTCTTTTATCAAAACTTTTCTTTGTCTGAACTTGATGGAACTCCATATCTTTCATGGATTTTTCTCTAAGTTCTTCTAACTCCATCATCTGAGCATACCTAATTTGTAAGGGATCTCCTTCTTCAAATAGGGCATATTGAGTAGCCAAGTCCAAAGCTAGCAATTCAGTTGAAATGGACAACTTAGCCTCTCTGCCATATACTAACACATAAGGAGAATTCCCAATGATCTTTTTTGGGGTAATCCTATCTAACCATAAGGCAGACTTCAATTTGGTATGCAAATCCCTTTGAATATCTTGTAGAGTTTTCTTGATTATCCTAATCAAGTTCTTGTTAGTTGATTCTACCAAACCATTGCCTTGAGGGTAGTAATTTGAACTTGTATTCAGATAGATGCCATTTCTAATTGCCCATTCTGAGACTTTAAGGCCTGTGAATGCCAATGCATTATCTGGTATTATGGAGTTTGGAGTGCCAAATCTATGAATAATATCATCATAAAAACTTAAGAAAACACTCTCATTTGATTATTTTAAGGCAACTTCCTCTATCCATCTAGTGAAATAATCTATTGTAGTGATTATCCACTTGTGTCCTGCACTATATGGAGGATTGATCATGCCAATGAAGTCTATAGCCCACCTCATGAATGGTTGTTTTGTTCTAATCGGTTGAAGGGGTAGAGCTGCAAGCCTTTCTTTTCTTGCAAACATAGCACATTTGATGCATTTCCTCACATAATCATGACTATCCTTAAAGATAGATGGCCAATAGTATCCAGCCCTCATGATTTTAAAAGCAGTAGTCCTAGGAGAAAAGTGACCTCCAGAAGGTCCATCATGAAATTCAAATAGGACATCAGCTATCTTTTCTAAATCAATACATCTTAAAAGGACACCATTGTGATCCTTTCTGAAAAGAACTTCATCTATCAGTAGAAAGGGAACAGATTGTAACCTATAATGTCTTCTCTTTGCTGAATCTAGGCCTGTAGGACATTGTCCTATCTTCAAATAATGAATCATGTTAGGCAACCAGCCTGATGCCTTGGCATGCTCCTTTGTAGAATGCACAACTAGAGATGAATCTATTTGATCTGATTTCTTTGAAATTTCATCCTCTACCAAATGCTCACAAAGACCTCTTCCTCTAACCAGCTTGGTCATTTGGATATCAATGTCATATTCCATTACCTTGGTAATCCAACCAGCTCTTTTCTCATTTAGGTCCTTGGAAAGCAAAAATTCATTGACACTTGGATGAGTAACCTTCAAGTGTACCTTGTTATGGGTCAATAGATGTCTAAACTTTTTAAGACTCTTCACCATAGAAAGTACATGTTTCTCTACAAAAGAGTACCTATGTTCATACTCTTCTAAACCTTTGCTGAAGAAAGCAATAGGCTACTCCAACCCATCTAAATTTTCTTGAGTCAACATAGCAGATATGGCATCATGACCTCCATAAGCATAAAGGATAAAATCCTTACTAAAATTTGGGTTTAATAGAGCAGGAGCTTCAGTCAAGGCCTCTTTGATAGCCTAGAAATTGGCTTTTCCTTCTTTAGTCCAGCTAAAAGTTGAACTCTTCTTTAACATGGTTGTTAAAGGCTTTAATAAATCTACAATATTAGGCAAGAAATGCCTAAAAAAATTAATCTTTCCTATGAAAGATTGGATACTTTTCTTATGATGTGGCAATGGTAGCTCTAGGATGGCTGCAATCCTCTTAGGGTCTACTATAATTCCTCTTGGATACTATATATCCTAGCAATTTTCTTTCATGAACTGAAAACACACATTTCTTGGGATTAAGAGATATCCCAAACTCTCTACATCTTTCAAAGATTTTCCTCAGATGTCTGATATGATCTGCTGCATGTTTAGAGTAGACAGTTATGTCATCTAAGTAGACTAGCACAAATTTGTACATGAGGCTTTTAAAGGCCATATCCATTGCCTTTTGAAAAGTAGCACCTGCATTTGACAAACCAAAGGGCATCTTTTGATAAGCCATGGTCCCCGACTTGGTTGTAAATGTAGTCTTATATTGATCCTCTTCATTAACTAAGATCTGATTGTATTCTGAATAGCCATCCAATAATGAAAATCTCTCAGATCCAGAGACAGATTGTAAGATTTGTTCCATAGAGGGTAATGGATGGCATTCTTTTAGAGAGGCCCTGTTAAGATCCCTAAAGTCAACAAATAACCTCAACTCCCCATTTTTCTTCCTTATAGGAACAAGGTTGGAAACCCAACTAGTATGTTTGATGGGGTAGATGATACCACTTTCTATCAATTTGAGAGCTTCTTTATGCATAAGTGGCTCAAGCTTGGGATTAACAGGCCTTTGCTTTTATATCACTGGTTTGGCATTAGGTTCTAATTCAATAGTGTGCTGAGCAAGGGCTAGATTAAAACCTTTGATGTCTTCATATTGCCATGCAAAAACATCACTGAATTCTCTAAATAATTGGCTGTAAGCTTTCTTTTCCAAATCAGTGTTTACCTTTCCAAATTGTAAACTTTTACCTGGTTCTAACTCTAATTCAACACAATGTTCTTGTTGAACTACCAGGCTAGCTTTATTCATCTTAACTTGATCATCCTTGTTGAAGACAGTCTCTAAGGTGACAAGACCTCTAGGCATCTTATTAGACTTAAGTTGTATTACTTGGTCACCATAATTTTGCAATAGCCTATCTTGGTTATGTCTTGAGTGTTAGGAATGAATGCAAAGTATTTTGGTAGTCATTCTATAGCAGTTGTTGTTGCATTCATGACTTGGATTGTCATTGATGTCAACACAGTGATATTCTGGATATCAGTAGGAAAGCAGGTACAATTTTGTATTGCACACATGTTTTATTATACATTGGCTTTTGCACAATTGATGGTATGTTCTTTGGTGTGTTATTAACCAATGGTTAACAGCACAAAATTCATTCATTCATTCATGAGAGTTATGAGCATTTTGGTGAAAGCAGTGTTTAGACAGTGTTTCTGTGTAGCGATTTTTGGAAATCGGAGGATATCTCTTAGCTGGGATGGAATCTGATTTTGCACAGTTAAAGGGATGTTGGAGACTCATTAAAGATGATGTGGTTCATAGTGCAAACTTCGAGGATATGTTTGGAGAAAGTTACAGTATCTGGAAGCTGACAGTTTTATGTGAATTTTGTGTGTAGTGTGTAGAAATTATTATTTTGTAATTGAGGACCGACTCATTTGTAATTATTTGAGTTTGGTATATAAGAAGGAATGTTTTCCTTGTTGTAATGAGAATTTTAATAAAAAAGAGAATTGTTAAAAAAAGAGAATTGTAAAAAAAAGAGAATTGTAAAAAAAGAGAATTGAGAAAAAGAGAATTGAGAAAAAGAGAATTGAGTAGAGAGGATTGAATTGTGAAAGTTGAGATGTGAATATATGCATGAAGTGAAGAAAAGAGATAATTCAGTGATGAAGGAAGACTTGTGAGTATAGAGATCTGGAATTGTGATCTTGTGTAGCAGAGAGTGCGGTTTTGGCACAGTGTGAAGGAGGTAATATATTTCATATTATTCTATTGAATAATTCTAAGATCTTTTGGACAGTGGGTTCAGAGATATTGCCTTGAAGCTATTTGGGCAGTGGGTCCTTCTTTCTTCCATAAACTCTTAACCGGGTTAGAATCTTTTAACAGGGATTCAAAATCTCCTAACAAGGATTTATATGTACTTAATGTATTTCATAAGACTCCTAACAGGGTCCATCCTCTAACAAGGAACTTTCATTTTAGTGCATCATTTTGTGGGCATCATTCCCACCGGGGTTTACTCTTTTCAAGAGGTTCCCTAGTCAACATATCTTGTGTTATTGTGCAATTGTGTATGGTTATCTTTCTATGGTTGATTACTACATTGATTATATTGTTTAAAGCAATTGAATGGTTAAATTATTAGATAACTGATTGACCCCCCCCCCCTCTCAGTTATCTTTGGGATCTTTACTTTCTAACAATTGGTATTAGAGCAGCAGGTCCTTGAAAGAAAAGTTTAACAACTTAAGGAGATCCATGGAGAATTTCAAGAAAGAAAGCCCTAAGTTTGATGGAGTAAATTTTGACAGCTGGAAAGAAAAGATGAAGATAGATTTATTGTGTTTAGGACCAAGTTATTGGTTGATTATAAAGAATGAGAAGACTATCATTGAGGAAGACAATCTAGAGGTAGGAACTAAAGATGAGCTAGATCTATTCATGTGTAACATACTTGCAAGAGAAGCACTTTTGTCAGCACTACCGAAGAATGAATATAGTCAGGTAAGATGTTTGAAAACATCTCATGCAATTTGGAAAGCTTTACATTCTAATTTTGAAGGTGATGAACATGCAAAGAAGGCTAGATTACATAATTGGATTTGTGCATTTGAAGATATCAGAATGATGGAAGATGAATCTATTAGAAGCTATATTGGTAGGATGTCTAAGATTGTAATAGGAATAAATTCTTGTGGAGGTGATAAGACAGAGAATGAAGTGATATGGAAAATTCTGAGAACTTTGACACCAGTATTCAAGCAGACAACACAGATGATTGAACAAGTGATACCTTGTACACTGAACTTTTCAAGAGAGACTCTTCTTGGAAGATTAGAAATAGCAGAGATAAATTTGAGATTATCAGGAGAGCTACCTAGAATGGAGACAACATTCAATGCTCTTAACATTAGACCTACATTATCAAGAAGTACTAGTGTGAATGGAGATTATGCAAGTAGTAGCAGATCTAAATCTGAGGAAGATAAGAAGATTGAAGAAGGTATTGCATTACTTGTAAACAAAGAACTAGAAGGTAAGAAAATCTTTAAATGTTGGACTTGTCAAGAATATGGTCATTTTGCATCTAAATGTCCTAAAAGAGTTAAGAAGTATAGAAGCAACTTTAAACCTAGGATATCTAAAGAATGTTATTATGCAAATGATGAAGATCTTGAAGCAGGAATTGAAACACATTTAAGTGACAGTGATAATGATAACTTTGAGGAAATAGGATTTGTAGCAATTAAAGAAGAAAGTTCTAAATCATATGAAAGGGAAGAAAAAACATTAGTTTCTCAAGTTGAAAAGAAATTTTATTGGATTATAGATAGTGGTTGTTCACATCATATGACTGGAGATAAAAGAAAGTTTGTTAAGTTAGACAATTATGATGGAGGAATTGTTAGAGTTGGTAATAATGCACCTTATTTGATTAAGGGTATAGGATCTATTACTCTTGATGGAAAGACTAACACTGATGATGTTTACTTTTTTGATGGATTGAGACATAATCTACTAAGCATTGGACAATTGGTTGATAAGGGTTATCAAGTTTGGTTTGCTGAGAAAACTTGTATGATAAAAGATAAAGATGGAAATCTGATTGAAAAAGGATCCAGAACTAGAGGTAATGTATTTCAGTTGAATCATACTAAGATGACATGTTTGTTAACTAAGATTGATGACAGTTGGTTATGGCATAAAAGGTTTTGTCATATAAACTTTGATAATATTGTCAAAGTGAGGACTACACTTGCGGTAAGAGATTTACCTAGAATTATGAAACCTACTAACATGATTTGCAAAGAATGTATGATGGCAAAGCAGAAAAGGAGTTCATTTCCCAACAAGAAGTTCACATCAGCAGAGAAGTTGGAGATTGTTCATACAGACTTGAGTGGTCCTACTAGGACTAGAGGATTCTATGGAGAAAGGTATTTTATGATTCTTGTTGATGATTTTACAAGGATGATGTGGATTGCCTTTTTGAAAGAAAAATCTGAAGCATTTGATAAATTTAAGATCATGAAAAGCAAAATTGAGAATGAATCTAGAATGAAGATTAAGTGTCTAAGATCTGATAGAGGTGGTGAATTTACATCTAGAGAGTTTAATACTTTTTGTGAGATGAATGGCATTAAGAGACAAATTTCAGCCCCTAGAACACCAGAACAAAATGGTATTGCAGAAAGAAGGAACAGGTCAATAACTAAACCAGCAAGAGCTATGTTTTTTGAGAATGATTTGGCTAAGACCTTTTGGAGAGAAGCAGTGAACACAACAATATACACTATGAACAAAGTACAAATCAGAGGAGATACAAACAAGAGACCTTATGAATTATGGTTTGGACATGCACCCTCAGTTAAGCATTTTAGAATTTTTGGAAGTAAATGTTATATTAAGAGAGATGATGATATAGGAAAGTTTGATCCTAGAAGTGATGAAGGAATATTTCTTGGATATTCTTTGAAAAGCAAAGCATATAAATGTTATAACAAAAGAACTAAGACTATTGTTGAAAGTGAAAATGTCAAAGTTGATGAGAAGTTTAAAATTCAGGAAAGAATGCTTGATTATGAATCTGATGGAGAAGCACAACCTCAGCCTAACATTGAAAATATAGAATTATTTTTTGAAACTAACAGTGATTTGCTAAATGAAATTCATACTGAAGAAAAAAAAAAGAAAATAGAGAAGAAAATAGAGAATAAAATAGAGAAGAAAGCAGAGAAGAATCTACAGTTGGAACAAGATCAATAACTATGACACCTAACAGGTATATTTCAATACATCACCCTATTGAGCAAGTTATTGGAAGTTTAGACAGAGGATTTTTGACTTGAAATAAGGTACATTTATGTTTGATTTCTCAAATTGAACCTAAGACTACTAATGAAGCTTGTGAAGATGAATATTGGATTAATGCTATGAAAGAAGAACTGGAGCAGATTGAAAAAAACAAGACATGGGAATTGGTCCCTAGACCTAAAGACAAGAATGTGATTGCAACAAAATGGGTATTTAGAAAAAAGATGCATGAACAAGGAGAAGTGATAAGAAACAAAGCAAGATTGGTATGTAAAGGATATTCACAACAAGAAGGAATTGACTATGAAGAAACTTTTGCACCTGTGACCAGACTTGAAGCAATGAGAATGTTTCTACCATATGCAGCTTACAAGAAATTCAAAGTGTATCAAATGGATATGAAGTCAGCATTTCTGAATGGTGAATTGGAAGAAGTCTACATTGAGCAGCCTAAAGGTTTTCCTTTGACACAAGGAGATATGGTATGTAAGTTAAAGAAAGCTTTATATGGATTAAAACAAGCACCTAGAATGTGGTATGCAAGATTGGATAAGTATTTATTGAAATTGGGATTTATAAAAGGAATAGTAGATAGTAACTTATACACAAAAGAAATTGAGAATGGTTTGTTGATTATAGTTATATTTGTTGATGATATTATCTTTGGAGGAGAAGATGAACCTAGTGACAAATTTGCAGATGAAATGAAGACTGAATTTGAAATGAGCATGATTGGAGAAATGAAATATTTTTTGGGATTACAGATAACACAAAGCAAGGAAGGTATATTTTTAAGTCAAACTAAGTATTTGAATGACTTATTGAAAAGATTTGGAATGGAAGATTCTAAACCTGGTGGAACACCTATGGTAACTGGACATAGTTATCTAGCAAAGATGAGACACCAGCAGTTGAGTAGAAAAAGTATAGATCTATGATTGGAGGATTGCAGTACTTGACACATACAAGACCTAATATAGCACATTCAGTTGGGATTGTAGCAAGATTTCAAGAAGAACCTATAGAATCACATTATGCAGCAGTAAAGAGGATACTGAGATATCTAAAAGGAATAATGGATTATGGATTATGGTATGAGAATTTTGATGATTTTACTTTATGTGCCTATACTGAAGCAGATTGGGGAGGCAGTGTTGATGAAAAGAAAAGAACCAGTGGTGGAGCCTTTTTTCTTGGAGGAAAATTGCTCTCTTGGTTAAGTAAGAAGTAGAATTGTATTTCACAAAGTACAGCAGAAGCAGAATATGTTGCAGTAGCAAACAATTGTAATCAGATTATTTGGATGAAGCAGATGTTGAAGGATACTGGAATAAAGTTTGATGAGCGTATTGTTATACATTGTGATAACACCAGTACAGTGAGTATGTCAAAAAATCCTATTTTACATTCTAAGACTAAACATATTGAGATCAAGTATCATGTTTTAAGAGAGAAAGTTGTAGAAAAAGAAGATTGGACTACATAAGCACAAAAGAATAGATAGCAGATATATTTACAAAACCTTTACCTAAGGATACATTTGTGTATCTGAGAGGTATGCTTGGGTTTATGCCCCAACCTATTTTTGAGAATTGATACAGATGATTGCATCCATCTAGTGGTATATGAGCCCTATCTTTCTTTTGGATTGGATGTTCGAACTTCCTCTATGGGGGAGTTTATGAGCCGAGTCATGAGGACTCTTGTTATTGTATTTTTCTGAATAGTGTCTTTTCACATAAAGTTGTTGTTGACTTAGTGATGGAATTTCTATCATTGATGTCAATGGGGGAGAGATATACATGAAAAACATTGTGGATTGTATGAGAGAGCTGAATGGGAGAACGAAGTAAGATTTAATTTGATATTTTTTAGTGATGTTGCATTATTGGATTTTTGGAACATTGGATGTTTTTCATCTATGTTTCCATCAATGCGAATGGGGGAGATTATTAGGAATGAATGCAAAGTGTTTTGGCAGTCATTCTGTAGCAGTTGTTGTTGCATTCATGACTTGGATTGTCATTGATGTCAACACAGTGATATTCTAGATATTAGCAGGAAAGTAGGTACAATTTTGTTTTGCACACATGTTTTATTGTAGATTGGCTTTTGTATAGTTGATGGTATGTTCTTTGGTGTGTTATTAACCAATGGTTAACAGTGCAAAAAGAAATTCATTCATTCATGAGAGTTATGAGCATTTTGGTGAAAGCAGTGTTTAGACAGTGTTTCTGTGTAGCAATTTTCAGAAATCGGAGGATATCTCTTAGCTGAGATGGAATCTAATTTTGTGTAGTTAAAGGGATGTTGGAGACTCATTAATGATGATGTGGTTCACAGCTCAAACTTTGAGGATATGTTTTGAGAAAGTTACAGTATCTGGAAGCTGACAGTTTTATGTGAATTTTGTAATTGAGGACCAACTCATTTGTAATTATTTGAGTTTGGTATATAAGAAGGAATTTTTTCCTTGTTGTAATGAGAATTGTAAAAAAAAGAGAATTGTAAAAAAAAAGAGAATTGTAAAAAAAAGAGAATTGTAAAAAAAAGAGAATTGTAAAAAAAGAGAATTGAGAAAAAGAGAATTGAGTAGAGAGGATTGAATTGTGAAATTTGAGATGCGAATATATGCATGAAGTGAAGAAAAGAGCTAATTCAGTGATGAAGGAAGACTTGTGAGTATAGAGATCTGGAATTGTGATCTTGTGTAGCAGAGAGTGCGGTTTTGGCACAGTGTGAAGGAGGTAATATATTTCATATTATTCTATTGAATAATTCTAAGATCTTTTGGACAGTGGGTTTAGAGATCTTGCCTTGAAGCTATTTGGCCAATGGGTCATTCTGTCTTCCATAAACTCTTAACCGGGTTAGAATCTTTTAACAGGGATTCAAAATCTCCTAACAGGGATTTATATGTACTGAATGTATTTCATAAGACTCCTAACAGGGTCCATCCTCTAACAAGGAACTTTTATTTTAGTGCATCATTTTGTGGGCATCATTCCCACTGGGGTTTACTCTTTTTAAGAGGTTCCCTAGTCAACATATCTTGTGTTATTGTGCAATTGTGTATGGCTATCTTTCTATGGTTGATTACTGCATTGATTATATTGTTTAAAGTAGTTGAATGGTTAATTATCAGATAACTAATTCACCCCCCGCCCTCTCAGTTATCTTAGGGATCTTTACTCTCTAACATTGAGAAGACATCCTCTTCAAACAAGAATTGCAGAATTTTCTCATCATTGTCAAACACTTGCCAATTAGTATTATTATTAGGGATAGAAGGTCTGACAATCACTTTGATATGTTGTTGGTCTATTTCTTTTGCAATGCTATTAGGAATGTCATATTGAGACCCAATAGCAACTAATCTATCTGCATTTTGATTTAGTTTCCTAGGGATAGCAACAATATTGAAAGCACAAAAGTCTTCAATTGCATCCCAAACTCTGTGTTTGTATGCTCTCAAAGTATCATTTTTTTTTGCACTTATCCCTCTCACTTGGCTAACTACTAACTCACTATCACCATAAACCTTTAAGGCCTTAAGCCCTCTTTTCCTAGCCCACTCCAGTCTATTCACAAGGCTTTCATATTCTGGAGTGTTGCTAGTGCAGGAGAAACTGAATCTAAAAGTTGTATAGTACCTTTTTCCTTTTGGGGACACTAGCATAGCACCACCACCAGAGCCATGTCTACTTCTAGCTCCATCAAAAAAAAATTCCCAAACCAAATTGCTCTAATCCTCTAAATCAATGTCCTCTTTGAGAAGATTTGGCTCTATGGATCCACTTTCTTGTATTAAATAACTCCCCAAACCAGCATCCCAAATAACATTTTCTTTTGCTTCAAAAGACTTTTCTGATTCTAGTTCATCAAGTAAAATATCAGGGATACTTTTTTTCTTAGTGTCTATTTCTCTGATAGTTGGGAAATCACTGTCATCAAATATAGGGCAGCTTGCATTGATGGTATTGGACACATATAGCTCTATATGATGTGCTACTAATGATTCAGATTTAATGGTAACCTTGGTACCATATCTTGTGTGATAAAGCATGTGGGACCAATCAAAAGAAAGGTAGCCTCCTATTTTGGCTATGAACTCCCTTGAAAGACATATGGAAAATAAGGCAAGGAGATCTATGATGTATATATCAAGTAGGATAGAGAAATTAGGACTAGCATGAAGGATTAGACTGGTATCCTTAGCCACACCTATAGTGTTAATTGAGGATCCATCAAGTTGTGTAACCTTCTTTTGGAGGGGTTCATATTTAAGTCCTAATTGGTCAGCCACCTTTTTGGGCATTACAGAACTAGTAGCTCCACTATCTACCATACAATTATGTACTATGGATTTTCCAATAATTAAGGATACATATAAGGGAGGTGGTTTTGAGTTCCTACCTTGCATGGGATTGGCTTTGGAGTTTCTACTTGGAGCCTCCTTTTCCTGATTAGTGTTGACCAACACTGGCTTTGCAGCTTCTTTTGTAGGCTGAGGGGTAGTCATTTAAGTCATAGCCTTCTTCAAAATCTCAGGTTTCCCTAGAATAGCCAAAGAATCCCACATAGAGATGGTAATGTTCACCTTCTTCATGTTGTCTACAATGTTGAAAGGTGTCACAGTGTGTACTCTTTGTTGTGCTTTTACAATGATGGGCTCCACCTCTTTGAGAGTCTAGCCCTCTTTGCTTGTAATGGTAGGAGCCTTCTTGAATATGATAGGATTAGCTTGTTGTATTGGCTCTGCAGATGTAGTAGCTTTAGTACCAAAGTCTACTCGCTCCATGTCTTGAGCTCTTCTCTTTGACCTTGTGTTGGCAGCAATGGAAGGCTCACCAATGACTCCATTGAAGTCCTGCTACTCCCAATTGAAAAGAACAATCTCATTATCTTGTGGTTCTTGTTGAGGAATTGATCCACTGGAAGAAGTCTCTGATTGAGCTTGTGAGGCATTTTGAACCATTAGTGCTTGGTTCATCCATCCATTTGAACATGTAGCTTGATTATGAGGCTGATTATAAGGGAAACACCATTCATTATGCATAGCCATATTATTCTGACTAGGGACCATGTCCCTAACTAGATTCACAAAATTGAGAGGTGCAAGGTTGTATGGTTGGAATGGTCTTTGATTAAAATTTTGTCTTTGCCCTTGATACCCTCCTTGGTATGGTGGCCTATTTTGTTGATAAGGCTATCCCTGATTTTGATATTGTTGATTAGGACCTTGGCCTTGTGGCTGAAAGGGTGGTCTAATTCCTTTCCCTTGCCTCTTTAGGTTTGTGACCTCTTTAGTCAAAGTTTGCAGCAAATTTGTCATTTCTTGCTAACTAGTTTGTTGACTATTCTTAATCTCTTGCAGCTCTTGAGAGAAACTTGTTTTTAGCTCCTGACCACTAGTATTGGCCTGAGGTGCTAATATAGTGGGAATAGGAGTAAATGGGGGTACTTATGCAGGTGCAATGGGCTGAAGGCTAGGAAAGATGGGCATGGGTGGCCTTCTAGCTATCATGCCTACTTAGATTAAACAATTTTCAGCCCTGATAGCTATGTCAAAAGCTTGGGGTAGAGAGGTACCACCCATAGATTGGATCATGATAGAAATTTGACCATTCAAAATTTGCAAGAAGTATAGGAAAGCATGGTCAGCTGATGGCCTCATTAAGACTGGAATTCTATTCCATGTCTTGAGGAATCTATTATTATAATCTATCATTTGTTCTTGAGGGTCTCTTTTAATGGTTGTCAATTACTCAACCAAAGACAAATTATCTGATTTATCCTCAAAATGATTACTCAATGCATCTCCTAACTCATCCCATGAAGTAATGGAGCCAATATTTAATGTTCTAAACCATTCAAGAGCCTTACCTTTGAGAGAGGCTGCTAATAGTTTGGTGGCCACATCTTCTTGAGTTATATTGTGTATGCTGCAGATAGTGGTCACATCTCTTATATGCTCAAAAGTTGTAGTTTGTCCTTCACCTGTGAAATCAGGTAGACTCTTTAGTGCCACCAAGGGCACATCATGATGTTGGGAAAATTTCAATGGAATCCCTTGGTTGAAAGGTGAAAAAGAAAACTGTCTAGCCATTGTAGGGACTGAAACTTGATGAGTAGCAACTGTGTGAGTTGTATTTGGTGTTGGATTTGAATCTTCTTCTTCTAGATCTCTGGTTAGAGATCTTCCTCTTCTTCTAAGATGAAATGGAAAAGGTGTCCTTTCTAAAGTATTAGGAGGTGTAGACTGTACTCTCCTTGCAGGAGATGTTCTCTGAGTTGATCTTCTAGTCTCTTTTTAAGGGAAACTCTAAAAATTTGGTAGGATTTGAGCTTCTAGTCTCAATCTTTCTCATAAACTTTGAACACATTTAGCCTGGATCTATGAAATTTAGCTTCTAGTGCTAGAATTGTTATGCCCAAGGTGGGGTGTTTTTCTAAATTTGAATCTGAACTTTGGTCCCACCGGGCATGCCAGAATTGTTACACCCAAGGTGGGGTGTTTTACTAAATTTGAATCTGAACTTTGGTCCCACCCAACGTGCCAGAATTGTTACACCCAAGGTGGGGTGTTTTTCTAAATTTGAATCTAAACTTTGGTCCTATCGGGTGTGCCAAAAATGTTATACACTAATTTTGTACCCTTGTTTCAAGCTCTCTTGGTCTTGATAACCTAGTATAACATGGGAATCATCTCCAGGTTGTGGGACCTATACTAACTAAGATGAGACCTCCAGGTTCTAGGCTGGTTCCTCTTGGATAATCACCTTAATTTGCTTCTTTGACAGG
This sequence comes from Chamaecyparis obtusa, assembly GCA_027943335.1. Classification (NCBI taxonomy): domain Eukaryota; kingdom Viridiplantae; phylum Streptophyta; class Pinopsida; order Cupressales; family Cupressaceae; genus Chamaecyparis; species Chamaecyparis obtusa. The sequence goes on along the minus strand of BSBK01002490.1, from coordinate 3,347,889 downwards.
AAAGTAGATTCTTGAGGGGAAAAGGGATAGGAGTGCATGAAAGGGAAATAATTGAAAGCAAACTATCCTACTAGGTGATACACTGAAAAGATGGTTTGAATTACAGTATAGAGGATGAACTCAGTGCATAATCTTAAGTCTAGGAGATCACAACTCACTGAATAGGCTTGCATCAATATTTTATAGAAGGGTCTGCAATAGAGAGATGCTATGCAGGGAAAGAGAGAATTTCACAAGGCAATAGCACTCTTAAGAACTTAGACACAAACTATAACCTACAAACTTACATTCACCTCTGCAATTGGGTATAGGAATGAGACAAATTTCCAGGGGTGGAAGTATACCCACAAGAGCATTCAAATCAAATCATTCATGGGCATACACATAAACTGCAAAAAGAAAGAGGGATCAAGAACCCTAAGATATCACTGAAAACATACATCTACTGAACTCAATAAGAGAAAATTTAGACAAGAAGGTGTAGGGACAGAGAAAATGTCACAAAGTACCTTTGCAATATCTGTTCAATCAATGAAAGTTACAAATTGCAGAAATCAAAGGGTAGAAAGAATGCCATAGATAAATTTTGAGAAAGAAAATCTTCCTTTACAATTGTCAACTCTGAGCTCCAAAAAGCTCAAAAAAATAATATATACATCTCCTCCATTGCACGCAGGTAGGAGCAAAACCTAATTAGGGTTACAGATTTTCATGATAAAAAACCCTAATTATGTCAATTCTGATCATAAATGTCTTGAAAATATTTCAACTGATTAGATATGATGTTTACATGTCCATCCTTGTACTACATCTACCTGGGGACAAGCCACCTTGATCCATCTACCACTCTGCAATTCAGCTCACCATAATTGTTCAAATCAGGTAATCCAAATATTTGAATTTAAAAAATGATTTAAACAGTCACAGGTGGTGCTAAATCTTCTGTATCTATGGCCAATATTCAAATTTGACCCATCTTTAAAATGCAGCCATTAGATCTTCTTACTTTACCAGGCACCGCTTTCATTTCATAACCTCAACCCCGTACTTTAACTCAAGTTCCATTTTTCTTTAGTCGCTGAATCACTTGAAGTTCTATCTAACCTCGGTTTGACCTGGCGATTACATGATTGCAGCCACAAACTCAGGCCCATCTGATAGATTTCATTATACCATTGATTGACTGTAGACAACTCAAATCTAGCTGACACAAGACCCACCCACTTCCTTTTAGGCTGATACTCAATCGATGGTTGATGCATGATCTCAAAGGCTCGAAAGATTCTATGAGATCATAGGACAACTGTAGATCTTAAATTCTTTGCCACCTCACTTAAGAAAATCTAGACCCATGCTAGATGCTACCTGTATTACCCAGCAACCAATAAGATCTTACCATGTCAAATAGACCCACAAGATAGAGCCTGAATGCTCAAAAGATCGAATGATCATCGCATGATCTCATAGGGTCAGAAGATTCTATGAGATCATAAGACAATTGTAGATCTTAAATTATTTGACATCCCTATATATCCCCTGACAACAGTACCACTGAAAAATCCCAATCATCACTCCATCGGCCAATCAAATGTGAGCACATCAAAACACGAGGACCCACCTGACAGAGCCTTGGCAATAAAGCAAGATCAATTATTGGCATATGATCTCATGGGCTAGGAATATTCCATCAGATCATATGCCAACCACTAGATCTTCAAGGAAAGAAAACACCCTGGGCCCGCTCTAACATGACTCCACATCATAAGCCCACGACCAATCAGGATCCTACACATCAGACAATGTGGCAGTGGACCCACTGATAACTAAAATGTTGTAGATAAGGAAGATCAATGGTCATCATTATACCGTGATGCTTAAAGAGACATCATCTTCACCCAACGGTATAACAAGAGCCACTGATCATGTACAAATTTTAACTACTAGGAAACTGAGACTGCTAAACAAACTGTAACCACCTGCCAAGTAGCCAGATGTTAAAGACCAAACCACCAGAAATAAGAGATTTCATGACTAGTTAGAAAATAAAGAGCACGTGGAAAAAGAAACCCTTAAGTGACTGAAAAGGTAATAGCAAAATAGAATATGAGATAGGGTTTTAGGGTTTTAGGGTTTTTTGGCACCAACGGCTAGATTTTCAAATTTAAACTTGCAGACTAGGGGGTTAAAGAATTGCAGAGGCCAGAGGATAGGACATAGGGCCATGAAATTTTTTGAGGTGCTTGGTAGGGTTAAAATGGAGACCAGGGATATATTCAACCTATGACCAAAATTGAATGGATATGAAATTTTGGGCAATAGAAACACAATCGTTTCCCTTTCATAATCATCAAGCTTCTACATCAACATCACCCTTTTCATGGGGAACACATGCATCTTCATTCACCTCGCAAAAATCATATACCTAGGCAAAAGCCAAAAAAAATTCCTTCACCATAAGTATGCCTTCCATGGGTTTTTCAAATCCACCATTCATGTCCCAAACTCCCATCACATCTTCTTTTCCAACCTTCTTTGCATGACAATTCCTGTCATGCACTAGTTTTTGTTGGGGCCTCACTCAAGAGGAAATGAAAGCCTTAGGCATACCAAATCACTCTCCTACATCCATTCCTATGAACCAACAAACCACCTTCTCACAAGAAGCATAACAAAAACCATCACAACCTCCACTAGCTTCATCCTTCACAAGTTATCCATTCACAACACCTAGTTATTTTTAGGAAGTTCCTCCACCTCAGTAGAAAAGTTCATCTCATTTTGCAAGTTATCTTTCCCAACCACCCTTTGCTTCTAGCTTCCCTACATCAGTTCCACCCTTAAGAAATGCAAGAATGTACCCAGCCTATATCAGCCAAGTGCAAAGCCAAGTACAATAAGGGCCATCTTACTAGAAAGTTGTGTCATTCCACTAGCCTCCTCCACAACAAAAATGCTTCCAATCACAACAATAAATCCCTATCATTCTCCAGTAGCAACAAGCTTCATCCTATCGAGTGCAACAACAACATCCCATCATCCCCCAACACCAGCAAGTAGTTCCATATCCTCCACCATAATATACCCCCACACCACATCAACAATATCCTCCCTAGCAATCATCACTCCAAAATCCATTCCAATCTTCCTATCTCACTGGGAAATCTCCATATCCCACTCCACAATATCCACCCCAAAATCACCCTTATTCACCAACATCACTAGATCCTTTTCAAATGAGAGTACCCGCTCCAATGCCAATCAATACTGAGTGGGAAGAAATGAAAAATGCTCTTAAGGAGCTCCAAATTGGTATAGATAATAAAACCTTCAAGTTTGAAGAGGTGTGTCCCTACCCATTTGATCGATCAATTGCAACTGTTCCTTTCCCTAAGAATTTTGAGACACCCAAGTTTGATAAATATCGAGGAAAAGGAGACCCAATGAATCACATCAAAGAGTTCTATATGGCGTGCCAAGAAGTGGCTTATAGTGATAGTTATCTTTTGTGCTTATTCCCCAAAAGCTTGGGAGGATAGTAATGGTATCTTGTAAAACCACTCAATCATACATCCTTTGATAAAATGCTAGAAAATGCAATCAAATTTGAGAAATTACTTGTACAAAAGGGAGACATATCACATCAAAAAGACAAGTATGAATCTAGATCTAGTTCCAAAGACAAAGGCAAAAACTAGAACAAGAATAAAGGCATCGTCATAGATGGCATTGTTGATAATATATGTGCCCCATCTAAGGCACCTGCTTTCAATCTCATTGTTGGCACTCAAGCTATCAAAGCCTCAGAGGAAAAAGAAACAGAGTCAAACAAGAAGCCATCTAACTATAAACCTTGGGCCACAGATCCTAAATGCAAGTTTACTCCTCTTGGAGAGTCCTTGGAATCCGCCATGAAAACTCTGTTGTCCAACAACATCATCACCTTGCCTAAGATAAAGGTATTTGATCCTGAACCTAAACCAAAATGGTGGAGAGAGAATGATTTGTATGACTTCCATCACAATAAGGATCATAAAACCAATAATTGCATACACTTGAAACACATCATACAAGAAAAATTTGATAGTGGAGAAATTGTAATTGACAATCATAAAAGCAATAATGATCATACAGCATTCACGGAACCATTTTCAAAGCATGGTCAAGGAGATTCATCTTCTCAACCTAATGTGGGTGCTAAGGTCAATTATGCTTACTCTAGAAACAATGTTGTCATAAATATGGTTGAACCATGCCTATCTGAGCATTGCAATGTCATCACAATTGTAAGAAAAGATAGAGATAATCAATCAGCAAATGTAGTTACTTGATCACAAGCTCAAGCGCATCTACAAGGACAAAATTATGATTCATCAAATGTCCCTAAGATGCTTTTCAATCTTTCATCTACTTCTAAACTAAAGACCACCTCTAAATCATCAAATCCTAAAAACACAAGGCCAACATCATATAGTATTGTCTAAGAACTCCAGCATACAAATGCAAAAATCTCCATGTTTGAGTTGCTTCAAATATCTCCAGCTCATAGAGCCATTATAGACAAAGCTCTGCTCAGATCCAATGTTCTTGATAACCTTGATTTAGATAGATTCCATACTATGGTTGGTCATCTGACATCTTCATAGTATATCTCCTTTTCAGAGGAAGATGATAACTCCTTGAGTCATCTGCATAACCAGCCCTTGAAAATTGAAGTCTTAATCCAAAACCATCATGTCAAATGTGTGTTGATAGATGGGTCTCAACATTTATTCTTACAGCTTGATTATGCAACTGGGATTATCAAAAGTTTCCATGGATCCTAAAAAGAAGATAACTATCAAGGCATATGATGAACCAGAAAGATATTCCAAAGGAACAATTGTACTACCAAGTGCCAGTTATCAGAGATATCACATGTCAAGTTCTTGATCTACCTTTGGCTTACAACATCCTCCTAGGGAGACCTTGGATACATGAAATGTGAGCTATTCCTTCCACATGCCATCAATGTGTGAAATTCCCTTATGAAGGAGTAGAGGTGACAATTCTAGTTGACCTATCTACAACTTGCAATGCATTGAAAGAAAGTGTTGATAAACTTGTTCCTAATAATAGAGAATCTTCCACTAAGTAGCTAGACATTGCATCAACTTCCAAGATAGAAGAACTTGCTAAAGAAGTCAAAATCAAAGACAATGGCATGGGAGGATACACAATGGAACTTGTTTTATCTCTCACATCTCTCCCTTTGTCCCCTAAATCTTATGGACAACCTTCTGACAAAGTGAAACCCACAGCTAAAGAATGCCAGGTCGTATTCAATGGAAGCTTTGTCATAGAAAAAGTATCTAAACAAGAGTTTGAGGAGAAAGAAGTTGTGCTTGCATGGTTATACAAGGATGAGTCTCAATCCAAATCAGTCCAAAAATGTGACTTCACTTAGAGAAAAATTCCTCAGAAGTCATATGGACCAAGAGACAAATTGATCACAAAAATAGGATATACTAGAAAAGGACCTCTAGGACTACAAGGTAAAGGTCTTCTATCACCTCTTGACCATCATGGAAAAACAAACAAGAATAGAATAGGTCTAGGATATCAAAAGAAGCCTTTCTATCTTAGCAAAAACTCTCCACATGTATTAGAATAGATTGAACCGTCAACAACAATTCAACCAAAGGAAGAAATGCCACAATCTAACAATGATGATTCAGATACTACTGGTGAGCTCATTCCTAATGAGCATTTTCCCAAAGAAATACTAGACCTCCTCAAAGATGAAGAGAAAACTAAGGATAACATCAATGTAGTAGATACACAAGAACCTACTATGGAACAAAAGATAGTTGCACCACAAGAACCAGCTGATCTTGAGGAAAACCAAATAGACAAGGAGGAAGGTGGTAGCTATTCTGAGAAAAATTCTCATGAGTATGAATTCAAATCAAAATCTGAGGGTAACCCTTCTTGGGGTATCTATCCTGACTTTATGTACATTCTCAAATTTCCTAGAGGTATAGATGAGGAATCAAATGACTATGAATGGGGAGTCATTCCAGAGGAAGATGAGCTTATCATAGAGAAACATGTTGATGTTATTCACCAATATGCACCTAAACCCAACGTAAGTCTAGAGTGAAATGATGAACTTTACAAGTCTAATCCACTAATGGCTGAAGTGGACTCCCACAATGACATTGAGCCTATTCACAAATTAAATTTTTTGAGTTGTAATATCACCTTCAAACTCAAGAGTCAGGTTAGGAATAATGATGACAGATCCATATCTGTAAACACTATTTCCCAATCTTTCAGCGCTTTGACTATCCAACATCCCAAACTTCTTGACCAAACCTCCACAAATCTGAGCCAAAGTATTTATACTTTTCCAAATGACTATGCCCTTGCTTGCCACCTCAATGCAGTTAAGCCTATGATGACTTCCAATAGTGAACTGAGCATTAGCATGATGGAGTCAGACATCAAGTATCTTATTCAAATGAATAAGAGTAAAAATAAAAAGAAAAGGAGTTCTGACGGTGAAAACCACTTTGTGGAAATCTCAGAACCTACAAAAGTAAAAATAAAAAACAACGTATCCAAAGGTGAAAACCTCTTTGAGGCACCTAAGGATGAGATATTTGATGTCCTTTTTAGTCATTTATAAGATAGATCTCAAGTACTAATTGAGCCCACTCAATCTATCAACTTGGGAACAACAAAAGAACCACAGTTGATCCATGTAGCACAATCCTTATCAGAAGAAGAAAAGAAAAAAATTACCACATTCCTAATAGAAAAGAAGATCAACTCTGCATGGAAATATTCAGATATGCGAGGGTTGGATCTTGATCTTATAATGCACCATTTACCTATAGCTCCAGTGGTCAAACTTGTTAAGAAAAAAATGAGAAAGATGCATCCACATGTTGCACTCTTGGTCAAAGCTGAATTAGAGAAACTAATAAAATTTGGATTCATCTATGTTATTGATTATGTTGAATGGATCTAAAATATTTTACCTATATCAAAACTAGACAAATCTATAAGAGTATGCACAGATTTTAGAGATGTAAACAAAGCATTCCCTAAGGATGATTTTCCAACCTAACATTGATATGATAGTGGACATGACTGTGGGCTTTGAGATGTATTCTTTAATGGATGGTTTCTCAGGATACAACCAAATAAAAATTGCTCAAAAAGATCAATAGAAAACTACTTTCACATGTGCCTGGAGTACCTTCTGTTGGAATGTCATGCCATTTGGGCTTAAGAATGTTGGTGCTACATATCAAAGAGCTATGACATCTATCTTTCATTACATGATGCATCAAACTATGGAAGATTATGTTGATGATACTTTAGCAAAATCTATGATAAGATCTAAACATCTAAATAATTTTTGCAAAATACTAGATTGAATGGAGAAGTTTAGTTTCAAACTAAACCCTAAGAAGTGTACTTTTGGTGTCACTTCTGGAAAGCTCTTAGGCTACATTGTTTCAAAGAAAGGAACTGAAGTAGATCAGCTAAGGTCAAAGCTATCATGGAGATGCAACCTCCCAATTATATCAATCAAATGAGAAAATTACAAGGGAGAGTACAATCTATTAGACGCTTCCTATCTCAGCTAGTAGACATATCATAACCTTTCACAAAGACATTACATAAAGGTGTGACCTTTGCATGGAATGAGGAATGTGAAAAGAACTTTAATCATATCAAGAAATATCTATCAAATCCTCCTATTTTGATGCCTCCTATTCAAGGAAAACCATTGATTCTTTATGTCTCCGCTATAGATACATCACAGGGGGCATTGCTAGCACAACATGATGAGAACAAGAAGGAAAGAGCTATATACTATATCAGTAGAACATTGGTAGCATATGAGAAGAACTATTCAATGATTGAGAAAGATTTTCTAGCTGTGATCTTTTCATCATAGAAACTGAGACACTACATGTTAGCTCATACCACAAATTTGGTAGCTAAGATTGATCCACTAAAGTACCTACTAAGCAAAGCTGTCCTCATAGGTAGATTAGCTAAATGGGTAATGCTATTAAGTGAATTTGACATTCAATATGTTGAAATAAAATCTATCAAAGGCCAGGTAATTGTTGATCAACTAGCTGACACACATTTGTTTGATAATAAACCAATGCAAATGGAATTTCCAGATTCCTCTATCATGAATCTTTCTTCTAGAGCATGGAAGCTATTCTTTGATGGCTCCTATACACAGAATAGATCTGGAGTAGGAATATTGTTCATCACACCTCAAGGATACTCAATCCCTAAAGCATTCAGAATCAATTTTCCTTGCACAAAAAATATTTTTGAATATGAAGCTCTTCTTAATGGCATGAAAATAGAAATTGAGTGGAGAGTGACAAAACTACACATTCATGGAGACTCACAACTTGTAATACACCAAGTCAATGATGTGTATCAAATGAAAGATGGAAAGTTGATCCCATACAAGAGAATGGTAGATGATCTAAAGAAATATTTCATATCTACCACCTTAGAGAAAATTCCTAGAACAGAGAACAAAGTTGCAGATGCTATGGCAATGCTATCTACTTTATTACAGCAGCTCGAACATGAGCTACGCTATGAGTTCCTGGTGGAAGCACTATCTTATCCTGCATATAATTCCCCCAAAACTTGCATGATCTACATTGTTGTTGGTCATGATTCATCCAAATATAAAAACATGTTCTCCTATCTCCAAGATCAAATCATTCCCAATACCTTCAACCACCATGAGAAATGATACCTTATCTGAAATGCATCCCAGTATGTCATCATTGGTAACAATCTATACAAATGAGGTCTAGATAGTACACTCCTTAGATGTTTAGAATGGGAAGAGTCTCAACGTGCATTAGAGGAAGTCCATGAAGGTATATGTGGATCACATTCCAATGGTTTAACACTAGGTAGAAAACTTATTAGGGATGGGTACTATTGGCCTGAAATGGAAAAAGAGGCTATCAAATTTTCTAAGAACTCTCAAAAGTGTCAAGTCCATGGTAACTTGATTCATGCACTAGGGAGAGATCTTATTCCCTTTACTACACAATGGCCTTTTCAACAATGGGCATTTGATCTGATTGGAGCCATTTATTCATTTTATTATAATGGACATACCCATATCATTACAACTATAGACTATTTCACAAAATGGGTAGAAGCAGTCCCTTTGACTCAAGCAACCAGAAAATAAATTTCAATGTTCATTCTGAACTACATCATATGTCGGTATGGAATTCCACATTCAATAGTCACAGATAATGGTGGCCAATTCAAGAATAAAGACTTAGATTCCTTGTGTTCAAAATTCAAGATTACATAATATTGGTCATCTATCTACTATCCTCAAGGGAATGGACAAGTAGAGGCATCCAACAAGAATCTATTGAAAATTCTACACTGTAAAGTTAATAAAATAGGAAGAGACTGACATATCATGATCAATCCAGCTCTTTGGACCTAACAAACAAGTATTAGAACACCCACTGGGGCTACACCATTTTCTTTAGTTTATGGGTCTAAAGAAGTACTACCTATTGAGGTTGAAATCCCATCACTGAGAATCAGAATACATGGTCTAGTAACTGATGATGACTATAGAGTGTCTAGGTTGCAAGAACTTGAACTACTAGATGAGCACAGACATGTAGTGTTGTTAGAAAGTAAAGTCCACTAAGATAACTAATAGGGGGGGTGAATCAGTTATCTGATAAATACAAATTTTATCAACCTTAATAGATTTTAACCATGTAATCAATGTAATCAACAACCATAAAAAGATATACGTGCATAATAACACAATGACACAAGATATGTTGACTAAGGAACCTCTTGATCAAAGAGTAAACCCCAGTGGGAATGATGCCCACAAAAGATGCACTAATATGAAAGTTCCTTGTGAGAGGATGGAATTTTTTAGAATTCTTATTAAATACATTCAGTACATATGAATCCTTGTTAGGAGATTTTGAATCCCTGTTAAAAGATTCTAACTCTGTTAGGAGTTATAGAAGACATAAGGACCCACTACCCAAACAACTTCAGGGTAAGATCACTGAACTCTATTGGATATTGCTAATGCATGGGTAGTGATTGAGACATGTAATATGTTTAATCACTATGTTACTGAATGGGCACTCATATTGTTTTCATTTGTGTTTTGTCACTAATGTCAACATATGCTTTTATGAAGGAACCAGACTGGTAATCATAGTGTATGGATAGTGTACTGATGTTTTAGATGTTGTGAAGTTAGCTAAGGGTTTAGGTGGATTTTTTGATCTTATATCTATGATTACATCATTAAGTATTACATATTAAGAGAGTTATAGCTATTTTTGTAAAGATTGGTCACTAGACTGTGATAGTGAGAATTGACAAAGTTAGTCTCTGAGTTTTTTATATCTCTTTTAGAGGGATTGGATTCAAGGTATGCAAACTTGAAGGATGATGGAAGAGGTACTGATGAATGTTCAATGGTCAACACAAGGTATAGAGTGATTGGTGAAATCATCTGTGGTGTGTGCTCTAGCGATGGCTTATTCTGAAGCCAACTCAGGGAATGAAGTGTGTGTTTTGTTTGGCAAGCACAAATCAAGGATGTTGGTCCTTAATTGTTGTAATGTAATCATTGTAAATTTTTTATGGATACAATGTGTATCTTAGAAAGGTTTTATGTAATTTTTGGTAATTAGGAAAGACTTATGAGCTGACCTGATCTTGGTAAATTATAATAAGGTATAAATGAAAGGTCTTTTCCTTGGAAAAGATAGGGATGGAATATGTGTGATATAAGGAGGTTGTGGAGGTTTCCAACTTGTGTCTATTGTATGTAGAGTAGAGGATTACCGGTGGACTTCATTGGAACTAATAAAGAAAAGACAAGTTGCTGGAAAATAGTTCAAAAGATTATGTATTTCTTCATATATACCTATTGTGAACTAGTGAGTTCTGAAGGTGAATTTAACCTTCTTTGGGCAGTGAGCCCTCTATTGTTCTTGACTCCTAATAGGGTCTATCCTCTAACAAGGACCATGTACTGTAATGTTTCAATAAGCTCCTAACATGGCTATATCTTATAACAAGGATTACTATACTCTCATTACATCATTAGTGGGTGTTAATTCCCACCAGGGTTTTTACCTTTAACAAGGTTTCCCCATAACCAAAATATTGTGCTATTGTGTTGGCATTCATTGTGTTCATTGGATTTGATATTAATGAGCTTAAAGTTTAAAGTTTAATATTCTATCATACAATAGATTCACCCCCACTCTTAGTTGTATTATGGACTGTTATTCCTAACAAACTCACTGTCAAAATGATCTTTGTATTACTCAATAGAATAATACCAAAAGATTACTAATCTCAACAATTCAATACTCCTCTGACTATGCCAAATCACACCAACTACTTCTTCAGATCTCAATACCAGATCTCAATACTTCGCATATCCTCATTCAACAATTTCTCTTTCACAATTTCTTCATACACACTTACATTCATTACACACACACACTACAACAAGGAATACATTCCTTCCTTTATACCACACTCAAATAATTACAAATGAGTCAGCATACAAATTACAAAATAAAAGTTTCCACACGTTACATCAAAATTACACAAAACTGTCAGCTTCCAATCAATATAATTCTTCACTCGTACGACCATGGATCTTGCACTGTCATCCACATCACTATCAACATGTCTTCAACTTCTCTCTAACTATGCATAACTAGATTCTATCCCGATTAGGATATATCATCTGATTTCCACAAACTGCTACTCAGGAACACAATCTTAATATTACTTCCACTAATTTTCTCATAACTTCCATGAATAAATGAATTACTATCTATGATCTTAACCATTGATCTTATAACACATCATATAATAAGTTCTCAACTACACATAGCTTCATCTTCAATATCTCAAGTGCTCTAACTCAAACACTGTCTGCTTCTCTGCTAATCTTCAATAGATCACTGTGTTGACATCAATGACAATCACAGTCATGAATGAAACAAAAACTACTACAGAATGGCTGCTAATACTCCCCCATAGGATATATTTAGCATTCATTCCTAACAATCTCCCCCATTGGCATTGATGGCAACATAGATGAAAAAACATCCAAGTTCCATAAATCCAACGCTGCAACACTGTTGCTCTGAAAATGCTTTCAAGTCTTCTTCATCAATCAAATCTTGCTTCATTTTCCTATTCAGTTCTCTCCAAAAGATGTTTCAGATGGTTTTTCATGTATACTTCTCCCCCATTGACATCAATGACAGATGTTTCATCACTATGTCAATAACAACTTCAATGTCAAAAGACACTGTTCAGAAAATGCATTCACTAGAGTCCTCATGACTCGTCTCAGATACACATACTCCCCCATAGAGGAAGTACCACCATCCAATCTAGAAGAAAGATAGGGATCATATACCACTAGACAGATGCAATAATCTACATCACTTTTTAAAAGTAGGTTGGGGCATAACCCCAAGAATACCTCTCAGATACTCAAATGTATCTTTATGCAAAGGCTTTGTAAATATGTCTACAATTTGCTCCTTTGTGATTATGTATTCAAGTCTGACTTCTTTCTTTGCAAATTTCTCTCTCACTACATGATACTTTATCTCTATATACTTTGTCTTAGAATGTAACACAGGGTTCTTAGACATACTAACTATGTTGGTGTTATCTCAATGTATAACAACAGGCTCAACAAATTTTATTCCAATATCCTTCAACATTTTCTTCAACCAAATTCTAAAATACTTAACTAATGGTGCATGTCCAAACCATAGTTCATAGGGTGTCTTGTCTGTGTATGCTTTGATTTGTACTTTGTTCATTGTATACAATATTGTGTCCACTGCTTCTCTCCAGAATATCTTCACCAAGTCATTCTCAAATAACATAGCTCTTGCTACTTCAGTTACTGATCTATTCCTCCTTTCTACAATACCATTTTGTTCAGGTGTCCTAGGAGCTAAAAACTATCTCTTAATACCATTCACTTCACAAAATGTTAAATTCTTTTGAAGTAAATTCTCCACCTCTATCTGATCTCAAATATTTAATCTTCATTCTAGATTCATTCTCAACTTTGTTCTTAACGATCTTAAACTTATCAAATGCTTCATATTTTTCTTTAACAAATGCAATCCACATCATTCTTGTAAAATCATCAACAAGAATAATAAAATACCTTTCTCCATAGAATCCTCTAGTCTTTGTAGGACCGCTCAAATTAGTATGAACAATCTCCAACTTATCTGCTATTGTAAACTTCTTGCTAGGAAATGAGTTTTTATTCTGTTTAGCCATCACACATTCCTTGCAAATCATGTTAGTAGGTTTCATAATTTTAAGAAAATCTCTTACTGCAAGTGTAGTACTCACTTTCACAATGTTATCAAATTTTATATGACAAAATCTTTCGTGCCATAACCAATTGTCATCAATATTAGTAATCAAACATGTCATCTCAGTAGGATTTAACTGAAATACATTACCTTTGGTTCTAGATCTAGTACCAATAAAATTATCCTCTCTGTCTTTTTGTTAGCAATGAATGCTAACTATTTGGTAGCCATTCTATAGCAGTTGTTGTTGCATTCATGACTATGATTTTCATTGATGTCAACATAGTGACTTACTGAAGACTTGCAGAGAAGTAGATAGAGTTTGGATTAGCGCATGTGGGTTATTACAATTGGACCTATGTGATGTTAAGGTTACACTCTTTGATATGTCATATTTCTATGGTTAAGAGTGCAGATAGTAATTCATTAATTCATAGAATTTATGATCATTTTAATGGAAGTATTCAGGAAGTGTTCCTGAGTAGCGGTTTGTGGAAATCAGATGATATCTCCTAATCAGGATGGAATCTAGTTTTGTGTAGTTAAAGGGAAGTTGGAGACACATTGATAGTGACATGGATGATAGCACGAACTTTGAAGTCACACGAGTGAAGATTTATTGTATTTGGAAGCTGACAGTTTTGTGTAATTTTGATGTAGTGTATGGAAACTTTTATTTTGTAATTGTATGCCAACTCATTTGTAATTATTTGAGTGTGGTATAAAGGAAGGAATTTATTTCCTTGTTGGAATGTAGTTTTAGTGATGATGTGTGATGCTGTATGCATGAAGTGAAGAAAAGAGCTAAGTATGAAAGCGAATTTGTGAAGGAAGACATGTGAAGTACAGAGATTTGAAATTGAGATATGATGTAACAATGAGTGCAGTTTGGCATAGTCAAAGAAGAGGTAACATATTATTCTATTGAGTAATGCAAAGATTATTTGGACAGTGTGTTCAGTGATCTTACCCTGAAGCTGTATGGGTAGTGGGTCCTTCTGTCTTCCATAACTCTTAATAGGGTTAGAATCTTTTAACAGGGATTCAAAATCTCCTAATAGGGATTCATATGTACTGAATGTATTTCATAAGAATCCTAACAGATTCCATCCTCTCACAAGGAATATTCATATTAGTGCATCTTTTATGGGCATCATTCCCACCAGGGTTTACTCTTTGATCAAGAGGTTCCCTAATCAACATATCTTGTGTTGTTGTGTTTTTGTGTATGAATATCTTTCTATGGTTGGTAATTATATTGCTTATATAGTTTAATATTGTTGAAGATGATAAGAGTTATAATTATCTAATAACTGATTCACCCCCCCCCCCCCCTCTCAGTTATCATGGTGGACTTTACTTTCTAACAATTGGTATCAGAGTGGTAGGTCCTTGAAAAAGAAGTTTAACAACTTAAGGAGATCCATGACAAATTTTAGGAAAGAAAGCCCTAAGTTTGATAGAGTAAATTTAGATAGTTGGAAAGAAAAGATGAAGACACACCTATTATGTTTAGGACTAGGTTATTGGTTGATTACAAAGAATGATAAGACTATCATTGAAGAAGACAATCTTGAAACATGCACTGCTGATGAAAGAGATCTATTCATGTGTAACATACTTGCAAGAGAAGCACTCTCGAAAACACTTTCAAAGAATGAGTACAGTCAGGTAAAATATTCAAAAAAGTCTCATGAAATTTGGAATGCTTTACACTCTACTTTTGAAGGTGATGAACATGCAAAAAGAGTTACATTACATAATTGGATATGTGCATTTGAAGATATAAGAATGTTGGAAGATGAATCTATTAGAATCTATATTGGTAGAATGTTAGAAATTATTACAGGTATAAAATCTTCTGGAGGAACAAAGACAGAGAATAAAGTGATATGGAAAATTCTAAGGACATTGACTCCTACATTTAAGTAGACAACATAGATGATTGAACAAGTGATACCTTGTACAACAAACTTTACAAGAGAGACTCTTCTTGGAAGATTGGAAGTACCAGAAATGAACCTGAGATTATCAGGAGACTTACCTAGAATGGAGACAGCATTCAGTGCTCTTAGTGTTCACCCTAATTTTTCAAGAAGCATCAATGTGAGTGGAGATTATGTGAACAGCAGCAGATCTAGAAATGAAGAAGACAAAAAGATTGAAGAAGGAATTTTTTTACTTGTGAAAAGAGAACCAAATGGTAAGAAAATATTTAAATGTTAGACTTGTCAAGAATATAGTCATTTTGCATCTAAATGTCCTAAGAGAGTTAAAAAGTATAGAAGCAATTTCAAACCTAGAAGATAGAAGGAATGTTATTATGCTAATGATGAATATCTTGAAGCTAGTATAGAAAGAACTTTAAGTGAAAGTGATACTGAAAAATAATGATGACATAGGATTTGTAGCAATTAAAGAAGAAAATTCTGAAACTGATGATAAGGAAGAAAAATATTTAGTTTCTCAAGTTGAAAAGAAAGTTGATTGGATTATAGATAGTGGTTGTTCACATCATATGAATGGAGACATGAAAAAGTTCATAAAGTTGAATGAATATGATGGATGAGTTGTTAGAGTTGGAAACAATGCACCTTGTTTGATTAAAGGTATATGATCTATTACTCTTGATGGAAAGACTAATACTGATGATGTTTATTTTGCAGATGGATTGAAACATAATCTTTTGAGTGTTGGCCAGTTAGTTGATAAGGGATATCAAGTTTGGTTTACTGAGAAAACTTGTATGATAAAGGATAAAGATGGAAATCTGATTGGAACTAGATCTAGAACTAGAGGTAATGTATTTCAATTGAATCCTACTAAGATAACATGTTTGATTGAAAAGATTAATGACAGTTAGTTATGGCATAGAAGGTTTTGTCATATAAACTTTGATAACATTGTGAAAGTAAGCACTACACTTACAGTAAGAGATTTACCTAAAATTATGAAGCCTACTAACATGATTTGCAAAGAATGTGTAATGGCTAAACAAAAGAGAAGTTCCTTTCCTAGTAAGAAGTTTACATCTACAGAGAAGTTGAAAATTGTTCATACAGATTTAAGCGGTCCTACCAGGACTAGAGGATTCTATGGAGAAAGGTATTTTATGATTCTTGTTGATGATTTTACAAGAATGATGTGGATTGCATTTCAAAAAGAAAAATCTAAAGCATTTGATAAGTTTAAGATTGTTAAGAATAAAGTTGAGAATGAATCAAGAATGAAGATTAAATGTTTGAGATCTGATAGAGGTGAAGAATTTACTTCTAGAGAGTTTAACACCTTTTGTGAAGAGAATGGCATTAAGAGATAGTATTCAGCCCCTAGAACACCTAAACAAAATGGTATTGTGAAAAGCAGGAACAGATCAGTGACTAAACCAGTAAGAGCCATGTTGTTTGAAAATGATTCGGCGAAGGTATTCTGGAGAGAAGCAATGAACACAGTAGTGTATACAATGAACAAAGTACAAATCATAGCAGACACAAACAAGATACCTTATGAATTATGGTTTGGACATGCACCCTCAGTTAAGTATTTTACAATTTTTAGAAGCAAATGTTATATAAAGAGAGATGATGATATTGGAAAGTTTGATCCTAGAAGTGATGAAGGTATATTTGTTGGATATTCTTTGAAAAGAAAAGTATATAGATGTTTCATTAAAAGAGCTAAGACTATTGTTGAAAGCACAAATGTTAAAGTTGATGAAAAGTTCAAAATTTAGGAAAGAATGCTTGATTATGAATCTAATGAAGAAGCTCATCCTAAACCTAACACTGGATCTACTAAATTGTTTTATGAAACTGAAAGTGATTTGTTGAATGAAAGCCATAGTGAAGTTACTGAAGAACCTACACCTGAAGAGAGATCTGAGACGGTGACACCTAGCAAGATTTTGTTAAGGAATCATCCTATTAAATAGATTATTGGAAGCATCAAAAGAGGAGTTCTAACTTGAAATAAGGTACAAGAATAGTTATGTTTGATTTCTCAAATTGAACCTAAGAATACTAGTGAAGCTTGTGAAGATGAAAGTTGGACTAATGCTATGAAAGAAGAACTAGATCAAATTGAAAAGAACAAGACATGGGAATTGGTCCCTAGACCTAGACACAAGAATGTTATTGGAACTAAATGGGCATTCAGAAACAAGATGAATGAACAAGGAGAAGTAGTAAGAAACAAAGAAAGATTGGTATGTAAGAGTTACTCACAACAAGAAGGAATTGATTGTGAAGAAACCTTTGCACCTGTTGCAAGAATTGAAGTAGTAAGAATGTTTTTGGCTTATGCAGTTTACAAGAAATTCAAAGTATATCAGATGGATATGAAGTCAGCATTTCTAAATGGATAATTGGAAGAAGAAGTCTACATTGAGCAACCTGAAGGTTTTCCTTTGACTCAAGAAGGAGACATGGTATGTAAATTGAAGAAATCTCTATATGGACTTAAACAAGCACCTAGAACTTGGTATGCAAGACTAGATCAGTATTTGTTAAAGTTGGGATTTATAAAAGGAATAGTTGGTAGTAATTTGTACACAAAAGAAATTGAAAATGGCTTGTTAGTTATAGTTATTTTTGTTGATGACATTATCTTTGGAGGAGAAGATGAAGCTGGTGCTAAATTTTCTGATGAAATGAAGACTAAATTTGAAATGAGTATGATTGGTGAGATGAAATACTTTTTGGGATTACAGATAACAAAACAATGATGGTATCTTTGTAAGTTAGACAAAGTACTTGAATGACTTGTTGAAAAGATTTGGAATGGAGGACTGTAAACCAGTTGGAACACCTATGGTGACCGAACATAAGTTATCTAGCACAGATGAGACCCCTGGAGTAGAACAAAAGAAATATAGATCTATGATTGGAGGATTGCAGTATTTCACTCATACAAGACCTGATATAGCACACTCGATTGGAATTGTAGTAAGATTTCAACCTGAACCTAGAGAATCACATTATGCAGTAGTAAAGAGGATACTGAGATATTTAAGAGGCATAATGGACTATGGATTATGGTATGAAAAATCTAATCATTTTACCTTATGTGCATATACAGATGCTGATTAGGGAGGCAGTGTTGATGATAAGAAAAGCACCAGTGGTCGAGCATTTTTCCTTTGAGGAAGATTAGTTTATTGGCTAAGAAAGAAGTATAATTGTATCTCACAAAGCATAGTAGAAGTAGAATATGTAGCAGCAGCAAACAATTGTAACCAGATAATTTGGATGAAGAAAATGTTGAAGGATATTGGTATAAAATTTATTAAACCTGTTGTTATACATTATGATAACAATAGTATAGTTAGTATATCTAAGAATCATGTATTACATTTAAGACAAAGCATATAGAGATTAAGTATCATGTTGTAAGAGAGAAAGTTGCTGAGAAAGAAGTCAGACTTGAGTACATAAGTACAAAGGATCAGATAGCAGATATATTCACAAAGCCTTTGCCTTTGAGTATTTGAGAGGTATGCTTGGGGTTATTCCCTAGCCTACTTTTGAGAAGTGATGCAGTTGGTTGTATCCGTCCAGTGGCATATGAGCCCTATCCTTCTTTTGGACTAGATGTTGGTACTTCCTCTATGGGGGAGTATGTGTATCTGAGTTGAGTCATGAGGACTCTAGTAAATGTATTTTCTGAATAGTGTCTTCTGACATTGAGTTGTTGTTGACATAGTGATGAAATTTTTGTCATTGATGTCAATGGGGGAGAATTATACATGAAAAACAATATAGAACATTTGTTGGAGAGAACTTAATAGGATAACGAAGCAAGATTTGATTGATGAAGAGGATTTGAAGAAGCAGTGTTGCAGTATTAGATTTTTGGAACATTGGATGTTTTTCATATATGTTGCCATCAGTGCCAATGGGGGATATTATTAGGAATGAATGCTAAGTGTTTGGTAGCCATTCTATAGCAGTTGTTGTTGCATTCATGACTATGATTGTCATTGATGTCAACACAGTGACTTACCGAAGACTTCCAGAGAAGCAAACTAAGTTTGGTTTAGCGCACATGGGTTATTGTAGTTGGAGCTATGCAATGTTAAGGTTACACTCTTTGATATGTCATATGTCTATGGTTAAGAGTGCAGATAGTAATTCATTAATTCATGGAAGTTATGATCATTTTAATGGAAGTAGTATTCAGGCAGTGTTCCTGAGTAGCGGTTTGTGCAAATCGGATGATATCTCCTAATTGGGATGGAATCTAGTTTTGCATAGTCAAAAGGAAGTTGGAGACACATTGATAGTGATGTGGATGATAGCACAAACTTTGAAGTCACATGAGTGAAAATTTATTGTATTTGGAAGCTGACAGTTTTGTGTAATTTTGATGTAGCATATGAAAAAATTTATTTTGTAATTGTATGCCAACTCATTTGTAATTATTTGAGTGTGGTATAAAGGAAGGAATGTATTTCCTTGTTGGAATGTAGTTTTAGTGATGATGTGTGATGCTATATGTATGAAGTGAAGAAAAGAGCTAAGTATGAAAGTGAATTTGTGAAGGAAGACATGCGAAGTACAGAGATCTGAAATTGAGATCTGATGTAACAGTGAATGTAGTTTGGCACAATCAGAGAAGAGGTAACATATTATTCTATTGATTAATGCAAAGATTATTTGGATAGTGTGTTCAGTGATCTTACCTTAAAACTGTTTGAGTAGTGGATCCTTCTGTCTTCCATAACTCTTAACAGGGTTAGAATCTTTTAACAAGGATTCAAAATCTCCTAACAGGGATTCATATGTACTGAATGTATGTCATAAGAATTCTAACAGAGTCCATCCTCTCACAAGGAATATTCATATTAGTGCATCTTTTTTGGGCATCATTCCCACCAGGGTTTACTCTTTGATCAAGAGGTTCCCTAGTCAACATATCTTGTGTTATTGTGTTGTTGTGTATGAATATCTTTCTATGGTTGGTAATTATATTGCTTATATGGTTTAATATTTTTGAAAATAATAAAAGTTATAATTATCTGATAATTGATTCATCCCCCCCCCCCCCCCTCTCTCACTTATCTTGGTGGACTTTACTTTCTAACACTTTTATCACACAAATTTTCTTAGTAAACCAAACTTGATATCCCTTATCAACTAACTGTCAAAAACTCAAAAGATTATGTTTCAAACCATCCACAAATTAAAAATCATCAATATTAGTCTTTGCATCAAGAGTAATAGATCCTATTCCTTTAATCAAACAAGTGCATTGTTTCCAACTCTAACAACTCCTCCATCATAATTGTTAAACTTTATGAACTTTTTCATGTCTCTAGTCATATGATGTGAACAATCACTGTCTATAATCCAATTAGCTTTCTTTTCTACTTGGGAAACTAAATCTTTTTCTTCCTTAATTTTAGTTTCAAAATTTTCTTCTTTAATTCCTACAAATCCTATATCATCATTATTCTCAGTATCACTTTCACTTAAAGTTTTCTCCAAACTAGCTTCAAGTTCCTCATCATTTGCATAATAACATTCTTTAGATCTTCTAGGCTTAAAGTTGTTTCTATACTTCTTAACTCTCTTAGGACATTTAGATGAAAAATGACCATATTCTTGACAAGTCAAACATTTAAAAAATTTCTTACCGTTTGCTTCTCTTTTCACAAGCAAAGCAATACCTTCTTTAATCTTCATGTCTTCTTCATTTCTAGATCTACTACTACTAGCATAATCTCCGCTCACACTTATGCTTCTTGACAAAGTAGGACGAACACTAAGAGCACTGAATGTTGTCTCCATTCTAGGTAAGTCTTTTGATATCGTCAGGTTCATCTCTGGTGAAGTTCGTAGTAGAAGATATAACTTGTTCAATCATCTACATTGTCTGCTTGAATGTAGGAGTCAATGTCCTCAGAATTTTCCATATCACTTCATTCTTTGTCTTTGTTCCTCCACAAGATTGTATACCTGCAACAATATTTGACATTCTAGCAATATAGCTTCTAACATATTCATCTTCCATCATTCTTATATCTTCAAATGCACATGTAATTATGTAATATGACTTTCTTAGCATGTTCATCACCTTCAAAATTAGACTGTAAAGCTAACCAAATTTCACAAGATGTCTTTAGATATTTTACCTGACTGTATTCATTTTCTAGAAGGGCTGACAAGACTGCTTCTCTAGCAAGTATGTTACACATGAATAGATCTCTTTCCTCATTAGTACAATCTTCAATCTTATCCTCATCAATGATAGTCTTCTCATTCTTTGTGATTAATGAATAACCTGGTCCTAAACAAAGTAGGCGTGTCTTCATATTTTATTTCTAGCTGTCAAAATTTACTCCAAACTTAGGGCTTTCTTTCCTAAAATTTTCCATGGATCTCCTTAAGCTGTTAAACTTTTCCTTCAAGGACCTGTCGCTCTCATACCAATTGTTAGAAAGTAAAGTGTGCCAAGATAACTGAGAGGGGGGGTGAATTATTTATCAGATAAATACAAATTTTATCAACCTTAATAGATTTTAACCATGTAAGCAATGTAATCAAAAACCATAGAAAGATATACATGCATAATAACAAAATGACACAAGATATGTTGATTAGGGAACCTCTTGATCAAAGAGTAAACCTCGGTGGCAATGATGCCCAGAAAAGATGCACTAATATGAAAGTTCCTTGTGAGAGGATGGACTCTATTAGGAGTCTTATGAAATACATTTAGTACATATGAATCCTTGTTAGGAGATTTTGAATCCCTGTTAAAAGATTCTAACTCTGTTAGGAGTTATAGAAGATAGAAGGACCCACTGCCCAAATAGCTTCAAGGTAAGATCACTGAACTCACTATCCAACTGATCTTTGTATTACTCAATAGAATAATACCAAAATATTACTAATCTCAACAATTCAATACTCCTTCTCTGACTATGCCAAACTACACCAACTTCTTCTTCAGATCTCAATACCAGATCTCAGTACTTCGCATAAACTCCTTCAACAATTTCACTTTCACAATTTCTTCATACACACATTCATTACACACACACACTACAACAAGGAATACATTCATTCCTTTATACCACACTCAAGTAATTACAAATGAGTCAGCATACAAATTACAAAATAAAATTTTCCACGTATTACATCAAAATTACACAAAACTGTCAGCTTCCAATCAAAATAATTCTTCACTCGTGTGACCACAGATCTTGTTGTTGGTGTAATTAAGTATTTACTAATTACACTTACTTAAGTTTACTTAGGATAATGCATTTGCATAGGTAGTTGTCTTTGAGACACCTAGGAGTTTGCATTTCATTTTAGCACATGGTTAGGAGATTCTCCACTTTAGGTGGTCATAGTTGTCTTCTCATACCTCTTTGTGTGTGAGATCCACCTTTAGTGCTATTATCACATTATCATCCTCTCATTGTTGCACATGCTTCACATACTTTCATGTACAATGGAGGATGATCCACCTTTGGTGGACATGTGATTCCACCATGTCTAGTTGTGATCTTATCACTTGCATATCTTCTACATATCTTGCATTGCCTATATATTTAGGAACTCCTACATTGTATGAAATCAATAATTCAATTCAATCTATCTATTCATTATTTGATCAGTTGATCATATCATATTTTGTCTCTCTTGTGCTATCTCTTGAGCTTCTAAATCTTGGTTTCTATTCTTTGCCTGAGGCAAATTCTTACATGGTATCAGAGCGATATCAAAATTCTTACATGGTATCAGAGCCAAAGGAGTCTTTATTGCATAGCCATTGGAGAGCGATTGATTGCTTCAACTTTTGGAGAGCCACGAACCAAATCTAGGATTAGCATTTTATGGGAGTGTTTTGAGCAAGATCAGACCTCACCATTACATTCAGGTGGCTATTTCCATAAATTTTGACTATAAATTTGGCTATATTGGACAAAAGTCAAATCTGAGGCAAAAAATTTTTGCAAATCAGACCTCTAAGGCACGATCTGCAAAATTGGGTAATTATTTTCAAATTTTATTTCAGATCTGAAAATTTTTTTTATTTCCATCAATTGTTTCGGATCTGCAACAATTATTAATTTTTGAATCTGTAATATTGTCTATTTTCGGAATTGGGCAATTTTTTGGGTATTATTTGGTTTTCAGATATGTGGCCAAAATTTTGGCCTATCAGGCCTGTGTATTGCATTTTATATCAGGTCTACTATATGGATGAGCCATGCCAACACAAAGCAACAGAGATCCCAACAAGCGCAAAGAACAAGGCAAGACAAGCCTGCAGGCAAACCAAACATAAAGCCCAACTTGCTTGTTTAAATTAGTAGCGAGTGCCTTTAGTTATAAAGGGCTGAAAATCCCATTGCACATACCATGTGGGACTAAACCCCATGGTGTAGCACCACACCAGCCCCTGCTTGTCTCCACCCCTACAAGCGCTGCCACTCTTGGCATCCGTGAAGCACCTCCCGCACTTCGATCTCGCCCACCGCACCTGCGCCCACCCCGGGGCTCCTCTCCACCGCGGGCCTCAGCAGCGCTACAAACCCCAACACCGCCACCCCTGCGGGCATCAAACCCTTAGCACCTCCACTTCGCTCTATGAGATACCCCTCTGCGGATCATTGCACCTCCACCGGCCCGAAAGTGCCACCTCAGACTGCAGACTTAGGGAGACACCGTGGGCTCTGCTCCGCCGGCTAAGGGAAACACCACGGGCCCCGCTCCACCGACTACGGGAAACATGCTGACCTCCATGCACCACTCAGTCTCTGGCCACCACGGGCAACAATGACCTCCACCCCGTGGACAGACACGTCAACCAGCCCTAACCAACCGAAAATAGCCAGGTGGCAGGCAATAAAACGGGTATTTTTTTTAAAAAAAAATTTTTGCATTTTTTGCAAGTTCCCTGAAGTTAAATTTGATGCCCGGTTGGATGTCAAACGGGGCATTTTTCTTTGGTGGTGACGGTCTATAAGATGTCAATTTTATGCCCCTGATTGCATTAGCATTTTGTTAGCTTAAGTTTGACATCCATTTGACCATCAAAATTGGGCATTTATACACTGTGACGACGGTCATTTGAATGTCAAATTTAACCCAGTAAAATAGGTGACATCAACGTTCTTCAAAATTTTCCAGCCCTCACCATTTGCAGTTTTGATTTGGAAGTCCGACTTTGGGAGGCCATAACTTGGTCATCCGGACTCCAAATTGAGTGAAATTTTTTTTTTATTTTGGCTAAAATTTCATGATCTTTTTAGTGGTGCTATTATTTTCTGGTTTTGGATCATGGATTTCATAGAAATTTCAATTTTTGGTGACTGTACCTGTCTGATCCTTATTTTTGCAACTTCAAAGGCTTCGTACGGGCTCATACGGACACATTTTCAAGTGCAATTTTTTTTTAAAGTGCATAATTTTTTGTCTACTTTCTAGATCTAGTATCAATTTGGAGAAATTTTTTGTAGACATAGTACTTTCATAATATGGTCTTTTTTGGCCTATTGTGGCACTTGTAAATTGATTAGATCCTTGAGGGATCTTCTGTCCTATCTTCTTGAGTTTTTTGTAGCTTCATTTTTGTAGTTGCAAACATCAAAATCAAAAGTCCACTTTGATCCATTTTGTCAAGTGGCAATTGTACACGCACTAGTTATAAAGTGCCAAAATCATCATTTTGGGGGGGGTTCTTTGTTTGAGTGAATTGGGGGGGGTGTCTTGTGTGCTGGTGTCTCTCTTTTTTGTGCTCTTTTCATTTTGCATCATGGGTTCTATTGCAAAATTAACTCCACATAACTATGCTACATGGAAAGATAATGTATGGAGCAAGTTAATGATTCAAGGTTTAAATCCTTATGTGGATGGTACAATTAAAAAACTTGTTGATGATGATATTGTTGCAATAACTAAATGGTCATCCAAAAATTACAAAGCTTTAGGAGTGTTGAGAGAGAATATTTCTGCAACTGTCATGTATCACATCAAAACCATAAAAGATGCTAAAGATGCTTGGGATAAACTTGAAGAATTGTTTGGTAAAGTGGATGAGGAAATGGGATTCACAATTGAGACTGATCTCCTCAAACTAGAGCCCAGGAACTTTGACACAATCCAAGATTATCTCAACAAAGTCAATGACTATAGAGCACAACTTGATGATTGTGGTAATCCCATAAAGGATGCGAAGTTGGTTAGTCACTTGTTGAAACATCTTCCTCCTGAATATGGAGCTTTTGTTTCAAGTTATAATACTCACAAGTTGACCATGGGTAGTGCCTTCATTAAGCCTTCATTTGAGTCATTTTCAGAAATATTGGTCTTAGAACAAGAAAAGTTGATAAGTATGGGGATTCTCAAGTCTTCAACTTCCAAGGCATTGGTGGCTAATCATGAGAGTCAAGGCAATCAAAGTCAAAAGAAGAAGAAGAATTGGAAGACTAAGTCTCAACAAGAAGGCACAACATCAACTTCCACACAACATGACACTTCTACATCACCTCCAAAGGGTGAATCTTCAAAGAAGGAGAAGCGGTTTTGTGCATATTGCAAAAAGGATGGACATGAAGAACACTTTTGTTATAAGAAGGACATTGATGAATTAAAGAATCTTCTTGCCAAAAACAACATCGAATTGCCTTCTAGGATGTCTACCTCAACCTCTTCTTCACCAAATTCAGAAAAAGATAAAGGAAAGGCTCACACATTTGTCACTCAAAAAGGACATGCTTTATATGCTTCTTCAAGTCCCGATTCAGGTAGATGGCTTCTAGATTCAAGGGCTTCTCATCATATGGCTTCTTCACAGTCCATGTTTTCATCATTTGAGCCTCACAAAGGTCCACCTATTTTGATGGGCAATCACACTTACATGAATGTGATTGGGAAAGGAAGTATTGATGTTAGGGATGGACACTTCAATGATGTGTTGTGTGTTCCACACTTGACCAATAACCTTCTTTCTATCTATCAAATCACAAATGCTGCTACAAAGAAGATGGTGGAATTTACACCTAATTTAGTTTTCATCAAGGACTTGGAGAGTGGAGCAGTTATTGCTACTACGATAGTGGGTCACTCTTCTCGGTTGTACTCCTTTGCAGATTTTGTTCCTCTTGATGATAGTTATTCTTCAGATAGTGAGTCTTCAGCATATGATAATTACAGTGATGATTTATATTTTGAGGAGAGTTTTGGCTACTTGAACTTGGGTATTCTCACTCATGATCAAGTTATTGAGCCTTCCATTTCATCTCTTCCTATTGAGACTACTTCTACTCTTGCTCTTGCTGATGCTTGCATTCACACAGCCATGGATTCAGGTGCTTTAGTGCAGCAGGATTTTCATTGTCTTCCAGACTGGGTTCCATGGGATGACTACTTGACAGACATTGCAGGTTTGTTTGTGGAGTCCTATACTTCAGATTTGGGAGACTTCATTGATGATATTCATCTTCTCTTTGGTGAAGATGATCCTTCTTCAGTTGTTGTGAGGGAACATGCTGACCCTCATATTCATTCTCTACTTGATCATTCTTTCGAGGGTGACATGATTGTGGATACTTTGATACAACAGTTGGAGGAGGTCACTTTCTCTTTAGAGGAGATACTTGGGTCTTTGGTACATGTTCTACATTCATCCTCTATTGTTCTTGATTTGTCTTTTTCAGCAGAGTGGCTTAGTACACATGATTTGGAGGAGGCACATTTTAGATTTGGCATGGGGACACTTGAGTAGGTTTCAAAGACTCCATACTTTTTGAGGTTTCTTCCTATAGATTGGGGAGGAGGCTTCACCTATACACCTTTGGTCTTGTTTCTTCCTAAGGGGAGGAATGTTGTTCTACACTCATGGAGCAGTTTCTACATCGAGCCTGGAGCATCTACCATTGGTGTTCATTCTACATTAAGGGGGGGCTACTTGGTCTCTCTTCCACTACTTCTCTCTTATGGGGGGGATATTTTCCTCATATGAGGTCTTCTCTCTCATATTCTATTATTGTATTCATCTCTCTTTTTGGGGGAGGGTTTTTCCCATGAGGTTTTCCCTCTTTCTCCACTTTATGAGAGATTGCATTGTTCTTGCATATTGTACATGGGTACCTAACATGGCCTAGTAGCTGGGACCCATCTTGCATTGTGAGCTTAAGTGCATTCCCCTAAGTTGCACTTAAGGGGGGGTGTTGGTGTAATTAAGTATTTACTAATTACACTTACTTAAGTTTACTTAGGATAATGCATTTGCATAGTTACTTGTCTTTGAGACACCTAGGAGTTTGCATTTCATTTTAGCACATGGTTAGGAGATTCTCCACTTTAGGTGGTCATAGTTGTCTTCTCATACCTCTTTGTATGTGAGATCCACCTTTAGTGCTATTATCACATTATCATCCTCTCATTGTTGCACATGCTTCACATACTTTCATGTACAATGGAGGATGATCCACCTTTGGTGGACATGTGATTCCACTATGTCTAGTTGCAATCTTATCACTTGCATATCTTCTACATATCTTGCATTGCCTATATATTTAGGCACTCCTACATTGTATGAAATCAATAATTCAATTCAATCTATCTATTCATTATTTGATTAGTTGATCATATCATATTTTGTCTCTCTTGTACTATCTCTTGAGCTTCTAGATCTTGGTTTCTATTCTTTGCCTTAGGCAAATTCTTACACTTGCACTATCATCCACATCACTATCAACATGTCTTCAACTACTCTCTAACTATGCATAACCATATTCTATCCTGATTAGGAGAAATTTGATTTCCACAAACCACTACTCAGGAACACTGCCTCAATACTGCTTCCACTGATTTTCTCATAAGTTCCATGAATAAATGAATTATTGTTTGTGCTCTTAACCATGATCTTATAAAAAATCATAGAATAAGTCCTCAACTACTCATAGCTACATCTTCAATATCCCAAGTGCACTAACTCAAACACTGTCTTCTTCTTTACTAATCTTCAGTAGATCACTGTGTTGACATCAATGACAATCACAGTCATGAATGCAAAAAAAACTACTATAGAATGGCTGCTAATACTCCCCCATAGGCTATATTTAGCATTCATTCCTAAAAAGTGTATGATCATCTCAGATTCTATCAGAAAAGAATGTCTAGAGGCTACAACAAGAAAGTCAGACACGGAGAATTTTAGGTTGGCAATCTAGTCTTGAGAGAAAATCCTAAAAATCAATCACATCAAGAACACAAGGGGAAGTTTGAACCCAACTGGCTAGGTCCCTTTGTTATCACTACTATTTTTGGCTCTAGTGCCTATAAAATCTCAATGACTAAAGGAGAACAACTTTGAGAACCAATCAACGTTCTCCATCTG
This sequence comes from Chamaecyparis obtusa, assembly GCA_027943335.1. NCBI lineage: Eukaryota > Viridiplantae > Streptophyta > Pinopsida > Cupressales > Cupressaceae > Chamaecyparis > Chamaecyparis obtusa. Next base: position 3,319,108 of record BSBK01002490.1, on the reverse strand, counting down.
AAGAAATTCTACGTCTAAGGCATTAAACATTCAAAAATGTCCTGAAAAAATTATAAAAATTGAAAAAGTTTTGAAAAAATGATCAGCCTGGTGAAAACCTAGCAATAGGCACCTTGATGTATCACAAAAAAATTGAAAAAATATCAAAAGTACAAAAAAATTGAAAACATGAAAAATACAAAAAATGAGAAAAAGAAAAAGTTCCTTGGTGAAAACCTAGAAATAGGCACCTTGGTAGCAAAAATAGAATCTTTTCCTAGATGCTGAAAACCCAGGAAATGGGCACCACTTGTTTCAAAATGCTCCATCTATCAGCACAATCTTGGTCTCTCCCAGCTTTCAGTCTTGCTTTAGTTTGTACATACTTCCTGTTTTGTTTCTATCTTCCTATTTTCAATAAAGTCAGTATGTGCACCAATCAGCTCAAACGTCTGTATCCTATCAATGTTCAAACTTGGGGGCAATCAAAGTCATATCCTACAGTCCTCAGTATCTCAGATGTGTCATATCTAGTCAAGGTCCTTTGAAGCTACATCTGAGTTAGTCAGTTTGTCTCCTTACCAGAAAGGATTTTGCAATCAAACACAAACAAACATCAACATGAATGAAAACAATCTTTGCTGTGTGCTTTAATCTTCTTTGTATGCTTACTAATTCACATTGAGATTTTTGCATATTGTGTCCTTTCGAGCTCTTTGATGATGTCCTTTACATAATTTATAGAGTGATGACTGGGGACATAATATTTTATTTATTTTCTGCTTTGAGCAAAAATCTAATAACTTTGGAAATTGTGGATTGAAATGGTGTTCATCTATAAGAGCCTCCATTTTGTGTTGGATGGCCATGGGTACCTCAACCATTGATACCCAAAAAATTCAAGGAATTTTGATCTAGCTTACATCTTTTTGAATAATTTCTCAATCCTACTGTGAACAGCTATTATCCAAGGATGTGAACGATAAAGGGTCACTGCGGATAATTCACATTGGAGACAAGAATGAATTTTGCAAACTGTTTGGCGTGTTTATTTTGCAAGGTGTATTCAAGTCATCACATTGTTTTTATTTTGATGCTTATACCAATTGCTATATCAAAATGGACATGATATTCAGGTCATTCTAGTGTTTATGCCTTGGTTTTATATCTAATCCGACATTCTGAAAACAAAATCAATATTCATATATCCATGGTTGTCTAGCTAGTGGGTGTTGTATTGACTTTAGGGCAAAAATCAATATTCATATATTCATAGTTTCCTAACAAGTGGATTTTGTATTGATTTATCTGGTTACTTAATAAAAATTCAATGATGAAAATGACTGACGCATGATTAGTGACTAGATCCTAGGTCTTAGGTTTGCATCTCATTTTGTACTTTGCATGATTGCATTTATCTTACGATTGCCTAAATCAGCTTGACACTCAAATGATTCTTCAAAACTATGCTAAACACATCATAAGGATTGAGTATTGCACGAAGGTTTTTTTAACAGATGACTAAGCAAGCACCTTGGCTAATTTCAATGTTTTGAACCCATTTTTGGGATCAAAATCAAAATCTGAGATCATTTACTATGTCAAAATCATGATTTAAAATTTTCAGACCCAGGACGGTCGACTACTTGCATATTCAACCTTCAATCATCACAAAAATCCAAAATTCAACTTAACTGTTTATCTTACATCAAACTATTTGAATTTCAACTTGGTCACCCATGGTCAAATCATGGTCAAACCTAGTCAAACTTGGTCTCTAGGACCTCTAAATGATGCAGAATGCATTCTCAAACGTGTATAACCACTTCTCAAATCAATTAACATGCTTCTAAACCATTTAACACTGATTTTTCTTGTCAGATTTTGATTTCCATCCCAAAGGGGGCATGGTATTGCACATCAATCAAGTCTGTAAATCAAATCTTTCCTTGGTAATCAAGACAACAACCACGTCTAGTTGTTGATTCATCAAAATACCTCGTCACTTGGGGCATATCAGATTCATCGAGATCCATATCAATCTAGTATCATAATCAATCTTGTAAACTGTATCAGCTTTTCATAACCATCGATTCATTAGTGTTATTTCCTTGGTTCTTCGTAACTGAAGGGTTCAGATTTGATACCATTTCGATTCCTTTGGATAGTCAAGTCTGGAATTAGGTCACTCACTTCTTCATAATCATAAGGTTCAGAATCAAGCATTTTGATACTTTTTTTGTAATCACCAGTTCATTGTTGCTATAGTTGACATCATCACAATTCTTGGTCAACCAGGACCTAAATTAGCTTTTTCCAATCTTTCAATCAATTTCTATCTCGAAATTGGTTCATCTCTAAAATTAATTTCAAACATAAAAAATAGACTAATCTTTGAACCACTATGCTTCGTACAATGGTTCAAAGAGGGGCAAAATGTAATACCCCAAAAATGGACTATAGGTTCATTAACCTCCTACGTCAAATCAATCAAAATCGACATCAAAGTCCTAACCTAAGGCACATTTGCACATCAGTTTATCAAAAACCTAATTGATTATCTTAATTCTGCATCAGGGAATATTCTTTGAATATTCCTAATTTATCATAATTATCTTTAATTGAATAGTATTTGGTGATAAATGTCATTATTTATCCTAAAGTTGATTAATTGAATATGATGAATATTTAATTAATTAATTTAATTCTGCCACTTAATTATTTAATAAGATTTAATTGCATTTATTCCTAATTAATATTGTTTTATTTCGACAATAAATCAAAATTCTGACAAATAATCAATTGAATATTTATTTAAATGATTTAAAATCAAAGTTGTCAAATTTAATGATTTAATTAGAATAAAGTTTGATTAAATAATTGATTAACCCATAAATCAATTGTTTTAATTCAAAAATCAGTTAAGTGGAAAATAAATCACTTTATTTATTAAATTAATTCATATTAAATCATGCACAATCAGAAAAGTAGTTAACTTTAAATCAATTTTCAATTTCAACTTGTTAACTTTCTAAACTCAACATCTGATGATGAGTTGAAAAAGAGAACTAAACTCTATTTTGAGATAAAAACTGCTTTTACATGATTTTATGAGTTTATTTATTCTTAATTTCTTGTTAACTCAAAAATCAACTTGAGTTTATCAAGAGTGATTTTTGGCTTTTCTCAATGCATCCTCAAGCCTTGGATTTCTATAAAAACAAGGCTCAGCTCTTCACAAAGATCTCTTGAATTTGCACAATTACTCTGGTGAAATTACATACGAAGAATCAAGCTTTTGCGACAGGCGACTTTGTGAGATCAATTCATAGTTTTCATAGTTTTGCATAGTTTTTCATATCAATCCATATCATTGTTAGATGAAATCTGCATATCATTTCATTCAATTCTAGATTAGATTCATATAGTTTTTCATCCTAATTGCATAGAAAATACAAAAATATAGATTAATTTGCATTCATTCTACATTCATCTTTTAGCATTAAATCATTCGTTTAGGTGTTGCATTGTCACTGATCTCAGTCTAATCTAAGAATACATACTCACACTTACTAGAAGGCAGTAAATCACCTAGTTAGCTTAGTTTCAATTACTTACAGATTTTGATTTTGCTAACCTCTAATGTTTTACTGAAGTGTTGTGTCCATAGCTAGGTATAATTTTCACACACAAAATGATTGCTTATTTTCAATTATCAAATTATTTCCTAATTGCTAGTTATTTTTTAGTGTCATTAAAAAAGAGTTTTAGAAGTTTGATTGTTGTCCTAAATATCAAATAACCAATTTTCTTGCAAAATATAAATGTTGGAGTTCAAACAAAAAGGAGAAAGATATGTGTTCATTTCATAAAATAGAAGTAAAGAAATGAATTTATCCACACAAGCAGTGGTTGCTATCAAAACTATAAATTTGAACATTCATTTTAAGATATACAAAAGCTTTTTTATCGATAAAAATAGATACAACAATGAAAATGCATTCATCATGAAACCACACAATCTATGACTTAGGATAATGCAAGCATGCATCTGAATATTAAATGCAAAAATTAAGGCTTTTACATTCTTGTAAATGAAGAAATATACAAAATAAGAAGATAGGGTTAGGCCCCCCATTGCCTGGTATTTTTGTTGTAGGTTATGGTTTTCTTCAATCTAGAGCCTACATCCGAAGTTGTCCTTCAAAAAAGAGAGAGAAAGAGGTGGGGTCAGTTCATGTGAACTAAGCAATAAAGGAACTAAACATGTCAACCTATGTCATCTACTTCCATACACTTACAAGAATGTAAAAAATTAGAATGTAATAAAGAGGAACTCTTGGAAAGAATGATTACATCACTGAAACTACTTTATTTCTTAACAATGTTTGTGTTATGTGTAGAAACGGGTGTGAATATTTTGGGGAGACTATTGAGGGGAGATACATAAGTTACAAGTATGGGACCTTGTAGTTGAACCAAGGTATCTAGTTGAAGACTTGAGGAGATTGTTAAAGGGACATACATTAACTACAAGTATGAAACCTTTCAATCAAATCATGGAGTTGTCAAAGATTAGTTGTTGAAGGGACATGACATTTCATCATGAAACTTTTCATCTCAATAAAATCAATCATCAATTGTTACAAGGACTTATTATATTCTGCATATACCACAGTTTGTTTAAGGAGCTTATCACATCTTATAAGTATTTTGGATTGTTACAGAAAGGTAAATACTACAAATTGATCTTTGGGTTATCTAAATGTTTCATGTTACACATATATTGTAATGAAGAGAAACAATATGAAAGATTGCTACAACAATGAACAGTAAAGAACATGCTATTAAGATACAATCAACATCAAGGGAAAGTACACAAATGAGGAGATTGCTTCTTTATCCAAGAGGATGTAAAGGCCAGGGTGATCAGGTGGTATTCTTATTAGAGATTTCTCAAGAGGATATTGACATGACTAATGAATGGTCATTTTTGGTCCATTTCTACTTTGGAGTGTTTAATCACAATGAAAAAAAATCACTATCCATGTCAAGAATACATACATCAGTTTTTTGCAAACTCTATGGACTAGGGATTTGGTTCATTTTCTTTTTATAAGATTATTTGTGATCATGCAAATGGTTTTCTATGTGATGATGCTTTAACTATGATGGAAAGAGTACAAAATATGTGGATTTGTCAATTTTTGATGCAAAGAAAGAGATTAATCTTGTTGTCCTCAAGAATCAAGGAGAAACATGCTACTTGAATTCATTGCTCAAAACATTGTGTCACATTCCATATTTCAAAGGGCAGTGTTGATGAAGGGTGCTCCCCTTAATACCACAAACACATAACAGAAATAGAGAAACAACAACAATATGCAAGAACAGAAAATTGGCTTCTTATTATCTCCACAAATGTGGAATTACAAACTTTCAGAATTACAATATGCAAAGCCACATGGGCATTCCCTTACAATATTCTGTAGGACAAAGCCTCGAGCTATTACCCAGATCTACTACCCAAAACTATTCTGAACTACCTAAGACAATAATACAGCCTTCCTTATATAGGCAATTTTCCACCGCCTGGAAGGTTCCAGAATTTTAGCCAATAAGGCCGACCAAACTTAGAATTATTTTATTTTACATTTTATTACATCATAGTCGGCTCAAGATAACCTTTGAAACCCGAACAAAAATTTTGAAAAAAAATTATTTTCTGCCAATTCGGGTGGCCCAACTTCCGAAGACCATAAGTCATCACCAGTTGACCCGATCGGCTATTATAACCCCATTTTAGAAATGCCACGAAGCGCTCTACAGGCTTGACCCGCGCAAGCGCCCGTCACCCAAATTTTTGACCTCATTCGAGGCCTCTAAAGCCTTCAAAACTGAGTTCAAAGTTTCTATACCCTGCTGCCAATACCGAAAATCTTCAATATCTTCCAATATACACTTGATCTGGCAATGAAACTTTACTAGTAGGCTTATATGACCAAAATGAACCTCCAAGAAAGAAATCAGATCATTATGAGCACATACAAAAATTACCAAAAATAGTAACTTTCCATAAATAGTAGCTCTCCACAAAATAGCCCTTATTGAATATAAAAAATAGAAATATTTTTTGGGTGATGCAAGATTGCTCTTACACCCAGGATGCTCCTGCATCAGACACCTAGGGTAATTTGAGAAGTGACCCTGTCACGACTCAGGTGTGCAGAGGAAAACCAAGACGGCTAACCTCCTCCTTTGTCAGCCATGATGAATCTTCAACAGGTCATCCTTTCCACTTGACCAGATATTCTTCATATGTCCTGTTCCTTGTGCTTCTACCAACACGACTGTCCAGTATATCTTCGATCTCCTTAGTGTCTGAACTAGTTTCTGGAATACTCCACTGTGCTATTGTGATCTCATCTTCAACACCTCCTTCATGATACTCTGTCAGATCTGAAATGTTAAAAATTGGTGAAATATTTAGCTCAGTAGGCAATTCTACCTCATATGCATTTCCTGAATCATGTTTCTTCAGTATCCTACATGGTCCAAACTTCTTCATTTTCAGCTTGTTATATGTACCAACTAGAAACCGCTCCTTCCGCAAATGAACCATGACTTCATCACCAACCTTAAATTCCTTATACCTCCTTTTCTCATCTGCCTTAGCCTTATACTGTGCGTTCATCTTGGTAATATGCTTCCTTACCTCTTCATGGATGTTCTTCAAGTGTTCTGCAAAATCTTCAACTTCAGCACTACTTATTTCTCCTTTATCTATCTTCCTCAATTCAGATGCATTTCTTGGACTACTTCCATATACAATCTGAAATGGTGATTTACTAGTGCTCCTATTGACAGAATTATTGTATGCAAATTCTACCTGTGGTAAAATCAAATCCCATCCTGTTGGCTTATCTCCAACCAAACATCTCAGCAAATTTCCCAAACTCCTATTCACCACCTCTGTCTGTCCATCAGTCTGTGGATGATGTGATGAACTAAACTTCAAATCTATCTTCAACTTCTTCCACAACGTACGCCAGAAATATCCAACAAACTTAGTGTCCCGATCTGAAACTATGGTCTTTGGCAAACCGTGAAGTCTCACTACTTCTCTGAAAAACAATTTTGCTACATGAACAGCATCATTGGTCTTCTTGCAGGGAATGAAATGTGCCATCTTTGAAAATCTATCAACCACCACAAAAATTGAATCATGTCCCCACTGAGTCCTCGGTAAACCAAGAACAAAGTCCATGCTGATATCCTCCCAAGGCTTCTCTGGTACGGGTAATGGCTGATACAACCCTGTATTCTACTTCACTCCTTTCACCATCTGACATACTCTACAACTCTGTACAAACTTCTTCACATCTTGCTGCAACTGTGGCCAATAATAATTCCCACTAACCAAACCAAGGGTTTTCTCACGACCAAAATGTCCAGCCAATCCTCCACTATGCTTCTCCTTGATGAGAGTCTCCCTCATAGAACTTCGTGGAATGCACAACTGATTCCCTCTGAATAGCATATCATCCTGGATGATGAAATCCAACCATTTTGTCCTGTCTAGAGTAACAGGTTCTGCATAAGCTTTCCAAGCTTCACCAAAATTAGGATCCTCTGGATACAAATTCTTGAGTTCCTTGAACCCAACCACTTCAATCTGCATTTCTGTCAGCAATAGTTGCCTTCTGCTAAGAGCATCTGCAACCCTATTAGACTTTCCACTCTTGTGTTTCAAAACAAATGTATAACTCTGCAAAAACTCAACCCATTTCAAATGCCTTTGATTCAATTTTCCTTGACTATTCAAATATTGCAAAGCTTGATGATCAGTATACAAAACAAATTCCTTAAAAAGTAGATAGTTCCTCCACTTTTTCAATGACTGAACTATAGCATAAAATTCCTGATCATAAACAGAATATTTTCTCTTGGCATCATTTAACTTCTCACTGAAATAAGCAACAGGTTTACCTTCTTGGCTCATAACAGCTCCTATTGCAGTACCACTAGCATAACAATCTACTTGAAACGCCTTATTAAAATCTAGAAGTGCTAAAATGGGTTGTTCTGTAACTTTGTGTTTCAACAACTGAAAACTATTTTCTGCCCCATTAGTCCACTTAAACTCTTTTCTATCCCCTCTCATTGTTTCAGTCAAGAGTCCACAAATACTGCTAAAATTTCTAATAAACTTTCTATAAAAGCTAGCTAGACCATGAAAAGATCTTACCTCAGTAGCACTCCTTGGAGTAGGCCATTCAAGGATAGCTTGTACCTTCTCTGGGTCCATTTTTAGACCTTCTGCTGAAACTACAAATCCCAAATACACTAACTCTTTCTTCACAAAACTGCACTTCTTCAAATTAATCAACAATTTCTCTTCTCTCAACTTCTCAAATACCATACGAATATGCATCATATGCTCATCCAATGTCTTACTAAAGATCAAAATATCATCTAGGTAAACAATGACAAACTTACCCAGAAATTCTTTCAGAACTTCGTTCATGAGCCGCATGAAAGTGCTCGGTGCATTGGTTAGCCCAAAAGGCATGACTAACCACTGATACAGTCCTTCCTTTGTCTTGAAGGCAGTCTTCCATTCATCTCCTTCTCTGATCCGAATCTGATGATATCCACTTTTCAGATCTATCTTTGAGAAATACACAGCTCCACTCAAACAGTCCATAATATCATCCATTCATGGCAATGGAAACCTGTACTTGATTGTGATCTTGTTTATTGCCCTAGAATCTGTACACATCCTCCATTCTCCATTCTTCTTTGGTGCTAATACTGTTGGTACAGCACAGGGACTCAGACTCTCACGGATCAATCCTTTCTGTAACAGTTCATGTACTTGTCTGTTCAACTCCTCACTTTCTGTAGGTGTCATTCTATGTGTTGCCTTACTCAGCAAACTCACTCCTGGGATCAAGTCCATCAGATGACTGATCTTCCTGATTGGTGGTAATCCATCAGGCACGTTATCAGATACAATATCCTGAAACTCATTCAACAAATCTGCAACTTCTACAAGAACATCTTCTACTTCCTCTTTACCAGCTTTTGGAATTAAAGCAAAACATACATGCTCATGCCTCATACCATCTAGGAAATTTCTTCCATCAACAAAAGTTATCCTTGCATTACCACATACCTTTTCTTCAGTCTCCTTCAATGGTTTTAGCTTATGTCGCACTCCATCCTTTGTCAGGGAATAGGTATTTTCACGACCATCATGTACAGCACATCTGTCAAACTGTCATGGTCTACCCAACAACATATGACATGCATCCATAGATATGATATCACACAATACCTCATCTTGGTATCCACCAATCTTGAACTTCACCAAGCATTGTTCATTGACCATGACCTTGTGGTCATCCTGTACCCAGGCAATCTGATATGGATGTGGGTGTTTCTGTCTCTTGAGCTTCAACTTTGTCACCATCTCTTCTGACACCAAATTGTCAGTGCTTCCACTATCAATAATCACATCACAACATTTACCTTCACACTTGCACCTGGTGTGAAACAGGCTCCTCCTTTGCTCAGGTTCATTCTCACCACTCAACAGGACTCTTCTGTTAATCAACGTTTCTCCTCTTTCAGCATCTTCAAAATTTGATGATCTGGCATCTTCATCTACATGTGCAACTCTGGCCTGGCCTTCATTTCTCCTGTCTGTTCTGCCTTGGCGCTGAGGACATTCAAATTCCCTATGACCTTCTTCTCCACAGTGAAAACATGTTCCACGGAAGCCACCTCTTCCAAATCCTTGTCCTCTTCCTCTTCCTCTCTGATCTCTATTATTCTAATCCTGGAAGTGATTGGAATTATTTTCTCACTGATTCTGACTACTACTGGCCTCATCCTTCTTTTTCGGATCCTCATTTCGGCCACCATATGACCGTCCACCAGATCGTCCACCGCGACCTCTTCCGTTTTGTCTGCTCTCAAACTTCTTGTTTAGCTTTTCCTCTACTTTTAGGGCAAACTGGTATGCCTCTTCAATACTTTTCATTCGAACTAGATTCAGCTCCTCCTGAATGCTTGGCCTTAACCCATTAAGGTATCAGGCAACTTTCTCCTTATCAGCTTCTGCGTGGCCTGTTCTGATGAGAAGTCGATAGAACTCCTCTGTATACTCCTGAACAGATCTTCCTGCTTGCTTCAAACTCTGCATTTTCTTCAGTAGGTCAAGCTCATAATCAACAGGAATGAACTACCGCTTCAATTTATCCACCATCTGATCCCATCTCATGATTTTCTCTTTTCCCCTTCTATTTCACTCCAACTGAATCTCTTGCCACCATATCTTCGCATGACCTTTCAGTCTGGCTTTCGCAAATTTGACCCTATTAGGATCCTCAACATCTTCATACTCAAAATATTCCTCACATTCGTTGATCCAATCGATCAATTCTTCTGGGTTAAGATTTCTAGAAAATGTAGGAACCTCAATCTTAGGTCTTTTCCCAATCTTAGAAATGGCCCGAAAAAGTCTTTCTTCCTCCTGGTTCATAATTTTGACTTCTCCTTCTTGATATTCTTCTTCGACTTCATCCTCGCTTTCATCTTTGACATTAAGATTCATTCCTTTGTGAATCTCTTCTTGCAATGCTCGCACTTGTCTCTGCAGCTCTCTAACCTCAAGTGTTACAACACCAGCTCTTCCGCCACGTTCCCTTCGTGGAGGCATTTTCATGATGCGCGCTGAAACCCTAGCCACGGTCTTGGTGCAAACTGCCTCACGGTCGGCGATCTGTTTACACACTCAAGAACTCCTGCTCTGATACCACCTGATGAAGGGTGCTCCTCTATGAATCTCTTCTTGCAATGCTCGCACTTGTCTCTGTAGCTCTCTAACCTTAGGTGTTACAACACCAGCTCTTCCGCCACGTTCCCTTCGTGGAGGCATTTTCATGATGTGCGCTGAAACCCTAGCCACGGTCCTGGTGCAAACTGCCTCACGGTCGGTGATCTGTTTACACACTCAAGAACTCCTGCTCTGATACCACCTGATGAAGGGTGCTCCCCTTAATACCACAAACACATAACAGAAATAGAGAAACAACAACAATATGCAAGAACAGAAAATTGGCTTCTTATTATCTCCACAAATGTGGAATTACAAACTTTCAGAATTACAATATGCAAAGCCACATGGGCATTCCCTTACAATATTCTGTAGGACAAAGCCTCGAGCTATTACCCAGATCTACTACCCAAAACTATTCTGAACTGCCTATGACAATAATATAGCCTTCCTTATATAGGCAATTTTCCACTGCCTGGAAGGTTCCAGAATTTTAGCCAATAAGGCCGACCAAACTTAGAATTATTTTATTTTATATTTTATTACATCATAGTCAGCTCAAGATAACCTTTGAAACCCGAACAAAAATTTTGAAGAAAATTATTTACCGCCAATTCGGGTGGCCCAACTTCCGAAGACCATAAGTCATCACCAGTTGACCCGATCGGCTATTATAACCCCATTTTGGAAATGCCATGAAGCGCTCTACAAGCTTGACCCACGCAAGTGCCCATCACCCAAATTTTTGACCTCATCCGGGGCCTCTAAAGCCTTCAAAACTGAGTTCAAAGTTTCTATACCCTGCTGCCAATACCGAAAATCTTCAATATCTTCCAATATACACTTGATCTGGCAATGAAACTTTACTGGCAAGCTTATATGACCAAAATGAACCTCCAAGAAAGAAATCAGATCATTCTGAGCACATACAAAAATTACCAAAAATAGTAACTTTCTATAAATAGTAGCTCTGCACAAAATAGCCTTTATTGAATATAAAAAATAGAAATATTTTTTGGGTGATGCAAGATTGCTCTTACACCCAGGATGCTCCTGCATCAAGTGTATCACATGCCAATGGAAAATACATCTTCAACTAGAATTCCTCTCACCCTACAACACCTATTTTATAATATGCAAAGTAGCAATGATAGTGTATCCAGAACAGAACTTAGAAGATCATTTGGATAGAGTATATATGACACATATCAGCAGTGTGATGTGCGGAGTTCAATAGAATATTGTGTAATCAGTTAGAAGAGACAATGAAGGGAACCTCAGTTGAAGGAACTTTTTACAAAAAAAAACTATTTGAGGGACATCTCAGGAATAACATAGAGTGCATTCATATGGATTATAAATCTACTAAGCAAGAGCCATTTTATGATCTTCAGCTTGATGTCAAGGGCTGCATGGATTTTTATTCTTCTTTAGATAAATATATTCAAGTTGAGAAACTTGAAGGTGACAATCAAAGTGAAGTAGAGAATGTTGGCTTCTAGATGCTCTGAAGGAAACACATTTTTCTGATTTCCCCCCTGTACTGCAACTTCATTTAAAGCACTTTCAATATGATTATGCCATAAATATATTAGTGAAGATCAATGATAGTGTTTTAGTTCATAGTGGAAGAGCCAATGTTGGACATTATTATGCTTTCATGAGACCTCTAGATTATTTTAGGAATGGTTTAAATTCAATGATGAATGTGTAACAAGAGAAAGCTTGGAAATAGTCTTAGATGAGCAATTTGGGGGAGAAGAGGAAATTTTGGCGATAATGAGATAGTTACATTCCCATGACATTCAAATGCCTATATGCTTGTTTATGTCAAGCACAGTGATAAAGATAAGATTATGTGCAAAATAGATGATGAAGATATCATAAAATACTTAAAGGAGAATTCTATTTCATGACATGCTAACAACAGAGAAAAGAAATAAAATGCAAAAGGTATATGCAATATTTAATTTTAATTTCAAGTAAATTAAAAGATTTAGATTCAACCATATCCACACTCATAAGTACAAAATGTAGCTTAACCAGTCAAATAAAGAAGAAAATGACAATACCTAGATCATGAAACAAAAAATTATCAATTTTTTATGGATTTTATGTGTGGGACTGGACAAAATACTACTATTATAGTTTAAGTTTTTAAATAGGAACATTATGGCAGCATAGAAAACCTCAATAGAAGCAATCCCCCCGTGGTGTTTGTTACTACAAAGTAATCAGTTCTACCAAGCAAGAAGAGAAACAATCATTTCGTTAAAAGTTGATGATTAAACTGGAGAGCAACTTACTAGTGATAGAGAAAAATGGCTACAAACGCAACTATTCATGGTAGTATTCAATAAATCTTCCAACCTTCTATTAGGAATGAATGCTAAATGTTTGGCAGTCATTCTGTAGTAGTTGTTATTGCATTCATGACTATGATTGCCATTGATGTCAACACAGTGATTTACCAAAGACTTGCAGAGAAGTAGACAGAGTTTGGATTAGCACATGTGGGTTATTGTAGTTGGAGATATGTGATGTTGAGGTTATAATCTTTGATATTTTATATGTCTATGGTTAAGAGTGCAGATAGTAATTCATTTATTCATGTAAGTTATGATCATTTTGGTGGAAGCAGTATTCAGGCAGTGTTCCTGAGTAGTGGTATGTGGAAATCGGATGATATCTTCTAATCAGGATGGAATATAGTTTTGTGCAGTTAAAGGGAAGTTGGACACACATTGATAGTGACTTGGATGATAGCATAGATTTTGAGGTCATGTGAGTGAAGATTTATTGTATTTGGAAGCTAACAATTTTGTGTAATTTTGATGTAGCGTATGGAAACTTTTATTTTGCAATTGTATGAAGACTCATTTTTAATTATTTGAGTGTGGTATAAATGAAGGACTATATTCCTTTGTTGAATATAGTTGTGATGTAGTTTTAGTGATGATGTGTGATGTGGCATGCATAAAGTGAAGAAAAGAGCTAAGTATGAAAGCGAATATGTGAAGGAAGACATGCAAAGTACAGAGATCTAAAATTGAGATCTGATGTATCAGTGAGTGCAGTTTGGCATAGTCAAAGAAGAGGTAATATATTATTATACTAAGTAATGCAAATATTATTTGGACAGTGTGTTCAGTGATTGTACTCTGAAGCTGTTTGGACAGTGGGTCCTTCTGTCTTCCATAACTCTTAACAGGGTTAGAATCTTTTAACAAGGATTCACAATCTCCTAACAAGGATTCATATGTACTGAATGTATTTCATAAGACTCCTAACAGAGTCCATTTTCTCACAAGGAATATTCATATTAGTGCATCTTTTGTGGGCATCATTCCCATCGGGGTTTACTCTTTGATCAAGAGTTTCCCTAGTCAACATATCTTGTGTCATTGTGTTATTGTGTATGAATATCTTTCTATGGTTGGTAATTATATTGCTTATATGGTTTAATGTTGTTGAAGATGATAAAATTTACAATTATCTGATAACTTCTTCACCCCCCCCCCCCCCCCTCTTCTTAGTTATCTTGGTGGATCTAACAATTGGTATCAAAGCGGCAGGTCCTTGAAAAATAAGTTTAATAGCTTAAGGAGATCCATGGTGAATTTCAAGAAAGAAAGCCTTAAGTTTGATAGAGTAAATTTTGACAGCTAGAAATAAAAGATAAAGACACACCTACTATGTTTAGGAAAAGGTTATTGGTTGATTACAAAGAATGATAAGAATATCATTGAAGAAGACAATCTTGAAACATGTATTGTTGATGAAAGAGATCTATTCATGTGTAACATACTTGCAAGAGAAGCACTTTTGACAACACTTTCAGAGAATGAGTACAATCAGGTAAAATGTTTGAAAAAGTCTCATGAAATTTGGAAAGCTTTACACTCTACTTTTGAAGGTGATGAACATGCAAAAAGAGTTAGATTACATAATTGGATATGTGCATTTGAAGATATAAGAATGTTGGAAGATGAATCTATTAGAAGCTATATTGGTAGAATGTCAAAAATTATTAAAGGTATAAAATCTTGTGGAGGAACAAAGATAGAGAATGAAGTGATATGGAAAATTCTAAGGACATTGACTCTTGCATTTAAGCAAACAACACAGATGATTGAACAAGTGATACCTTGTACAAAAAACTTTACAAGAGAGACTCTTCTTGGAAGATTGGAAGCAGCAAAAATGAACCTGAGATTATCAGGAGACTTACTAGAATAGAGATAGCATTTTGTGCTCTTATTGTTTTCCCTACTTTGTCAAGAACAATCAGTGTAAGTAGAGATTATGCTAGCAACAGCAGATCTAGAAATGAAGAAGACAAGAAGATTGAAGAAGGCATTGCTTTACTTATGAAAAGAGAACCAAACGGTAAGAAAATATTTAAATGTTGGACTTGTCAAGAATATGGTCATTTTGCATCTAAGTGTCCTAAGAGAGTTAAAAAGTACAGAAGCAATTTCAAACCTAGAAGATCTAAGGAATGTTATTATGCTAATAATGAAGATCTTGAAGCTAGCATTGAAAGAACTTTGAGTGAAAGTGATACTGAGAATAATGATGATATAGGATTTGTAGCAATTAAAGAAGAGAATCTTGAAACTGATGTTAAGGAAGAAAAATCCTTAGTTTCTAAAGTTGAAAAGAAATCTAATTGGATTATAGATAGTAGTTGTTCACATCATATGACTGGAGACATGAAAAAATTCATAAAGTTTAATGAATATGATAGAGGAGTTGTTAGAGTTGGAAACAATGCACCTTGTTTGATTAAAGGTATAGGATCTATTACTCTTGATGGAAAGACTAATATTGATGATGTTTCTTTTGTTGATGGATTGAAACATAATCTTTTGAGTGTTGGACAGTTAGTTGATAAGGGATATCAAGTTTGGTTTACTAAGAAAACTTGTGTGATAAAGGATAAAGATGGAAATCTGTTTGGAACTGGATTTATAACCAGAGGTAATGTATTTCAGTTGAATCCTATTGAGATGACATGTTTGATAACTAAGATTGATGACAGTTGGTTATGGCATAGAAGGTTTTGTCATATAAACTTTGATAACATTGTGAAAGTAAGCACTACACTTATAGTGAGAGATTTACCAAATATTACGAAGCCTACTAACATGATTTGCAAAGAATGTGTAATAGCTAAACAGAAGAGAAGTTCTTTTCCTAGTAAGAAGTTTACATCTATAGAGAAGTTGGAGATTGTTCATATAGATTTGAGCGGTCCTACCAAGACTAGAGGATTCTATGGAGAAAGCTATTTTATGATTCTTGTTGATGATTTTACAAGAATGACCTAGATTGCATTTCTTAAAGAAAAATCTGAAGTATTTGATAAGTTTAATATTGTTAAGAATAAAGTTGAGAATGAATCTAGAATGAAGATTAAATGTTTGAGATCTGATAGAGGTGGAGAATTTACTTCTAGAGAGTTTAACACCTTTTGTGATGAAAATGGCATTAAGAGACAGTATTCAGCCCCTAGAACACCTGAACAAAATGGTATTGTAGAAAGAAGGAACAGATCAGTGACTGAAGTAGCAAGAGCTATGTTGTTTGAGAATGATTTGGCAAAGGTATTCTAGAGAGAAGCAGTGAACACAGTAGTGTATACAATGAACATAGTACAAATTAGAGCAGACACAAACAAGACACCTTATGAATTATGGTTTGGACATGCACCCTCAGTTAAGTATTTTACAATTTTTGGAAGCAAATGTTATATAAAGAGAGCTAATGATATTGGAAAGTTTGATCCTAGAAGTGATGAAGGTATATTTCTTGGATATTCTTTGAAAATCAAAGCATATAGATGTTTCAATAAAAGAACTAAGACTATTGTTGAAAGCGCAAATGTTAAAGTTGATGAAAAGTTCAAAATTTAGGAAAGAATGCTTGATTATGAATCTGATGAAAAAGCTCATCCTAAACCTAACACTGGATCTACTGAATTGTTTTATGAAATTGATAGTGATTTTTTGAATGAAAGCCACATTGAAGCTACTGAAGAACCAACACCTGAAGAGAGATCTAAGACGGTGACACCTAGCAAGAGTTTGTTAAGGAATCATCCTATTGAGAAAATTATTGGAAGCATCAAAAGAGGAGTTCTAACTTGTAATAAGGTACAAGAACAGTTATGTTTGATTTCTCAAATTGAACCTAAGACTGCTAGTGAAGCTTGTGAAGATTAAAGTTGGACTAATGCTATGAAAGAAGAACTAGATCAAATTGAAAAGATCAAGACATGGGAATTGGTCCCTAGACCTAAAGACAAGAATGTTATTGGAACTAAATGGGTATTCAGAAACAAGATGAATGAACAAGGAGAAGTAGTAAGAAAAAAAGAAAGATTGGTATGTAAGGGTTACTCACAACAAGAAGGAATTGACTATGAAGAAACCTTTGCACCTATTGCAAGAATTGAAGTAGTAAGAATGTTTTTAGCTTATGCAGCTTACAAGAAATTCAAAGTATATCAGATGGATGTGAAGTCAACATTTCTGAATGGAGAATTGGAAGAAGAAGTCTACATTGAGTAGCCTAAAGGTTTTCCTTTGACTCAAGAAGGAGACATGGTATGTAAATTGAAGAAAGCTTTATATGGACTTAAACAAGCACCTAGAACTTGGTATGCAAGACTAGATCAGTGTTTGTTAAAATTTGTATTTATAAAATTAATAGCTAATAGAAATCTATACACAAAAGAAATTGAAAATGGTTTGTTAGTTATAGTTATTTTTGTTGATGACATTATCTTTGGAGGAGAAGATGAACCTAGTGACAAATTTGCTGATGAAATTAAGACTGAATTTGAAATGAGTATGATTGGTTAAATGAAATACTTTTTGGAATTAAAAATAACACAAAACAATGATGGTACTTTTGTAAGTCAGGAAAAGTACCTGAATGACTTGTTGAAAAGATTTGGAATGGAGGATTGTAAACTAGTTAGAACACCCATGGTGACCAGACATAAGTTATCTAGCATAGATGAAACACCTATAGTAGAATAGAAGAAATACAGATCTATGATTGGAGGATTGCAATATTTGACTCATACAAGACCTGATATAGCACATTCAGTTGGAATTGTAGTAAGATTTCAAGTTGAACCTAGAGAATCACATTATGCAGTGGTTAAGAGGATACTAAGATATTTAAGAGGCATAGTGGACTATGGACTATGGTATGAAAAATCTTATGATTTTACCCTATGTGCATATACAAATGTTGATTAGGGAGGCAGTGTTGATGATAATAAAAGCACTAGTGGTGGAGCATTTTTCCTTGGAGGAAGATTAGTTTCTTGGCTAAGCAAGAAGAAGAATTGTATCTCACAGAGCACAGCAGAAGCAGAATATGTAGCAGCAGCAAACAATTGTAACCAGATAATTTGGATGAAGCAGATGCTGAAGGATATTGGAATAAAATTTGTTGAGTCTATTGTCATACATTGTGACAATACCAGTACAGTTATTATGTCTAAGAATACTTTATTACATTCTAAGACAAAGCATATAGAGATTAAGTATCATGTTGTAAGATAGAAAGTTGTTGAGAAACAAGTCAGACTTGAGTACATAAGTACAAAGGAGCAGATAGCAGATATATTCACAAAGCCTTTGCCTAAGGATACATTTGAGTATCTAAGAGGTATGCTTGGGGTTATGCCCCAGCCTAATTTTGAGAAGCGATGCAATTGGTTGCATCCGTCTAGTGGTATATGAGCCCTATCTTTCTTCTGGACTAGATGTTGGTACTTCCTCTATGGGGGAGTATGTGTATCTGAGCTGAGTCATGCGGACTCTAATAAATGTATTTTCTGAATAGAGTCTTTTGACATTGAGTTGTTGTTGACATAGTGATGAAATTCCTATCATTGATTTCAATGGAGGAGAAGCATACATGGAAAACAGTATAGAATATCTGTTGGAGAGAACTTAATAGGATAACAAAGCAAGATTTGATTGATGAAGAGGATTTGAAGAAGCAGTGTTGTAGTATTGGATTTTTGGAACATTGGATTTTTTCATCTATGTTGCAATCAATTCCAATGGGGGTGATTGTTAGGAATGAATGCTAAATTTTTGGTAGCCATTCTGTACTAGTTGTTGTTGCATTCATGACTATGATTGGCATTGATGTCAACACAGTGATTTATCGAAGACTTGTAGAGAAGCAGACAGAGTTTGGATTAATGCATGCGGGTTATTGTAGTTGGAGCTATGCGATGTTGAGGTTATACTTTTTGATATTTTATATGTCTATGGTTAAGAGTGCAGATAGTAATTCATTTATTAATGGAAGTTATGATCATTTTGGTGCAAGCAGTATTCAGGTAGTGTTCCTGAGTAGTGGTTTGTGGAAATTGGATGACATCTACTAATCGGGATGGAATCTAGTTTTGCACAGTTAAAGGGAAGTTGGAGACACATTGATAGTGATGTGGATGATAGTGCATATTTCAAGGTCACACAAGTGAAGATTTATTGTATTTGGAAGCTGATAGTTTTGATGTAGCATATGGAAACTTTTATTTTGAAATTGTATGCCGACTCATTTGTAATTATTTGAGTGTGCTATAAAGGAAAGAATGTATTTCCTTTTTGAATATAGTTGTGATGTAGTTTTAGTGATGATGTGTGATGCGGCATGCATGAAGTGAAGAAAAGAGGTAAGTATGAAATTGAATATGTGAAGGAAGACATGTGAAGTACAAAGATCTGAAATTGAGATATGATGTATCAGTGATTGTGGTTTGGCACAGTTAGAGAAGAGGTAACATATTATTTTGTTGAGTAATGCAAAGATTATTTGGACAATGTGTTCAGTGATCTTACCCTTAAGTTGTTTGGACAGTGGGTCCTTCTGTCTTCCATAACTCTTAACAGGGTTAGAATCTTTTAACAGGGATTCAAAATCTCCTAACAAGGATTCATATGTACTGAATGTATTTCATAAGACTCCTAATAGATTCCATCCTCTCACAAGGAATATTCATATTAGTGCATCTTTTGTGGGCATCATTCCCACCGGGGTTTACTCTTTGATCAAGAGGTTCCCTAGTCAACATATCTTGTGTCATTGTGCTATTGTGTATGAATATCTTTATATGGTTGGTAATTATATTGCTTATATGGTTTAATGTTGTTGAAGATGATAAAATTTATAATTATCTAATAACTGATTCAACCCCCCCCCCCCCCCCCACTCTCAGTTATCTTGGTGGACTTTACTTGCTAACACCTTCACCATGGTGAATGGAAGTGTAGACACCTAAAAATCCTTTAGAAAATAAAGTATTTTTATTTTCTAAAAACTCCTGATGACATCATCATTTATAAATTAATTATTTATTTAATTTATTTATTTATTTTTATGCCATTAAATCCCTTTATCTTAATTAAAAATATTTAATCAAGAAATCCCTCCCAAAAATGTTTAAATCTTATTTAAACATTATTTCTCTATTTATTAATTATTTAATTAATAAATTAACCAAAAATCCCAAAATAAATTATTTATTTATTTTTTGCCCAAAACTTGGCCAATTTCCTCAAGACCACTAACCTCTTCTGGAATCTTCTAATCCTTCTTTAATTTTGATTAAAGACTAATCCCATCATTCCTTAACCCTAATCCCAACTCAAGAATATTTAATTAAGATTAAATATTAATCCTAATCCTAATCCCCCCCTAACCTTGTCACATTCCCTAACCAAGGTTATCCAACTCCTAAGCTTAACCCAAAGTCAACAAACTTCTAGAAACTTCTCTTACATGCATTAAATGCATTTAAAGCCTCCTTATCCCTCTTACATGCATTTATGATGCATTTAAGAAGCTCCTCACCCCTTTCTTACACCCTTTGACCTTAGGCACATTTCCCAAATTGTGCACATCCCTCCCATCTTTCAACCCAATGCCATTGTGACACTTGTCACAAGGAGGTGGCCCTGAACTAGCACAATCCATGTGCTCCCCTTTGAATGAATCTTGGCCTCTTAAGGATTTTGATCCTGGCCACTCATTCCTCCTTCCCAAATCTTATAAATGCTCCTCCTTCCAAGAGAAAATTAATTAGCTTAGTCTTTCATCTTCAATGCATTGTTGTCATGCTCTTTTACTTCTAACTTTAGCATAATCAATCCTAATTTAGCTTACTTTCAAGCATTTTAGCTCATCTTAATATAGCTTTAATGGATTAACCAAGTTTCTTCCATTGTTTTGCATAAGCATAGCATCATATCACATCTCTATTTGGTCTAAAATCAATCTTAGCATAAACATCATGTAGCTTAACCTTCATTTCAGCATCATTTGGATCCTTGTGGCCTTAGGGGCAAATCAGGTGTTTTATACCTATTTTGTGCCATTTATGAGGTTTTTCATGGATCTCAATCCATCCTAAAATGCATAAGAAACATGCTCCATACGAATAGAGAGCACACCCACATCCCCTTAAGCAAGAGCAAATCAAACAGTGCTTGGGTGCACCTGTTTCAGCTCAATCTGAGGTGGCTTAGCTTAGAGTTTCTTTGTTTTGGATTGATTTCATGCTAGATTAAAATCTAAATCTTTGTTTGGTTTGAAAACTTTCAGAACAGGTATCCTCAAAAGCCTTGCTCACAAGAAGAAATGCCAACAAAGAATGCCTACTATATACCTAGCAAGGAGTGGTGGTAGTATAGGTAGAAGAGGTATCACATAACTTCAAACCCCAGCAAAAAATTGTGGCTAAAGAGGAACAAGGCAACAGCCATAGACAAGAGCTTCAACATTTGAACCAATAAATAACAAGCAATGAGCAGCATGAGAGATGCTAACATAAAATCATCAGTCTCCAAACCCTCACGACAGCGGCTGGGAGCTAGGAAGAGCAGGGCAAACAAAAATAAGTCAAATGATATATATGTATCCCGTGCAAGGATTGCTTTATTTTTTATTCTTTTGGTCTTTTCTTCTTGCACTCCTTAGATTATTTTTTAATGCCTTAGGTTGGGATGGCTATAGTTTTAATATCTATTTACATTAGAGTTTAAGTTTATAAATTAATGAATATTTTATTATATTCATTAATTTATAATTTTAAACTCTAATGTTAATAGATATTCTCTTTTAATTTTAATTTGATAAAATAAAAATGAAATTATATTCATGTTAAATATAATAAATATTATTAAGATTAATAGAATATAATTTATATTGTTGAATTATTATTTCATTATTTTTATTTATACTTATTATTTTTATCATGAATATAATTTTTTTTTTGTTTTATTTTTGTTGAGAGTTTATTAAATTATTTATTTATTGTTTAAAAATGAATCTAAACGTACTTAATTTAAAATAGATAGTGTTAACTATTTATTTTAAATAAAAAGTATATTAAAATTCATTTTATAATAATAAATAAATAAGTTAATGAGTGTATAATTTATTTGTTAATTATTACCTAATATATCTAATTCTCAAACAAATAGGATTTATATATTTTTTTTAATTGAATATATTATAATATTGTTAAGTACTAGTAAATAAATATATTAATAGATTGGTGTTCTTGCTTGAGGAGAGTTTTCTTTTTGCACAATTATTGTGAATAATAATAATAGTTTGTCAATATTATAAGGCAGACATTATTAATTATTCAAGTGCAGCTAGGAGTTTTGGTCTAGGAGTTAGATTTCAAGTGCAGCTAGGAGTTTTGGTCTAGGAGTTAGATTTAGGTTGTGTCATGCTTGTCTAGGGTTATCATATCAGTTGGTTGCCTATTCTATGCTGACTCAAGGGAGATTTTTCTTGTTCATGATCAGTTATGGGGTAGTTTAGGCCTATTTTTAGCACTTTGGAGGCATTTTGGTGATAGCTATCAGTTCATCATCATTTGGGAAGCCATTTGTAGCTGTTTGGTCATAGTTTCTTGCAGTTACATCCCTATTTTGGTGGGATTTATTCTCATATCCAACCCCCACATTTTCTGCATGTTTTTTAGAGGATCTTGAGTAGTTTTGAGTGGTTTTTCAGTTGGGGATGGCTTGGTAGAGTTAGAGGAGAACTTAGACTTCGGTTTCTGGTAGTTTAGCTCCTGATTTTATAGGCTTTTCTTATGCATCCGACCCTTAGAGATCTGTGGTCTATATTATTATTTTTTGACCTCATTTAAAGAACCTTCTTTTTGGCTCACATGTTTTGCACATTGTATACTTGTGAGAAAATTGTAAGGGCATTTTGTAGCAGAGATTTTTTCAGCATTGATTATATTGATACAATGGTTTCTTCTCATTGATTTGGGTGCAATATTATGGGTTTTTCTTGCTTATCTATTGTGTTATCTTTCATTCAAGCTATATTCCTTATTGTATATTCAAATTTTGATACTTGTTATTACATGTCTGTGTTTGTTTCCTAACTCTTTTGCAAAAAATAGGTGAAGCTTAGTTTCCCTTTCCAAGCAAAAGATTCTAGGTCCTTGCATAGAATCATTTTTGTAATTGCATATTTTTCTGAGCATTGAGAGTCATCGGTGTCTTATGTGATTTGTGTTGATTCATTTAAAGTTACATACAAATCATTCATTTATCACCTCATTCAATTTTTAGGTATTCATATTTTTCTCATCCCTTTTCCCACATACATTTTTAGCTTTAGGTGAGCATTACTTAGGAACCAGCCTATCTTCCAAAGATTTTTCTCTCATTTTAGGACAACCCACCTATTAGAAAGTAAAGTCCACCAAGATAACTAAGAGGGGGGGGGTGAATCAGTTATCAGATAATTATAACTTTTATCATCTTCTACAGCATTAAACCATATAAGCAATATAATTACCAACCATAGAAAGATATTCATACACAATTACCCAATAACACAAGATATGTTGACTAGGGAACCTCTTGATCAAAGAGTAAACCCCAGTGGGAATGATGCCTACAAAAGATGCACTAATATGAATATTCCTTATGAAAGGATGGACTCTGTTAGGATTCTTATGAAATACATTCAGTACATATGAATCCTTTTTAGGAGATTTTGAATCCCTGTTAAAAGATTCTAACCCTGTTAAGAGTTATGGAAGACAGAAGGACCCACTGCCCAAATAGCTTCAGGGTAAGATCACTGAACTCACTGTCCAAATAATATTTGCATTATTCAATAGAATAATATGTTACCTCTTCTTTGACTTTGCCAAACCACACTCACTGATACATCAAATCTCAATTTCAGATCTCTGTACTTCGTATGTCTTCCTTCACAAATTTGCTTTCATACTTAGCTCTATTCTTCACTTCATGCATACCACATCATACATCATCACAACTCTCTCTATATCCTCAACAAGGAAAAACATTCCTTCCTTTATACCACACTCAAATAATTACCAATGAGTTGGCACTCAATTACAAAATAAAAGATTCCACATGCTACACCAAAATTACATAAAACTATCAGCTTCCAAATACAATAAATCTTCACTCATGTGACTTCGAAGTTTGTTCTATCATCCACATCACTGTCAATGTGTCTCTAACTTCCCTTTAACTGTGCAAAGCTAGATTCCATCCCGATTAGGAGATATCATCCGATTTCCAAAAATCGCTACTCAGGAACACTGCCTGAATACTGCTTCCACCAAAATGCTCATAACTTTCATGAATAAAAGAATTACTATCTACACTCTTAACCATAGACATATAACAAATCAAAGAGTGTATCCTCAACATCGCATAGCTCCAATTGCAATATACCATGTGTGCTAATCAAAACACTGTCTGCTTCTCTGCAAGTCTTCGATAAAACATTATGTTAACATCAATGACAATCATAGTCATGAATGCAACAAAAACTACTAAAAAATGGGTGCCAAATGCTTTAGCATTCATTACTAACAATCTCCCCCATTGGCATTGATGGAAAAATAGATGAAAAACATCCAATGTTCCAAAAATCCAATACTACAACACTACTTCTTTAAATCCTCTTCATCAATCAAATCTTGTTTCGTTATCCTGTTTAGTTCTCTCATATTGTTTTTCTCATATATTTTTTCATGCATACTTCTCCCCCATTGACATCAATGACATAAATTTCATCACTATGTCAACAACAACTCAATGTCAAAAGACACTATTTAAAAAAAAAAAACATTTACTAGAGTCCTCATGACTCA
The DNA here is from genome assembly GCA_027943335.1 of Chamaecyparis obtusa. NCBI lineage: Eukaryota > Viridiplantae > Streptophyta > Pinopsida > Cupressales > Cupressaceae > Chamaecyparis > Chamaecyparis obtusa. Next base: position 3,294,080 of record BSBK01002490.1, on the reverse strand, counting down.
GCTCAGATACACATACTCTCCCATAGAGGAAGTACCAACATCCAGTCCAGAAGAAAGATAGGGCTCATATATTACTAGACAGATGCAACCAACTACATCACTACTCAAAAGTAGGCTGGGGCATAACCCCAAGCATACCTCTCAGATACTCAAATGTATCCTTAGGCAAAGGCTTTGTAAATATGTCTTATATATGTTCCTTTGTGCTTATGTACTCCAGTCTGACTTCTTTCTTAATAAATTTCTCTCTTACAACATGATACTTGATCTCTATATGTTTTGTCTTAGAATGTAGTACAGGATTCTTAGACATATTGACTATACTAGTGTTGTCACAATGTATAACAACAAGTTCAACAAATTTAATTCCAATATCCTTCAGCATCTGCTTCATCCAAATTATCTAGTTACAATTGTTTGCTACTGCTACATACTTTGCTTCTGTTGTGCTTTGTGAAATACAATTTTTCTTCTTGCTTAGCCAAGAAACTAATCTTCCTCCAAGGAAAAATGCTCCTCCACTGGTGCTTTTCTTATCATCAACACTACCTCCCCAATCAGCATCTGTATATGCACATAGGGTAAAATCATCAAATTTTTCATACCATAATCCATAGTCCATTGTGCCTCTTAAATATCTCAGTATCCTCTTTACTGCTGCATAATGTGATTCTCTAGGTTTAGCTTGAAATCTTGCTACAATTCCAACCGAATGTGCTATATCTGGTCTTGTGTGTGTCAAATACTACAATCCTCCAATCATGGATCTGTATTTCTTCTGCTCAACTATCGGTGTTTGATTTGTGCTAAATAACTTATGTTCGGTTACCATAGGTGTTCCAACTGGTTTACAGTCCTCCATTCCAAATCTTTTCAACAAATCATTCAAGTACTTTTTTTGACTTACAAAGATACCATCATTGTTTTGTGTTATCTATAATCTCAAAAAGTATTTCATCTCACCAATCATACTCATTTCAAATTAAGTCTTCATTTCATCAGCAAATTTGTCACGAGCCTCATCTTCTCCTCCAAAGATAATGTCATCAACAAAAATAACTATAATCAACAAACCATTTTCAATTTCTTTTGTGTATAGATTGCTATCAGTTGTACCTTTAGCAAATCCAAACTTTAACAAATACTTATCCACTCTTGCATACCAAGTTCTAGGTGCTTTCTTTAGTCCATATAATGCTTTCTTCAGTTTGCATACCATGTCTCCTTCTTGAGTCAAAGGAAAACCTTCAGGCTGCTTAATGTAGTCTTCTTCTTCCAATTCTCCATTCAGAAATGTTGACTTCACATGCATCTGATACACTTTGAATTTCTTAAAAGCTGCATAGGCCAAAAACATTCATACTGCTTTAATTCTTGCTACTGGTGTAAAATTTTCTTCATAGTCAATTACTTCTTGTTGTGAGTATCCCTTACATACCAATCTTTCTTTTTTTCTTACTACTTCTCCTTGTTCATTCATCTTGTTTCTAAATACCCATTTAGTTCCAATTACATTCTTGTCTTTAGGTCTAGGGACCAATTCCCATTTTTTGTTCTTTTCTATCTGATCTAGTTCTTCTTTCATAGCATTAATCCAATGTTTATCTTCACAAGCTTCACTAGTAGATTTAGGTTCAATATGAGAAATCAAACATAAATGTACCTTATTCTAAGTTAGAACTCCTCTGTCCAAACTTCCAATAAGTTGTTCAATAGGATGATGTCTTGATAAATACCTATTCAGTGTCATAGTCTCAGATCTTCCTTCAACTGTAGATTCTTCTCTAGATTCCTCTCTGGTCTCTTCAGCATGGTTCTCATTCAACAATTCACTGTCAGTCTCATAGAATAATTCAGTAGTTTTAGTGTTAGGCTTAGGATAAGCTTCTTCATTAGATTCATAATCAAGCATTCTTTCTTGAATTTTGAAATTTTCATCAACTTTAACATTTGTGCTCTCAACAATAGTTTTAGTTCTCTTATTGTAACATCTATATGCTTTTCTCTTCAAAGAATATCCAATAAAAATACCTTCATCACTTCTAGGATCAAACTTGCCAATATCATCATCTCTCTTTATATAACATTTGCTTCCAAAAATTCTAAAATACTTAACTGAGGCTGCATGTCCAAACTATAATTCATAAGGTGTCTTGTATGTGTCTGCTCTGATTTGTACTTTGTTCATTGTATATACTGTTGTATTCACTGCTTCTCTCCAAAATGTCTTCGCTAAATCATTCTCAAATAACATAGATCTTGTTGCTTCAATCACTGATCTGTTTCTTCTTTCTGCAATACCATTTTGTTCAAGTGTTCTAGGGGCTGAAAATTGTCTCTTAATACCATTCACTTCACAAAAAGTGTTAAACTCTCTAGAAGTAAATTCACCACCTCTGTCAAATCTCAAACATTTAATCTTCATTCCATATTCATTCTCAACTTTGTTTTTAATGATCTTAAACTTATCAAATGCTTCAAATTTTTCTTTCAGAAATGCAATCCACATCATTCTTGTAAAATCATCAACAAGAATCATAAAATACCTTTCTCCATAGAATCCTCTAGTCCTAGTAGGACCGCTCAAGTCTGTATGAACAATCTCCAACTTCTCTGCCGATGTGAACTTCTTACTAGGAAATGAACTTCTCTTCTACTTAGCCATCACACATTCTTTGCAAATCATGTCAGTAGGCTTCATAATTTTAGGCAAATCCCTTACTGCAAGTGTAGTACTCACTTTCACAATATTATCAAAGTTTATATGACAAAACCTTCTATGCCATAACCAACTGTCATCAATCTTAGTAATCAAACATGTCATCTCAGTAGGATTCAACTGAAATACATTACCTCTGGTTCTAGATCCAGTTCCAATTAGATTTTCATCTTTATCCTTTATCACACAAGTTTTCTCAGTAAACCAAACTTGATATCCCTTATCAACTAACTCTCCAACACTCAAAAGATTATGTTTCAATCCATCCACAAAGTAAACATCATTAGTATTAGTCTTTTTATCAAGAGTAATAGATCCTATACCTTTAATCAAACAAGGTGCATTGTTACCAACTCTAACAACTCCTCCATCATAATTGTTAAACTTTATGAACTTTTTCATATCTCCAATCATATGATGTGAACAACCACTATCTATAATCCAATCAGCTTTCTTTTCAACTTGGGAAACTAAGGCTTTTTCTTCCTTAACATTAGTTTTAGAATTTTCTTCTTTGATTGCTACAAATCCTATTTCATCATTATTCTTAGTATCACTTTCACTTAAAGTTCTTTCAATACCAGCTTCAAGGTCTTCATCATTAACATAATAACATTCCTTAGATCTTCTAGGCTTTAAATTATTTATGTACTTCTTAACTCTCTTAGGACATTTAGATGCAAAATGACCATATTCTTGACAAGTCAAACCTTTAAAAAATTTCTTACCGTCTAGTTCTCTTTTCACAAGCAAGGCAATACCTTCTTCAATCTTCTTGTCTTCTTCATTTCTAGATCTACTGCTGGCATAATCTCCACTCACATTGATGCTTCTTGACAATGTAGGGTGAACACTAAGAGCACTAAAAGTTGTCTCCATTCTTGGTAAGTCTCCTGATAACATTAGGTTCATCTCTATTGCTTCCAATCTTCCAAGAAGAGTCTCTCTTGTAAAGTTCATAGTACAAGGTCACTTCATTCTCTGTCTTTGTTCCACCACAAGATTTTATCCCTACAACAATTTTTGACATTCTACCAATATAGCTTCTAACAGATTCATCTTCCAACATTCTTATATCTTCAAATGCACATATCTGATTATGTAATCTAACTCTTTTTTCATGTTCATCACCTTCAAAAGTAGAGTGCAAAGCTTTCCAAATTTCATTAGACTTTTTCAAACATTTTACCTGACTATATTCATTCTCTGGAAGTGCTATCAAAAGTGCTTCTCTTGCAAGTATGTTACACATGAATAGATCTCTCTCATCATTAGAGCATGTCTCAAGATCATCTTCTTCAATGATAGTCTTATCATTCTTTGTAATCAACCAATAACCTAGTCCTAAACATAGTAGATGTGTCTTCATCTTTTCTTTCCAACTGTCAAAATTTACTCCATCAAACCTAGGGCTTTCTTTCCTTAAATTCACCATGGATCTCCTTAAGCTGTTAAACCTCTCTTTCAAGGACCTGCTGCTTTGATACCAATTGTTAGAAAGTAAAGTCCACCATGATAACTAAGAGGTGGGGGTGAATTAGTTATTAGATAATTATAACTTTTATCATCTTCAACGGCATTAAACCATATAAGCAATATAATTACCAACCATAGAAAGATATTAATATACAATTATGTAATAACACAAGATATGTTGACTAGGGAACCTCTTGATCAAAGAGTAAACCCCGGTGGGAATGATGCCCACAAAAGATGCACTAATATGAATATTCCTTGTGAAAGGATGGACTCTATTAGGAGTGTTATGGAATACATTCAGTACATATGAATCCCTGTTAGGAGATTTTGAATCCCTATTAAAAGATTCTAACCCTGTTAAGAGTTATGGAAAATAGAAGGACCCACTGCCCAAACAGCTTCAGGGTAAGATCACTGAACTCACTATCCAAATAATATTTTCATTATTCAATAGAATAATATTTTACCTCTTCTCTAACTATGCCAAATTGCACTCACTGATACATCAGATCTCTGTACTTCGCATGTCTTCCTTCACAAATTTTCTTTCATACGTAGCTCTATTCTTCACTTCATGCATACCGCATCACACAACATCACAACTCTCTCTATGTCCTTAACAAGGAAAAACATTCCTTCCTTTATACCACACTTAAATAAATACAAATGAGTCGGCACTCAATTACAAAATAAAAGATTCCACACGCTACACCAAAATTACATAAAATTATCGGCTTCCAAATACAATAAATCTTCACTCATGTGAATTCAAAGTTTGTGCTATCATCCATGTCACTTTCAATGTGTCTCTAACTTCCCTTTAATTGCACAAAGCCAGATTCCATCATGATTAGGAGATATCATCCAATTTACAAAAACCGCTACTCAGGAACATTGCCTGAATACTGCTTCCACCAAAATGCTCATAACTTTCATGAATAAAATAATTATTGTCTGTGCTCTTAACCATAGACATATAACATATCAAATAGTTTATCCTCAATGTCACATAGCTCCAACTACAATAGACCACATGTACTAATCAAAACATTGTCTGCTTCTCTGCAAGTCTTTGGTAAAACACTGTGTTGACATCAATGACAATCATAGTCATGAATGCAACAACAAGTCCTACAGAATGGGTGCCAAACACTTTAGCATTCATTCCTAACACCACCACTTGAGAGAGTTTCCATGTTTCAATAGGATAGCTAGATTCATATCAAAGCTATAAGCACAATCTTGATTAAAAATAATTTTTGGGATGCCCAGTGGAATACAAACTGCTACACAGTTCTTGCTAAATTATTTACATTATTAGTTTGTATTGTTGTTTTGGTGTAAACAAAATTATTTCAGCCTTTTAGAAGAATTATTTTATAACACTTGGTGGCTCTGCAGAGAAAATCTACTAGTTTCAAAAGATCAAGTGCTGGTATTTTTTAAATCATTTTTTATATTCAGATTTCCAACTTATTATATGAAAAAATATGTCAAATTATTGTGGGCAACAAGAATTCCTACCACCTTATCATGAAAATAATTCTCAATGGGCTAATCATCAGCTGTATCAAAATCATTTGAAGCATAGTTTTAGTCCAATTATCATGTTATATCAGGCTATCAATATGTTCAATTTTCCCCAAATCAATATGCCCCTGCCCAATTTCCCGATCATCCCAAGATCTTCAACTTCAACAATAATTTCAAGATCTTAGGAAGTAACAAGATATTCTGTAAAGTTTACTACAGGATTTCACCAAAAAGATTCATGATATCAAAAGGGAGTGTGAGATCCAATCCTAGTTAGAGGAATGCTCGTATCAAGCTTATATGCACAAGTAAGAGTATTCAGATCAGCAAGCTTATCTTCATGAACAAGAGATTTTAAGATGGTTGAAAGCCCAAAATGAAAAGTATGAAGAGGAGTTAATAGCTACAGAGGAAGAAACCTACCCACCTGATATTTTCCTGAATCCATTTTTTAAAATAGGAATTCCTATGATTAGCACAATAGGATTTGTGGAGGATTCCCCTATACTTAAGAAATTTTAGCCAACATTACATCAGGAACAACCTTTTTGTTGTCAAGAGAACCCACAAATTATACAAGTTTTTCTAGCAAGTTCTCTTGAAACTTTGAAGACTTGTTCCCAAGAGCAAGATAAGGAATTGTTTGAGCATAGCAAGCTTGTTCAACTAAATATAGAGAAGGGAAATGAAGATCAATGGTATAAAGAACAACTAATATAGTTTGAAGAATACTTACAGCATAAAATTATTGTTCAAGAAGAAAAAATGAAATTGAAGCTTGTTGAACAAAAAATTGTCTAGCACAAGATTCCAAACTTCATACATTTTATGGAAGATCTGCCACAAGAGGTAGAGGAGGCAACACTTTTAGAAATACCAGTTCTTAATGATGGAGAGGCTAACATTTTCAAGGTTCACCTATTTTTTCTGATGAACTACCAGGTTTTGTAAGTGATGAAGAAGAGGAAATTCAAATTGTTCTCACATCATTAATAGATCAGCAAGAGGAGCCTCGGGACATTAATGTTTTGGTCATGCATGACACTGACAACAAGGTAAATATCAATCCTCTTCCATGCAAAGGTAAAAATAAGGATGATGAGTATACTTTTTTGGATGATTTGGAGGTATTTATGATAGAATTAGATGTTCATTATTCATCTTCTCATAAAGAAGAATAGGTTCAACAAGTTGTTGAACACATAATGGTTGCTAAGATTCAGAAAAAGCATGAGAATGAAATTGACAATGGGATTATCCAAAAGGAGACAAGTGTAGGTAGTGTTGAGAAGAGGTTTCAAGAGTCTAATTTGGTTCAAATAGTACAAGGAAATTAGTAGATCATTAATGATCAAGAGGTTTGCAATCAGCAATATCAGGTAGATGAACTAATTACTCTTTCTCCTAATTATTTTGAACTTGAATTCTCCAATCACAATGGTAGGGTGAATGAAGATATAATTGAAGTAACAAAAATTAGTAGCAGTATTCTAGAATTTATTGTTTCTAGGGGTTATCCAATCGGGCATATTTTTAGAATGGGGTATGAGTTTGAGATTCGAGTTATAGAACAACAAATCTAGTATTCACCTCAAATCAACATTGATTTTAATCAAATCCAAGAGTTATGTGACATATATATTCATTTACAAGATATGCTTCAAGAATTAAAAAACTTTAAAGTTATATTGTATATCTCTTTAGTTACCTGTGTGCATGTATCTCATCCATTGTTGGTGAGAAAAGGAAACTATTTCAATCAATCTATATCTAAGGTTTTGATGATTGATTAGTTTAGGGTAGCGTAGAGGTTTTTAGTTTCTATTGTTTCATTTTCCTCTAAGTGCTTTCAACACATGTTTCAGTGGGTAGTTTTCTAAAAGCTGAAAGATTGATTACTTCATAGTCAAAATATTATGAAATATACACATTAGTTATAATGCAAAACATGTTAGGAATGGGAACACTAAGAGGGGGGGGTGAATCAGTGTTCACTATATTTAATCTTTTTCTTAATACTTGAAACTTAACTTGAATGCTTAAGTACTAAAATGAGCATTCACATAAACAAGATACATAAACACAACACATAATGCCAATATGGTTATGGGGAAACCCAAATAGGTAAAAACCCTGGTGGTAATTGAAACCCACTAAGAACTGCACTAGTGTCCTATGATCCTTGTTAGAGGATCTACAACCCTGTTAGGAGTTATTCTTTACAATGCTTTTAGTACAATGACCTTGTCAAGGGTCGGACCCTATTAGGAGTCTTTTAAAATAACCCTACTAGAGGTGGGAACACACTATCCTAGAGCTCACTTCTCAAGTGGTGAAGGCTACAACCTTCTAATCTCAGATACACACTATATCTGTTGGATGAACTAGTGTTGTGACACTGGTTTTCTGATCAGTTCCTTTGATGTGTTAATGCTTTGACCTCTTGCAAATATCTAATGTATTATAACTACTCTTTGCACACTTTATCTCTATTTATCTTATCTCTATATCAACTTCCATGTTTATTACAAAGGGCACATCTCATAGTTATATGCACTCATCAAAATAATTAACTAGGTCAGCCTATAACCAATTACATACAATGCTTCCAAGTGAATTGGCTCAAGCGTGTTTATAAAAAAATAAAATTACATGTCTACAACTTAATTACAATAGGTGCATAGCCTTTACAAAACAATATTATAACTGCTAAACAAAATACTACCATTCGGTTGCATACTCTGTTATGTTCTAGCATTCGTTGTCTATGTAACTTCAATTGTCTGTATCTTTGTCATATTGTATCTTCCGATCATGTGCTCTTAGACTTAGCATGAATATACTCTTACCATTTTATCTTCAAGGGTGCATACCATAAATCAGTCATACACATGTGCTAATGCTCTGACCTTCTAGTAATCTACTAACTGTCCAGTCTTATGTACTTAGCCAAATTCTGATCTTCTGATAATGTGCGCTGACTCCAAAATACTATATGACTTTTTTTACATAATTAAAACACTATATTTAGTCATATACAATAGTATATTCAACTTTCCAACAATCTCCCCCTTTGTCATTGATGGAAACAAAGGAATATGGCAAAGTTACTAACTGTACCCTTATAAAAAAAACTTTTTAACATACTTTATCTTATATCTCCCTTAGACTCTGTACTATACATCTTCTTTACATATAAGACTCCAAGACTCCATATTCTATACACAATACTCCCCCTTTGACATTAATGACAAAGGTGCTTAAAAAAATGTATCTCTACAAGTACTTACAAAGAAAGTACATCTAGATATGCAATCTACAAATTGTGGATCTCTTATTTCCAAAATGCAATCAGTGCATTAACAATTTGGAGATGGACACATGAGACATATGTCAACTTCTCCATCTTCTCCAAATCTATGCTAGGACCTTGATCATATGTCACCGTGGTGGCATCGATCTCCTTGATGTTCTGATTAAGTACATCTAGAGAGGGTGCAAGAGCATTCCTGAGCTATGTTTGCCTTGCCCTTATCTTAGACATCTCTTTCTCATCTTTTTCAATCTTGTCTATCTATCCTTCATACACATTATTACACATGTTGACATCAATGGAGGGATCTTCCACTAATTTCCTTACATTTTTTATCATTTCTTCTACCTCTTGGATCTTCTTGTATAGAGCAGTAGTTAACTTATCCTGGTTCATACAGTCAGCAATAATCTTCCTGCCCTTTGCTTCAAACTCCTTCAAAGATACTTGACCAATCTTTAGTGAACTTAGGTCAAATGCAAAGTTGCTAACCAATTCACTTAGCCTCTTCTTCATATATTTCTCTTCTGCAACTAGGGATGCAGATTCTTCCAGGCTAGAAAAATTAATCTTGAAGTTTGAAAGAATTGTGCTTACATCATCAACTGAATGGACCTTAGACACTTTCTTGTCTGAAGGTAAAAAGTTCAAAATGTTGACTAATTCAAAAAACAAAGGATTCCTCATCACCTATTTTTATTTTTCTTTCTCCATGGCTAGGAAACTAATCTTAAGTAGGTCTTCTTCTCCCCAAGAGTCCAAGCTAGTGGTGTCTGGTGTCAAACTTGACAACAAAGATACAGAAGGTAATGGAGTGATAGGAGTGCTATCCATCACTTCTTGTTTTACTTTGATTGGAATCTCAATAGATGGCTCATCTATTTTCTCACTTTCTTTCATTTCTTCTTCTCCTTTCTCCTTTTATGTTTCCTTTTCTTCTTTTTCATCTGTTATATCCTCAATCAATACTTCTTCTTGCTTATTAGGAGTGACACCATGTAGAGTCTCAACCTCTTGTGTGCTTACAAAGGCTTCTTCAAACTTATCCAAATAAATGTATGTGGCCTCCATAGAAATTTCTACATTATCAATAAAAATTGTATCATCTTTTTGAGTCTCTGTCATGGGCGCAGACTTTTCTACCTCTGTAGGTGTTTCAACTGTAGGTGTTGAATCTTGAGGACCTATAAATGGTACATTTATGGTCTCTGAAACCTTGGCTACCTTTGTGGGCACTTGATTTGTGGGTGCAGTAGGTGGGTACATGTGCCTATTCAAAAAAACTTTCTCAAAGGCTTTCTCTATTTCCTTTGCAACCAACTCATAATTCTTATCCATGATATGTAGTGTTCTAGACTTGGTTTTGAGGTGCAGCTTCACTAGATCTAGCAACAAATTTTTCTCCTCTAGAGAACATACTGGGAGGCTTTCATCTAGAATTTTCTCTCTTATTCTTAGATCTTCCTCAATTTCCTATCTCTTCAAGAATTCCAAAATGTTCCATACATTGTCTGGAATCACTGTCTTCAGTTCTAGGACTATCTTCTTAAACTTTAGCATATGTTTGATAATCATTCCATGAATCTTTGATTTTTCAATCTCATTGTACTTCTCATAGAATTTTCCTATCTAATCAATTCTTCCTTCCTCAATTATCCTTGTACTCAACACTTTTACACTAGGTTTGAAACATACTTGTGGAGGTGCTTGTGTTCTTTTTCTCTGACTTCTTGTAGTGCGCGAGGATGGGTGGCTTGCACCTGTCTCTTTCTTCCTCTTATCTATTGTCTTATACTCAAGAGGATCTGTAAGATCAATTGTTTATGTGGGTGCAAGAGGGATAACATCTAGTTTTTCATGTTTATCCTTTGGTTCATCGATTTTCTCAAACTTAACCTTTTTCATATTAGGATCATTAGATTCTACTTCTACTGCAGATGTGCTCTCAATTCCCAAAGAAATCTTTTCTTTTCTTTCTTTGTCAAGGTCTTCCTATGTTACTCCATGAATTTTGAGTATCTTAGAAGTAACGTTAGCTACTTTCCTCTTAGTTGTTGCGCATTCAAAACTACATCAACTTCTCTTGTCTTTTCTCCATAAGTCCCCCATCTTGGTTCATTGGGGTCCTTAGGTGATGATAGCAATACTTGTGCATATGCTTCTAGGATTGTTTCCTCAACCTCATATCCAAGTGGATGAATCCACTTTGTTCTAGGCTCCACTCCTTCCATGCAAGTTGTGTCAGTTTCTACCATGAAGCAAATGGTGTCTTTGTATTTCTCAACAATGCTTTCTAGAATCCTATACCTCATCTACATTTTGATCCTGAATGTCCTCAATTCCAACTCCATGTAATCCTTCAGTGTACTCTTAGTAGATGCCTTAAAGGATATCTATAGCATTGTAAGAATACTCTTGTCTAAATATAAATCTGACACCTTTCCAAGTATGTGGAAGTACATGTATATGATCAAAGACCCAAACCTAAATATTTTGGTCTTATCATGCTTAATAGCTCTAATATTGTCTATTAGTTGTGCGTGCAAGATCTCACACAAATTTAAATCACCATTTTCTCTCACAAGTCTTATTGCTACAAGAATAGTGGTCATTGACACACTATTCACCCTGTCGGTGTGTTGAAAGCTACATCCTAGTATCATAGACATCAATTTGATGTCTTTCTCCTCTATAGGCTCAATTGTCATTTTGTGCCTATTACTTCTTGACTTACATGCTTGTTCAACTAGTTTTCTTACATCCTTTCCTACTGGAAGAATGTTGTCTATCCTTGAAAGGCCTATCATTTCATGAATTAGGTCTCCTATGATTCTCACTGGTACTTCACCTATCCAGAATAGGTCATCATGAATTCTGCTAAGTAAAATCTTTATCCATTTAGACTCATAGAACTCATATGTCATAGCATATTCAACTATGGGGTGGTTTTCCAACCACGTGAACTCATCAAGGAAGGTTTTATCTAGTTTCATCATAGTCTCAATGTGCGCTCTAATTCTATCAAGACCTATTGGTTCCTTCTTACAGCAAATGTATGCACAGATGTCTTCAACATGCATAACACCCATAGGGGTTCTGGAGAATGCTCCTTCTAGGTCATCCAAAGTAGATTTGAAAGGGTTCCTCTTAAAAATGTATCTCTTCCTCTCTGCAACATCAAACAAAATAGGAGTAGCCATAACTTACTTTTATATCACTTCGTAATCAATTTCTGAGAACTTATGCATTGTCGCATCAGATTAGGGCTTTCACAACTGATCAAACACACTTCTTCATTGGTGAATCAAGCTTCAATCCTTCACAATCAAATTTTGGGGCTTCTGTGCTCTCCAATCACTCAAACTCAAATGCAATGTGTGATCTCCAAGTCTCTAAGTACTTTAAAGTGAAAAATTCTGCCATTAATGCTTGTCGCGTAAACTAGACTTTCACTGAAAATCTCCAACTTTCATTCTGCAATCAATCAGGTAGTGTGCTCTTGTACATAGGTTATACTAGTCTCCAAAAGGTTAAATCCAAAGGCACATACTCTGAGGGTGAGTATACCAGCTGTGCAGGGGTCTAGAGCTAAATTAGCTCCCCCTATGACCCTGAGGGTCATTCATCCAGATGTAGAGGGTGCGTCCAATGTGGATGCATCCAATACATACTCATCAACCTTATCCTTCTTTGTCTCTAACAAAATCAAGCTCACATCTTCTGAAGCTTTCACAAACCTGACTTCTCCTTTGGTATCCAATATTGATTCTTCTGGCTTTTTAGGGCTTTCCTAACTTTGCGTTCTTGATCTAAAAAACTTTGAAATGTGTCGAGTCTTGTTACAAGAGTGACAAATAACTAGAGGCCTTAAATTCCTTGGCACATTGATATGGGTTACCATTTTACACTGTCTAGCTGAGTGACCATTATAATTACATATCTTATATGTAATACTCTAAGAAATTCTTGTATTTATTTGATTCTAATTTCTCTGATTATGTTGAGTCTTGTTCTTCTGACTTGTTCTACAATTCATAGCTTTATGACAAAATTTATTGCATGAATAACAATAACCATTGAAAGGTCTTACCTCTTTACAATTTCTTTCTATATGTCCATGCTTGTTACATGCATAACAAGTTCGGTCCACTGGCTTGCGCTCATCCTTAAATGGCTCAATACTATCTTTAGTCTATTTTCCAATCTTCTTAGCATCTATAGTGTCTTATGGTGCTTTCATCCTTGCTCGCATGTCATCAATCTGATTTTGTGCTTCATTGAATCCAATGCCACTGGTATCTCCTTTAAGCTTGCGAGCATATAACTGGGATTCTATCAGATCTTTTCTTGTGTGTAATTTATCAATATAATCTGTTGCTTCATTTAGTTTAGATTCTAAATTTTATTTTTTGTTTCTTAGCTCCAAGATTTCCATGTTTTCTTGCCTCAATTCTTCATTCAGTTGAAGATTCTCTTTGATATGTTCCTCATAGACTTCTAACAATATTGTTAGTTAGCTTATCATCCAGTTCTTCAATCTGATCTTTCAGAGATGTGTTCTCTTCATTTAGCTTTTTTACCATTATCCCTAAATCACCATTAGAACAATCTTTCAAACCTTTTCTTAGCTTCTTAATGAAAGCTTGTGCATCACTAAATTTCAATTTCAGTTCTTCAACTTCTTTCTCAGATCTGTCAAGGTCTTCAAGAGCTACCATAAGATTCTTATTCAGATGTTTTTCTTCTTCTGAACCCATTGATGTCCTCAAGTGGTTAAACTTATCTTCAGAGGACCAGAGCTTTGATACCAATTGTTAGGAATGGAAACACTGAGAGGGAGGGGGTGAATTAGTGTTCACTATATTTAATCTTTTTCTTAATTCTTGAAACTTAACTTGAATGCTTAAGTACTAAAATGAACATTATCATAAACAAGATACATAAACACAACACATAACACCAATATGGTTATGGGAAAACCCAAATAGGTAAAAACCCCAGTGGGAATTGACACCCACTAAGAACTGCACTAGTGTCTTATGATCTTTGTTAGAAGATCTGCAACCCTTTTATGAGTTGTTCTTTACAATGCTTTTAGTACAGTGACCTTGTCAAGGTTTAAACCCTATTAGGAGTCTTTTACAATAACCCTATTAGGGGTGGGGACACATTTTCCTAGAGCTCACTTCTCAAGTGGTGAAGGCTACAACCTTCTGATCTCAAATACACAATATATTTGTTGGATGAACTGGTGGTGTGACACTGCTTGTCTGATTAGTTCCTTTGATGCGCTAATGCTTTGACCTCTTGCAAAGCTCTAATGCATTCTAACTACTCTTCGCACATTTCATCTCTACTTATCTTATCTTTATATCAACTTCCATGCTTATTACAAAGGGTGCATCTCATATTTATATGCGCTCATTAAAACAGTTAACTAGGTCGGCCTATAACTGATTACATACAACACTTCCAATTGAATTAGCTCAAGCGTGTTTACAAAAAAACATAATTACATGTCTACAACTTAATTACAATAGGTGCATAGCCTTTACAAAACAATATTATAACTGCTAAACAAAATACTACCACTCAGCTGCATACTCTATCCTATTCTAGCATTCATTATCTGTATAACTTCAACTATCTGTATCTTTGTCATACTGTATCTTTTGATCATGTGCTCTTAGACTTAGCATGAATATACTCTTACCATTTTATCTTCAAGGCTGCATACCATAAATCGGTCATACACACATGCACTGATGCTCTAACCTTCTGGTACTCTGCTAACTATCCATTCTTCTATAGTTAGCCAAATTCTAATCTTCTGATAATGTGCGATGACTCCAAAACACTATATGACTTTCTTGCCATAATGACAACACTATATTTATTCATATACAATAGTATAGTCAACTTGCCAACAAAACATTAGATTTTTTCCAAGCTTTCGAATTATACTCACATCCACACTCCAGAATAGGTTATATATGACATAACCCAACTTACATTTTTCAGTGAGAAATCAAATTTTTTAGGAGAAAAAGACTTGATCCAATACAGTAAATAGAATCAAATTTATTTTCAATAATTCTTGTAAACTATTTAGAAACCAATAGCTATATCCCATCAGCATCAAGGTATAGATGTATACCTCAGATTGAGGCAATAATCACTCATAGAACTGGTATAGCAGCAATATGATGGTGGTGAAGACAAAAAGGTACAGGAATCCTAAACAACTAGCATGAGTTTTCTTTTGGTTTTAGTTTAAGTTTCAATTTTTGGTTGGAGTGGTGTGTTTCAGTTTTCAGTCTTTTCTAAGTTTTTCTAAGGATTGAGAAGGTTCAATTTTTTCTAAATTGAATACTTTGTGCCCAATGGACATGCAATAGGCTACCAGTCTATTTCTATTTAGCAGGAAAACACTCCTGAAAGGTCACCAAAAATGTTACCAATTTTCACCCTACTTGTTCTAATTGGCAGGACTATTCCCAACCCTTATTTTTTGGTGAAAGAGGTTCATTTGGATTCATTGAATTGTGTCATTAAAAAAGAGTTTCAGAAGTTTGATTTTTGTCCTAGATATCAAATAACCAATTTTCTTGCAAAATATAAATGTTGGAGTTCAAACAGAAAGGAGAAAGATATGTGTTCATTTCATAAAACATAATTAAAGAAATGAAGTTATCCACACAAGCATTGGTTGCTATCAAAACTATGAATTTGAACATGCATTTTAAGATATACAAAAACTTTTTTATCGATAAAAAGAGATACAACAATAAAAATGCATTCATCATGCAACTACACAACCCATGGCTTAGGCTAATGCAAGCATGCATTTGAATATTAACTGCATATATTAAGGCTTTTACATTCTTGTAAATGGAGAAATATACAAAATAAGAGGATAGAGTTAGCTCCCCCATTACTTGGCATTTTTTGTTGAAGGTTGTTATTTTCTTTAATTTGAAGCCCGCATCTAAAGTTGTCCTACAAAAAAGAGAGAGAAAGAGGTGGGGTCAGTTCATGTGAACTGAGAAATGAAGGAACTAAGTATATCAACCTATGTCATCTACTTCCATACACTTACTAGAATGTAAAAATTAGAATGCAATAAAGATGAGTTGTTGGAAGGAATGATTACATCACTGAAACTACTTTATTTCTTAACAATGTTTGTGTTATGTGTAGAAATAGGTACGAAGATTTTGGGCAGACTATTGAGGGGGTATAGATAAGTTACAAGTATGAGACCTTCTAGTTGAACCAAGATTGCTAGTTGGAGACTTGAGGAGATTGTTAAAGGGACATACATTAACTATAGGTATGAAACATTTCAATCAAATCAGGGAGTTGTCAAAGATTAGTTGTTGAAGGGACATGACATTTCATCATGAAATCTTTTAGCTCAATAAAATTAATCATCAATTATTACAAGGACTTATTATAGTCTACATATGCCACAGTTTGTTTGAGGAGCTTATCACATCTTACAAGTATTTCAAATTATTATAGAAAGGTAAATACTATAGATTGATCTTTGGGTTATCTGAATGTTTCATGTTACACATAGGATGCAATAAAGAGAAACAGTATGAAAGATTGCTACAGGAAAACATAATAAAGAACATGTTATTAAGATATAATCAGCATCAAGGGAAAGTACACAAAGGAGGAGAGTGCTTCTGTTAATATGATTTAGAAAAATAGAGAGGGGGGGTGAATCAGTTGTTCTTAGGTCCTAATGTATAAAACAATCTCAAAAACTTATCCTTAAATCAGATCCAAAACCAAAACAAACTCGGTCATCACTGATTCAATAATAGAAACATCTAACAATGTAGTCCACTACTTTATTGTAACTTTAACTTGCAAAACATAGAAATGTTCAGATCTAAACATTCACACAAGTAAAAACACCAAGATTTATAGTGGAAACCCAGTTTGGGAAAAAACACTTTGTAACATGCTACTATTATTTTCATTCTTCTGAAGTGAGCTTGGTAAAAAGCCAACCCTATCAAAGGTTATAATACACACTGTCAAATGTGACCCAGTTAAAGGATTTCAATCACCCTATTAAAAGTGAGCCTAGTCATAGGACTTACATACACTCCATTAGAATGCAACCTTGTTCAAAGGATTTAACATATGACTGTTAGGTCAACCTCTGTTAAAAACATTTTGACTATTACAATGGTTAGAAAGTAGCAGCAGTATTATCTAAAAAATATACAACTCACTTTACAAATATCAGATCCGATTCTGTACACTAATGTTGGTTTACTGACTTTGAAACTTTGCCACTTCCATCTCTGATCTTCTAGAAACTTTTCTTCAAGCAATCACCACCATTCTCCTTCATCCTTTTCTTGCTTATTCAGTCAATAAAACTTTCCTCTTCCAGCATTCTTTGTTCACCATCTGCCTCCTTATCACAATGTTTAGATTCCCTTATATTTTCCTCAATTAGGTTAACTCATCTTTTTCCACTCAATCTCATTCATAGATCTTAGGGTTAGGTAAGATTCGTTGAATCTACCTACTTTATGTTCTCAGATCCTTTTCTAGAATCATCTCAAATCTCTCAAAGATTTATAATAAAATATTTTACAATGCATTAATGCTTCTAAACAATCAATAAATAAAGTCAACACATTTTACATAATCCAAGAATTCAACAATGTCGGCTCCAAAATTAAATTCTCTTCAAATATAAAATTGTTGATGCTCGGTCAATACTATGATTGTTCACTTGATCTTCATGTAGAATGCTCAGTCAATACTAAAACTATCTCCTCAGCTTGCACTGACTTCCTTGGCAATTTACTGATGCTCAATCGACACTATAATCTTTCTCGGCATATACTAACTCGTTCGACACTAACATCAATTGGCTTAAACATAATTTTTCCATTCTTTTCTCGGTTAAGCCTACCAGTTTAGTCTTCAGTCTTACTAAGATAAACAATACATTATCTCATCATAGTGCAACATAGTCAAGTACAATTTGTAGTATCAAGATAACTCAACCTTTCCCTAGGTGCTATTGTTACCAACCTTGCTTAGCCCCTTAGCAACACTCAAATAGATATAGTACTTTCCTAAGTAGCAACAGTCTTACCAATTAAGGTTTGACATCAATGATAATACAACAATTGTTTCAATTCAGTTTCCAACAATCTCCCTCTTTGGCATTGATGGAAACACCATATGATATCACCTGAATAACACATGGATTACCAACCAATCCAAAAACTTATCTGTCCATCAGAAAATTAGTTATAATATCCTTAGCTTCATTCTGATTTAGAATCCTATAAGCCTCACTTCTGTGACCATCAGAAGTATTCAGATCTCCCTCTATCCTCATTCTTCATTTCATTTCATCAGCCTTATCTTTAGTTTCATCAATTCATCTCCCTCTTACTTTACAGTATCATGTGTTATCATATCTCATGTTATCATATCAGTTCATTCTCCCTCTTTGACAAAAATGCCAAAGCAGAAACTAAAACATACATCCATCAGATGTAGATAATATCTGTGCAGCTTAGTATTTCTCCCTCTATCATCTTGCTTATGACTGATTCATTGTCTTTGCTTCTCTTCACAACTCTAGGCCAGCCCTAAAGTGTGACAATCTTCTGCATCAATTTGTCAAATTTTATGTTGTAGCACACTTGATGCAGTGCTCCTAGCTTGTCTAGGTAGCCTCAATTAAGGGAAGAACCCCTAATTAACTTCTCAAATACTCATGAGCTTCTCTGGGTAAAGCTTTAGTGAATATGTCTACTAATTGATCTTTTGTATTCACATATTCCATTCAGACTTCTTTGTCTTGTACTAATTCTCTCAAGTAGTGATACTTGATTGCAATGTGCTTGGTCTTAGTGTGCATCACTAGATTCTTAGAAATATTGATAGCACTTGTGTTGTCACAGAAAATAACAGGTTCAGTGATTTCTTCTTTCATGCCTATCAATAATTGTTTTATCCATACCAAGTTTGAACAGTTTACTACAACAATAACATACTCGGCCTCGACAGTAGATTGGGAAATGCAATTTTATTTCTTGCTTGTCCAGGAGACTAATCTTTGTCCAAGAAAGAAAGCTCCACCACTTGTACTTTTTCTGTCATCTACATTTCTTGCCCAATCAGCATCTGTATAAACTCAGAGTTCAAATTTGTCATCCTTCTTATAATATAGACCATAGTCAGCAGTTCCTTTCAAGTATCTCATAATTCTTTTCACGGCCATCATATGTGTTTCCTTAGGATTGGCAAAGAATCTTGCCACAATCCCAACAGCTAATGCAATATCTAGTCTTCTATGTACAACATACTACAATTTTCCAATCATAGATCTGTATAGAGTCTAATTCACTTCTGCAGCATCATCATTCTTAGATAACTTTTGTCCAGTAACCATGGCAGTACCCACTGGTTTAGCATCTTCCATCCCAAAAGTTTTAGTATTTCATTAACATATTTAGACTGAGTAATGAAAATTCCATTCTTCTTCTGATATACTTGTAAACCAACAAAGAATTTGATCTCACCAAACATACTCATTTCAAATTCAGTTTGCATTTCATTTGAAAATCTTTTACACAATGCATCTTGTCCACCAAAAATAATGTCATCAACAAATAAGATAAAGTATCTAGCACCACGGTAACTTTGTATACCCATAGGTCCACAAAGGTCAGTATGAACCAAATCTTTAAAAATTTCAGAAGGATTTGCTCTTGAAACTTGACTTTGTCATTTTTCCTAACTGGCATTCCTTGCACATCACATTCTCAGGTTTCTTTAATCTAGGTAGACCTCTTACCTTTTTCTTCTTACTTATCTCTACCAGATTGTCAAAGTTAACATGACACAACCTTTTATGCCATAACCAAATATCATCAAGTTGTGCAATCAAACATGTTTCTTCAAATAGGTCAAGATAGAACAAATTACCTCTAGTCTGATCACCACTTCCAATCAGTTCTCCAGTAGCATCAAATATTTTAGCTTGCTTGTGATGAAATTCCACTCGGTAACTAGTTTTGTTAAGCTGAGAAACACTTAACAAATTATAATTAAGACCTTCAACCCAATATGCATTTTCACAAGATATCTTATCAGTTAGTTTAATCAAACCTTTTCCTCTAACAGGACATGGTGCATCATTACCAAATTTTACACTTTTACCTTTGTAATGATGTAAGGTCTCAAACTTATTTTTGTCACCAGTCATGTGATGTGAACAGCCACTATCAATAATCCATTTATCATTCTTGTTCACATAGGATATCAATGTAGTTTTCTCATCCTCATTAGATTCATCTTTCATTACAACATAGACTACCTCAATTTCAAAATTGTCACTATCAGTGTCAGTCTCTTTTTTAGCAATGTAACAAGATTTCTTACCTTTTCCTTTGTAGTCTCTATTCCATCAGTAGCTTCTGTCATCTTTTCTATCTTTGTGTTTGCTTTTCCTTTCATCATCTTTATCCTTTCTATCAGGACATCTAGCAACTATATGACCAACTTTATTACATGTAAAACATATGATAGGGAGTTTACCTTTATACTTTCCTTTTCCCCTTCTCAGTCTTCTAGCCATAAGAGCTTCTAGATCTTCTAGGTCTTTATCAGAAGTGTCACTATCACTTTCACTTTCACTTTCACTAATGCATCCTTCTTTTTCTTTCTTTGGCTTGTTCAGAACTAGCTATGACTTAAAAATAGATTCAACATTTCCAATACTTCCAATAGTGAAATTAGCATAGTTAGAGAGTTCAAAAGAAGTTAGCTTACCAACCAAACTTTCCAAAGTAAGCATAGTAGCAGAGTTACATCTAGATTCTTGAATAGCTGAGATCTTAATAGCATATATAGGATGCAGGGTTCTTAGTACTTTCCCAATTATAGTTTCATCATCAATAGTCCCATTAGCTCCTCTAATAGCATTCACAACTTCTTTTATTCTACTATAGTATTGTGCAATGTTTTCACCTTCTTGCATTCTCATTTCATCAAACTTACCTCTAAGACTCTCGACCTTCGCTTTTAGCACATTCAAGTCACCACCATAGATCCTTGCAAGAGTGTCCCACATATCCATTGTAGTAATGCAGTCCTTAATGTCCTCAAATTTTGGATAGCTTAGGGCAGATGCAATTTCCAGCATTGCCTGATTATGTTCTTGCTTAGCTCTCATTTCCTCGGCAGTCAAAGGTGCGATAGGTGAGACATAACTGTTCTCAATGTAGTACTTTGCAGAGTCACCAATACCAGCTAGATGTAGCTTCATCAAGCTTTGCCATGCAGGGAAATTTTCTTTGTTCAGCTTTGATACCTCCTTCTTATACATCCTAATCATTTGCTTCAAGCCCCTTTAAATTTGATATCTGTCAATACTAATAATAAGCAACAAAGCTCTAATACCAATTGTTAATATGATTTAGAACAACAGAGAGGGGGGGTGAATCAGTTGTTCTTAGGTCTTGATGTATAAAACAATCTCAAAAACTTATCCTCAAATCAGATCCAAAACCAAAATAAACTCGGTCATCATTGATTGAATAATAGAAACATCTAACAATGTAGTCCACTACCTTGCTATAACTTTAACTTGCAAAACATAGAAATGTTCAGATCTAAACATTCACACAAGTAAAAACACCAGGATTTATAGTGGAAACCCAATTTGGGAAAAAACACTTTGTAACATGCTACTATTATTTTCACTCTTCTAAAGTGAGCTCGATAAAAAGCCAACCCTGTCAAAGGTTACAATACACATTGTCAAATGTGACCCGGTTAAAGGATTTCAATCACCCTGTTAAAAGTGAGCCTAGTCATAGGACTTACAGACACTCCATTAGAATGCAACCTTGTTCAAAGGATTTAACATATGACTATTAGGTCAACCTCTGTTAAAAGGATTTTGACTATTACAATGGTTAGAAAGTAGCAACAGTATTATAAGAAAAATATACAACTCACTTTGCAAATATCAGATCCGATTCCATACACTAATGCTAGTTTACTAACTTTGAAACTTTGCCATTTCCATCTCTAATCTGCTCAGAAATTTTCTTCAAGCAATCACCACCATTCTCCTTCATCCTTTTCTTGCTTATTCAGTCAATAAAACTTTCCTCTTCCAGCATTCTTTGTTCACCATCTGCCTCCTTATCACAATGTTCAAATTCCCTTATATTTTCCTCAATTAGGTTAACTCATCTTTTTCCACTCAATCTCATTCGTAGATCTTAGGGTTAGGTCAGATTCATTGAATCTACCCACTTTATGTTCTTCGACTCCTTTTCTAGAATCATCTCAAATCTCTCAAAGATTTACAATAAAACATTTTACAATGCATTTAATGCTTCCAAACAATCAATAAATAAAGTCAACACGTTTTACATAATCCAAGAATTCAACAATGTCGGCTCCAAAATTAAATTCTCTTTAAATATAAAATTGCTGATGCTAAGTAAAAACTATGATTGTTCACTCGGTCTTCATGTAGAACACTTGATCAATACTAAAACTATCTCCTCAGCTTGCACTGACTTCCTCAGCAATTTACTGATGCTCGGTCAACACTATAATCTTGCTCGACATATACTAACTCGGTCAACACTAACATCACTAGGCTTAAACATGATCTTTCCATTCTTTGCTTGGTTAAGCCTACCAGTTTAGTCTTCAGTCTTACTAAGATAAACAATACATTATCTCATCATAGTGCAACATAGTCAGGTACACTTTGTAGTATCAAGATAACTCAACCTTTCCCTAGGTGCTATTGTTACCATCCTTGCTTAGCCCCTTAGCAACACTCAAATAGATATAGTACTTTCCTAAGTAGCAACAGTCTTACCAATTAAGGTTTGACATCAATGACAATACAACAATTGTTTCAATTCAGTTTCCAACAGCTTCTTTATCCAAGAGGATGTAAAGGCCAAGGTGATAAGGGGGAAATCTTATTAAAACTTTCTTAAGAGGATATTGACATGATTAATGAATGGTTAGTTTTGGTCCATTGCTACTTTGGAGTGTTTAGCCACAATGAATAGAAAATCACTATTCACAAATAATACATACATCATTTTTCTACAAACTCTATGGACTGGGGTTTGGTTCATTTGCTTCTTATAACATTATTTGTGATCATGCAAATGGTTTTCTATGTGATGATTCTCTAACTCTGATAGCAAGAGTACAAAATATGTGGATTTGTCAATTTTTTATGCAAAGAAAGAGATTAATCTTGTTGGCCTCAAGAATCAAGGAGCAACATGCTACTTAAATTCATTGCTGTAGACATTGTATCACATTCCATATTTTAGAAGGGCAATGTATTGCATGCCAATGGAAAATACATCTTCAACCAGAATTCCTCTCACCTTGCAGCACCTATTTTATAATATGCAGATTAGCAATGATAGTGTATCCACAATAGAACTTATAGGATCATTTGGATGGAGTATATGACACATATCAATAGTGTGATTTACGGAGTTCAATAGAATATTGTGTAATCAGTTACAATAGACAATGAAGGGAACCTCAATTGAAGGAACTTTATAAAAAAAAACTATTTTAGGGACATCTAAGGAATAACATAGAGTGCATTTGTATGGATTATAAATATACTAAGCAAGAGCCATTTTATGATCTTCAACTTGATGTCAGGGGTTGCATGGATTTTTATTCTTCTTTAGATAAATATATTCAAGTTGAGAAACTTGAAGGTGATAATCAAAGTGAAGTAGAGAATGTTGGCTTCTAGGATGCTCAAAAGGAGACACATTTTGTTGATTTCCCCCCTATACTAAAACTTCATTTAAATCACTTTCAATATGATTATACCATAAATTTATTAGTGAATATCAATGAAAGTATTTTGGTTCATAGTGGAAGAGCCAATGCCGGACATTATTATGCTTTCATTAGACCTCTCTTATCTGAGGAATGGTTTAAATTCAATGATGAATGTGTAACAAGAGTAATCTTGGAAATAGTCTTAGATGAGCAATTTGGGAGAGAAGAGGAAATATCTTAGAAAAAGGTTGGTGATAATGAGACAATTACATTCTTGTGACATTCAAATGTCTATATGCTTTTTTATGTCAAGAACAGTCACAAAGATAAGATTATGTGCAAAATAGATGATGAGGATATCATAAAACACTTAAAGGAGATTTCTATTTCACGACATGCTAATAACAGAGAAAAGAAATAAAATGTAGAAGGTAGATGCAGTATTTTATTTTAATTTTAGGTAAAGTATAAGATTTAGATTCCACCATATCCGCACTCATAAGTACAAAATGTAGCTTAACCAGTCAATTAAAGAAGAAAATGATAATACCCAGATCATGAAACAAAAAATTATCATTTTATGTGCGAGACTGGACAGTATACTGCTATTATAGTTTAAGTCAGTAAACAAGAACATTATGGCAGCATAGAAAACCTCAACAGAAGCAATCAAGATCCAAACCCTACAACATCATGTTTAAAAATTTGTGAAGGAGAAAAATAGTGCAAATTTTTCAATGCTTTCTTTTATTATTTACTGATAAGAGATAGCCAGAACCAAAAAATGCAGGCACAACAACATTTTTCATGACAGGAGTTTAAAAATATTTTTTACAAAGATTTGCAGTTCATACCCTCATGGTGTTTGTTACTACAAAGTAATCAGTTCTACCAAGAAAGGAGAGAAACAATCATTTCTTTAAAAGTTGATGATTAAAATGGAGAGAAACTTACTGGTGATAGAGAAAAATGGCTACAAATGTAACTATTCATGGTAGGATTTAATAAATCTTCAAACCTTCACCATGGTGGATGGAAGAAATGCCAACAGAGAATGCCTACTATATACCCATCAAGGAGTTGTAGTAGTGTATACCAGAAATAGTATCTTCATAGAATTAGTATTGACAATAAATGAAATAGAAACTAAATAAACCACAATATAGCAACTATTTAGCAAATAAAAGATCAATTGCGCATCCTATGGCTCTCTATCTAAGAGTGTTAATAGAAGCTCTCAGCAAGCTACCATTAATGACAATCCTAGAATGAGAAATGATAAAGATTAAGCTAAAGCAAAAAACTATATTCAAATTGAATACTAATTAATCTCTTAAAATGCCTTTCTAGCTATAAAATGCAAGAGGTTCTATGCAATTCTCATATGTGTGGTTATCAATTATGAGGATTTTGGTCTTCTTTTATAGATTTATGCAATGGTAAGGGGTGTGGTGTACTTGATCATGATTAAGCCTTGGTTGAGTCTTTGGTTCCACCCTTTGAAGACAATGCAAAGTTTGTTTCTTCAAAGCTTGGGACAAGAAGACAAGATCAATGGACAAGATTCTCTTTCACTTTGAGTGATTGACATTGAATTTGGCTTGATCCTTGTGAATTCATTTTCTTAAATCCTATTGGTTGATTGAATCCCCTCCCCTTTTGGGTTATTGAGAGAAATTAAGATTTATTAAATGATTTAAATTCATTTGTTTAGCCATGTGCCCCTTGAATGGGTTGAATTTGATTTAATCCAAAACTATACAATTAATAGAATTAATTGCACTATGATTTGATTTAACTTGATTAAAATGCTCTCAATTTTGATTTATCTTGAATTAAATCTTGATTTTAATTTTGATTGGCTAAATGTGCATTGTGATTCAATTGCTTTGATCTTGTCCTTGATCTACTTTGATTTTCCTTGATTTGCTTTGATTTATTACTTAATTATATTTGTCCATTTTTCAGTGATTATAAATGCCCCCCTTTGAGTTGACGTGTGAAGGATGTCGATTCAAAGAATACTCTAATGTTACTAATGAAAGGTCTTAATTCTGTCGATGGTCAATCTTTGATGTTTGTTTGATGTCTTTCAATGATCGATTCTTGATATATGATATGAAATTGATGTGGTTCTAATGATGTTCGTTCAATTGTTGTTGTTCTTTGATGGTCATTCTGATGATTAATCCTTGATATGATGGTTGATCTGATGAAATATTCTGATGTGATACCTAATTTAATGATTGATTCTGATGTGATGCCCCATTCGATTATTTTACAAAAAAATTTATGATAAAATCTTTCTCTTTGATTTTCTTATGTTGATGATGATATGATTGCATGCCCCCTCAAGAAATGAATCGAAATGATTTTGGATGATTTAGTTGAGAATGGGAAATTTTGATTTGTTTCCCGATATAGAAATTTGGAAATACCCCAATCATGAGAGAATTTGATGAGAAAAGATTTGATTGATAAGATGTTGATGCTCTAGATAAGTTGATGATGGTTTGGTATCATTTGATATCAGTCAAAATCACTTGGTTGATGTTGATGTCAATCTGATAGGATAAGTTGATGGGTTGATATTTTGCTCTCAAGATCTAGAGAGACAAAACATTGATTTTCCTTCCTCAAGATCTAGAGTAGGATATTTGATGCGCTCACGATGAGAAAATGGATGATAGGATAACTTGATTGATGTTAGATGATCAATTGGATGATTTCACTGATTGATATTTGATACATGATTAGATTATATGTTTTGATGATATGAGGTTGATTGGATGTTCTCATGATGCAAAATTATGGACTGCAGAAAAGAAGGGTCATTTGTTGGTGTAGGTGCAGGTATAGATTTAGGTGATGGATAGAGTTAGGTTGCCCCTAGTTAATCAGAATGATTGATTATTGATGGTTTCCTTGATGGAGCATGAATCATTTAATGGATCAACATTTGATGATGTATCTTGATGATATTGATGTACCTTTGATGATCATATTGAGCATGATTTTTGATGATGGATACTTCAAGCATTGATGATGTTGACCAGGATTTTGATTATACATTGATGGAAATTTGATGATGTTGATCAAGACTTTGATTATATATTGATGGAGATTTGATGATGTAGATTTCAAGAAATTTTATGATGTACCATTGATGATATCATTGATCATTTGATGTATCTTGATTTGGTCTTTTGATAATGATAACTCCACCCCCTTTAGCTTTCATCTTGCAATTTGTTTTCAAGCTAAGAAAGGCAAATACCTTAAATGCATTTAATCTAGTATGTATGCAGCTAACTGTCACTATTTAGGATTAGGAAGCTTATTTTCATCATCGAGCTTTTGGAACATGAAATTGGTACAACCCTCATTGGTTCAACCATGATGATATGAATACCTCTTTCCTTGAATTTTAATATTTGCAAGTAAACAAACAAATAATTGATCCCTTTCATAGACAAATGTCCTCGATGATACTTTGATGATCATGTCATTAGACAGATTTGCATAGTTTTATGAATCAACCTAACAAGCACTCAAGTAGCATTCAAGAAAATATCATGTCTTCATCATCGCTCATCTAGTCAACCATCATCGATTTCCTAAAAAGACATGATTTCACCAATCAAGTAATCACTTTGAACATTTTTGCTTTTGTTTGTAGATCCATATTTTAAAAACTTCATCCACTTTGATCCTTAGTTATGTGTAAGCCTTTTAGATTTTGATTTGACCTGTCGTTTGAAGATTTAATGTGTCAAATTTTATTGTTTAGATTAAGTGTTTGGATGTTTGAAATGTGATATTGATCAATAAGTTCAACTGTAGTAATTTTTTCAATTTTGATGCAATGATTTTGAGCCAACTTGTTAGGAATGAATGCTAAATGTTTGGCATCCATTCTATAGCAATTGTTTTTGCATTCATGACTATGATTGTCATTGATGTCAACATAGTGATTTACCAGAGACTTGCAAAGAAGTAGACAGAGTTTGAATTAGCACACGTGGGATATTACAGTTGGAGTTATGTGATGTTGAGGATATAATCTTTGATATGTTATATGTTTATGGTTAAGAGCGTAGATAGTAATTTATTTATTCATGGAAGTTATGAGCATTTTGGTGGAAGCATTATTTAGACAGTGTTCCTAAGTAGCGGTTTGTGGAAATCGGATGATATCTCCTAATTGGGATGGAATCTGGTTTTGTGCAGTTAAAGGGAAGTTGAAGACACATTGATAGTAATGTGGATGATAGCACAAACTTTGAGGTCGCATGAGTGGAGAATTATTGTAGTTGGAAGCTGACAATTTTGTGTAATTTTGATGTAGCGTGTGGAAACTTTTATTTTGTAATTGTATGCCAACTCATTTTTAATTACTTGAGTGTGGTATAAAGGAAGAAATTTTTTTCCTTATTGTATATTGGTTGTAATGGTTAAATGTGATGATGTATGCATGAAATGAAGAAAAGAGCTAATGCAGTTGTGAAAGAGAATTTGTGAAGGAAGACATGTGAAGATCTGAGATTGAGATATGGTGAAGATGAGAGTGTAGTTTGGCACAGTAAGGAAGGAGGTAACATATTTGATATTATTCTATTGAATAATCTAGAGATCAGTTGGATAGTGTGTTCAGTGATCATTCCATTGAAGTTGTTTGGGCAGTGGGTCCTTCTGTCTTCCATAACTCTTAACAAGGTTAGAATCTTTTAACAGGGATTCAAAATCTCCTAATAGGGATTCATATCTACTGAATGTATTTCATAAGACTCCTAATAGAGTCCATCCTTTCACAAGGAATATTCATATTAGTGCATCTTTTGTGAGCATCATTCCCACCGGGGTTTACTCTTTGATCAAGAGGTTCCCTAGTCAACATATCTTGTGTTATTGTGTTATTGTGTATGAATATCTTTGTATGGTTGGTAATTATATTGCTTACATGGTTTAATTTTGTTGAACTTGATAAAAGATATAATTATCTGATAACTGATTCACCCCCCCCCCCCCCCCCTTAGTTATCTTGGTGGACTTTACTTTCTAAAAATTGGTAATAGAGTGGTAGGTCCTTGAAAAAGAAGTTTAACAGCTTAAGGAGATCCATGGCAAATTTCAAAAAAGAAAGCCCTAAGTTTAATGGAGTAAATTTTGATAGCTGGAAAGAAAAGATGAAGACACACCAATTGTGTTTAGAACAAGGTTATTGGTTGATTACAAAGAATGATAAGACTATCATTGAAGAGGACAATCTTGAAACATGTATTGTCGATTAGAGAGATTTATTCATGTGTAACATACTTGCAAGAGAAGTTCTTTTGATAGCCCTTCCGGAGAATGAGTACAGTCAGGTAAAATGTTTGAAAAAATCTCATGAAATTTGGAATGCTTTACACTCTACTTTTGAAGGTGATGAACATGCAAAAAGAGTTAGATTACATAATTGGGTATGTGCATTTGAAGATATAAGAATGTTGGAAGATGAATCTGTTAGAAGCTATATTGGTAGAATGTTAGAAATTGTTACAGGCATAAAATCTTATGGAGGAACAAAGATAGAGAATGAAGTGATATGGGAAATTTTGAGGACATTGACTCCTATATTTAAGCAAACAACACAGATGATTGAACAAGTTAAACCTTGTACTACAAACTTTACAAGAGAGACTCTTCTTGGAAGATTGGAAGCAGCAGAGATGAACCTGAGGTTATCAGGAGACTTAACTAGAATGGAGACAACATTCAATGCTCTTAGTGTTTTCCCTACTTTGTCAAGAAGCAACAGTGTGAGCGGAGATTATGCTGGCAGCAACAGATCTAGAAATGAAGAAGACAAGAAGATTGAAGAAGGTATTGCCTTGCTTGTGAAGAGAGAACTAGATGATAAGAAAAAATTTTAATGTTGGACTTGTCAAGAATATGATCATTTTGCATCTAAGTGGCCTAAGAGAGTTAAAAAGTATAGAAACAATTTCAAACCTAAAAGATCTAAGGAATGTTATTATGCTAATGATGAAGATCTTGAAGCTAGTATAGAGAGAACTCTAAGTGAAAGTGATACTAATAATAATGATGACATAGGATTTGTAGCAATTAAAGAAGAGAATCCTGAAATTGATGTTAAGGAAGAAAAAGCCTTAGTTTCTCAAGTTGAAAAGAAAGCTAATTGGATTATAGATAGTTGTTCACATCATATGACTGGAGACATGAAAAAGTTCATAAAGTTTAACAATTATGATGGAGGAGTTTTTAGAGTTGGAAACAATGCACCTTGCTTGATTAAAGGTATAGGATCTATTACTCTTGATAGAAAGACTAATACTGATGATGTTTATTTTTTGGATGGATTGAAACATAAACTTTTGAGTGTTGGACAGTTAGTTGATAAGGGATATCAAGTTTGGTTTACTAAGAAAACATGTGTGATTAAGGATAAAGATGGAAATCTGATTGGAACTAGATCTAGAACCAGAGGTAATGTATTTCAGTTAAATCCCACTGAGATGACATGTTTGATTACTAAAATTGATGATAGTTGGTTATGGCATATAAGGTTTTGTCATATAAACTTTGACAACATTGTGAAAGTAAGTACTACACTTGCAGTAAGGGATTTGCCTAAAATTATGAAGCCTACTAACATGATTTGCAAAGAATGTGTGATGGCTAAACAGGAGAGAAGTTCTTTTCCCAGTAAGAAGTTTACATCTGCAGAAAAGCTGGAGATTGTTCATATAGATTTGAGCGGTCCTACAAGGACTAGAGGATTCTATGGAAAAAGGTATTTTATGATTCTTGTTGATGATTTTAAAAGAATGATGTGGATTGCATTTCTTAAATAAAAGTCTGAAGCATTTGATAAATTTAAGATTGTTAAGAATAAAGTTGAGAATGAAACTGGAATGAAGATTAAATGTTTGAGATCTGATAGAGGTGGAGAATTTACTTCTAGAGAGTTTAACACCTTTTGTGAAGAAAATGACATTATTTTTGAAGGAGAAGATGAAGCTAGTGATAAATTTACTGATGAAATGAAGACTAAATTTGAAATGACTATGATTAGTGAAATGAAATACTTTTTGGGATTACAGATAACGTAGAACAATGATGGTATCTTTGTAAGTTAGACAAAGTACCTAAATGACTTGTTGAAAATATTTGGAATGGAGAACTGTAAACCAGTTGGAACACCTATGGTAACTGGACATAAATTATCTAGCATAGATGAGACTCCTACAGTGGAACAGAAGAAATAAAGATCTATGATTGGAGGATTGTAGTACTTGACTCATACAAGACCTGATATAGCACATTTAGTTGGAATTGTAGCAAGATTTCAAGCTGAACCTAGAGAATCACATTATGTAGCAATAAAGAGGATACTGAGATATTTAAAAGGCACAATGGACTATGGATTGTGGTATGAAAAAATTGATGATTTTACCCTATGTGCATATACATATGCTGATTGGGGAGGTAGTGTTGATGATAAGAAAAGAACCAGTGGTGGAGCATTTTTCCTTGGAGGAAGATTGGTTTCCTGGCTAAGCAAGAAGTAGAATTGTATCTCACAGAGTACAATGGAAGTAGAATATGTAGCAACAACAAACAATTGTAACCAGATAATTTGGATGAAGAAAATGTTGAAGGATATTGGAATAAAGTTTTTTGAACTTGTTGTCATACATTGTGACAACACTAGCACAGTTAGTATGTCTAAGAACCCTGTATTACATTCTAAGACAAAATATATAGAGATTAAGTATCATGTAGTAAGAGAGAAAGTTGCTGAGAAGGAAGTCAGACTTGAGTACATATGTACAAAGGAGCAGATAGCAGATATATTTACAAAGCCTTTGCCTAAGGATACATTTGAGTATCTGAGAGGTATGCTTGGGATTATGCCCCGGCCTACTTTTGAGAAGTGATGCAGTTGGTTGCATCCGTCCAGTGGTATATGAGCCTTATCTTTCTTTTGGATTGGATGTTGGTACTTCCTCTATGGGGGAGTATGTGTATATGAGCTGAGTCATGAGGACTCTAATGAATGTATTTTCTGAATAGTGTCTTTTGACATTGGCATTGTTGTTGACATAATGATGATATTTTTTTCATTGATGTCAATGGGGGAGAAGTGTACATGAAAAAACTATTTGTACTATTTGAACAGGAAAACAAAGCAAGATTTGATTGATGAAGAGGACTTGAAATATTTTTCTAGAGTAGTAGTATTGCAGTATTGGATTTTTGGAACATTGGATGTTTTTTCATCTATGTTGCCATCAATGCCAATGGGGGAGATTGTTAGGAATGAATGCTAAATGTTTGGTAGCCATTCTGTAGCAGTTTTTGTTGCATTCATGACTATGATTGTCATTGATGTCAACATAGTGATTTACTAGAGACTTGCAGAGAAGCAGACAGAGTTTGAATTAGCTCACGTGGGATATTGTAATTGGAGCTATGCAATGTTGAGGATATACTCTTTGATATGTTATATGTTTATGATTAAGAGTGCAAATAGTAATTCATTTATTCATGGAAGTTATGAGCATTTTGGTGGAAGTAGTATTCAGGTAGTGTTCCTGAGTAGCGGTTTGTAGAAATCGGATGATATCTCCTGATCAGGATGGAATCTAGTTTTGCGCAATTAAAGGGAAGTTGAAGACACATTGATAGTAATGTGGATGATAGTGCAAACTTTGAGGTCACATGAGTGGACAATTATTGTAGTTGGAAGCCAACAGTTTTGTACAATTTTGATGTAGCTTGTGGAAACTTTTATTTTGTAATTGTATGCCGACTCATTTGTAATTACTTGAGTGTGGTATAAAGAAAGGAATTTTTAGATGTGATGATGTATGCATGAAGTGAAGAAAAGAGCTAATGCATTTGTGAAAGTGAATTTGTGAAGGAAGACATGCGAAGATCTGAGATTGAGATCTGGTGAAGCAGAGAGTGTGATTTGGCACAGTAAGGAAGGAGGTAACATATTTTATATTATTATGTTGAATAATCTAGAGATCAGTTGGACAGGGTGTTCAGTGATCTTACCCTGAAGTTATTTGGATAGTGGGTCCTTCTGTTTTCCATAACTCTTAACACGGTTAGAATCTTTTAACAGGGATTCAAAATCTCCTAATAGGGATTCATATGTACTAAATGTATTTCATAAGACTCCTAACAGAGTCCATCCTTTCACAAGGAATATTCATATTAGTGCATCTTTTGTGGGAATCATTCCCATCAGGGTTTACTCTTTGATCAAGAGGTTCCCTAGTCAACATATCTTGTGTCATTGTGTTATTGTGTATGAATATCTTTGTATGGTTGGTAATTATATTTCTTACATGGTTTAATGTTGTTGAAGTTGATAAAAGTTATAATTATCTAATAACTAATTCACCCACCCCCCCTCTTAGTTATCTTAGTGGACTTTACTTTCTAACACAACTTGTGTCTATTTTGATAAGCTCGTTGAATTTGGATTGGTGCCCCTGGTTTGATTTTGCAAAGATCATGCTTTGTTGGGCAATGAAACTTTTGAGTGTTTACTTAAGATTTGCAAATTTTTTTTAATTTTTTTTTTGGCTTTTTTTTTAAAATTGATGTTTTTAGATTTTTAAAGATTTTAATGTTTTTTTTGGATTTAAAGAATTTTGATGTTTTTGAATTTTAGAGATTTTTTGATGTTTTTGAATTTTAGATATTTTTTGATGTTTTTGGATTATCTGAGGAACATTTTCACTTTTTATTTTTTATTAGATTTTTAGAGATTACTAGTTATCAAACAAGATCACGTTGAATTTGTCCCCAATGTCTAGCAAGATATAGGACATGAAAGATGGATTTGCAAACTGATGGATGTGAGATGAATAGGCCATGATGGATGAAGCAAGTGTGTTACTCGTAGGACCATCTCCTCAAGATTATCCAAGCTAGGGAAAAATAATATCTCAATATAGGCCAATGATGTGGTGTTGGATAGCATGTGGAATAATGATCTAGTGTCATGACAATGGTCCAAAGGAGTGGACATATCAAGAGAGTTTTTCTAACATTATTTTCCATTCCTTTTATTCTTCATTTGGATCAAGATTAAGGGATCAATGTGGATAGGATCGCACAATCATGATAAAGGGGTGGTGAAGGCTATGAGTGAATGGTTTGGGATTATGGGAAGGCTTCTTATAAATAATGAAGGTGGCTTTAGGATAAGCAAGATCATGATAAGGTAGTGTGAATGCAACAAGTGAGTAGGCTGATGAATAAGTTAACTCATGTCAAGATACTTAATGCTCATGGATATGTTCAACCTTTTTAAGATCAAAGGTGAAAGATGGAGTATGGATGCAAGTGCGATCAATGGTAGAAGGATGGAGGATAGGATGGATGAAACTTGCCCCCAAGTGTAGAGTGCCAGAGAGAGGAATTACGCATGATGCCTATTTTCCAAGTTTTCATCATGGTACTTGTCCAAGATGCCACGAGAAGTGGTTTTCACCATAGGATGGATTTCTTTTCTTTTCTTTTTCTTTTTCTTTTTCTTTTTTTCTTTTTTTTTTCTTTTTCTTTTTTTCTGGATGGACTCAAGCCTCATGCTCTTTGGATACTCCTTGAAAAGGTATGATATGACAACCCGAGGCTTCTGAAAGGTATGTTCAAAGATGTTGATATGGTGATGGAAAGGTGATATGGTGGATAAGGTAAAGGGTGGCTAAAGATTTATGCAATGGATTGGATAATGGAAATGGAAGGATAATGAATGAGAGGATAATAATTATTTCCATGTGTGGGTGTGAAAAAGGGAATGGAAGGATAATGAATAGGAGGATAAGAAGTATTGTCATTATCAACATCGATACACACATTGAAGGGTAGTGGAATAATAGAGGAAAAATGGGTGAAATAGCTTGAGACTTTGATGTAAGACAAGATATGGATCTTGGGATACAAGGACTCAAAATGGATGGATGAGATGGAATGTGTTTGGAATAATGTGGAGTGGAAGCCTTTGGAAGCTTAAATGTCAACTTTGATTTGTCTTTCATGTGTAAGTCCTTAAAAGTGACTTGGGAATCCACACTTTCTTTTATTTTTCTTTCCTTTTGGATGCTTTAGAATGCATTTCTTCAATGAGGGATTTAGGAACCCACATTTTTTTTTTTTTTTCTTTTTTCTTGATGGACCTTTGTGGTCTTTCTTAGAATAACTGAGAGGGGGGTGAATCAGTTATCCAGTGTCCCAAATCAAAATGTATAATCCAAAACAAATTCTTCAACTTCCGCTACTCAGTAAACATAAAATACTTTCAGTATCTGTGCTTTTGCCGATTGTTAGTCTAAAACTTATAGTAGTTACCGATCAAATCTAACATGTAATATGCAAAGTATGATAACAAGAAAATATCGCAATCAACACATAACACAAGAGATTTAACGTGGAAACCCTGTGAAGGGAAAAACCACCTGGGACTGGCAACCCAAAAATATCCACTCTTCTAAAGTGAGGTCGGTGAAGACCCAATCCTGTTAAAGGTTTACAAACACACTGCTAGGTGTGACCTTATTAGAAGATTTTAGACCTGAAGTTATCATCCAACTAGCAGTCACTCTTGAGTTGACAGGATAACAATGTTCACTCTATGAATGAAACATCAAAAGACTTTCTTAGTCCACTCGATTAAGAGATTTGACTATGTACAATGGTTAAATATGTAACAGTAGATGATCTGCCTTGAAACAACTTCAATTGCAATTTACAGATCAATGTTCAACTTATTTAAATCTTTCTAATCAATATATAACTTCAAATTCAATCTTATATCAACTTACTATCCATCGGTAATTACTCTCTATAGCTCGGTAATTGTTCTGCAGCTTGGTTATTATTAACCAGTATGATCAGAATGCATGAAAACTCCTTCACATGATAATTTTGTAGTAGCTTCTTCTTCTGGTGTCTTTCAACAATGAAACCAATGTCTCTTATATAGACAAGTAAATCATTTTCTTTTCCTCCATCATATTTTTCCTCTTAATCTTATTCATTTATTTTTCTGCTCTAACCTTCTTCAGCTAATGTGTCTTTAACACACTTCAATCTACTCCATTAGATCCTTCTTGAATTATGTTAGTCATCAATCTTCATAACAAACCTTATATGTTACCTTGATTTCATACATTTTCTAGCTCATCAATTTTAACGGCTAAACTGATCATTTAATTCCTTTCTATTCTGCTCGGTTAACAAAGAAATGCATCGATGAACACAAGCTCGGTTAACACTGCGCTCAGTATACACTATACTCCGTCGGTGTATACTGGAATGCTTTATTTACCAACAACACTGCTTTGTGTCTTTCAGCTCTATTCTTCATCATAGATGAATGCAACATAATAAAGTTGATATCATTAAGTCATAGACTCATCAACAAGTTACTCAGTGTATTCCTTATCCTAATCTGACATATACATCTTCCTCATGTAGATAATTTTGTTCTTCATCTCTTTCACCTTTCTTCAAATGTGTTGGTATAGTAACTTACAAGATAAGTATTGTCAAGCTAGTTGACATCAATGACAACATAATACTGATTTAATCATCTTGCATATCTAATCAACAACTCCTCAGTAATCTTAAATTATAGATTCTTCATTCAGTGTTCTAAATCAGTTGTAGTTCATCAATCTCTCCCTTTGGCATTGATGGCAATGCAAGTAATATGAAGTGTACCATACACCTACCAAACATGTATTCTACAACTTTGTGATCAAATGTTGTGTAAGCTCTCCCTAGCTTAATATGTTTAATCACTACATTACTAAAAAGCATTACAACATACAGCTTTGTCATTCTCTCCCTTAGATAGTTCTCATCGGTGCATATCATAGCTTTTTCATTCTCTCACTTACCTTTTTATATTATTTATCTCTCCCTTTGACAACAATGCCAAAGAAACAAATAAATAATCAGCTCTGTAGTAACTAAGTAACTCTCTGTTGTCCAATAAAATCTCTATATCTTTGTATACTGATATCCCAATCTATTTTAGTTCTCCAAACTTAATCACAACCTTGAACATTATCCAAAGTGTGAACTATGTTGCATCAACATGAATGATCTTATGATAAGATTAGGCTGATGCAACATCCAGATCACATTAGTGACCGATAGACAGGTGATGGACCCCAAGTCTAGTCCTCAAGTATTCAAATGTGTCCTTCGGTAGAAGCTTTGTAAAGATATCTGCAAGTTGTTCTTTAGATGTGACAAATTATAACTTCACTTGCTTCTCTTGCACTTGTTCTCTTAAGTAATGATACTTAATTGATATATGCTTTTTCTTAGAGTGCATCACTGGATTCTTTGAAATATTAATAGCACTTGTGTTGTCACAGTATATAATCACTGGGTCGATGATTACCTCATTCATTCCTTCCAACACTTGCTTGATATATGCAATGTTTGAGTAATTAGTAGCAGCAGCAACATACTCTGTTTCAGCTATAGACTAAGAAATACAAGCCCGCTTTTTACTTGTCCAAGTTACAAGTCTTTCACCAAAGAAGAATGCTCCTTCGGTGGTGCTTTTTTTGTCATCCACATTTCCAGCCCAATCAACATCGATATAAACCTTCAATTCAAACTTACCTTCCTTAGGATACCATAATCCTCTATCTTTTTTAGGTATCTTAAGATCCTTTTAGTAGAAATCATGTGTGATTCTCTAGGATTAGCAGAATATCTAGCAACAATTCCCACAGCATGTGCTATATCTGGTCTACTATGAACTACATACATTAGTTTACCAATCATGGATCGATAAAGTGTCTGGTTTACCTCTGTAGTTTCATCTTCCTTTGTTAATTTACTTCCAGTAGCCATCAGTGTTCCCACAGGTTTAGCATCTTCCATGCCAAATGTCTTCAAAACTTCCTCGATGTACTTAGACTGTGAGATAAATATCCCATCACTTTGTTGAATCACTTGTAATCCCAGAAAGAATTTAATCCCTTCAAACATAGACATCTCAAACTCTTTTCTCATCTCATCAGCAAAATATTTACATACATGATCTTGACCTCCAAAAATAATATCATCAACAAATATTTTAGCAATAATAATAGTGTCATCAGTATCACCTTTCATGTACAAATTGTTGTTCTCACTAGTTCTTACAAATCCAATACTTAACAAGTAAGTATGTAGTCTTTCATACCATGCTCTCAGTGCTTGCTTCAAACCATATAAAGCTTTATGTAATCTACATACCATGTCTTTGTTGTCTGGATCAATGAATCCTTTAGGTTGTTCTATGTAGACCTCTTCTTCAAGTATACCATTCAGAAATGCTGACTTCACATCCATTTGATAAACCTTAAATTTCTTGTGTGCAACATATGCAAGCAGCATTCTAACTCCTTCCAATCTAGCAATGGGTGAAAATGTCTCACCATAGTCAATGCCTTCTTCCTATGCATATCCCTTTCATACCAATCTCACTTTATTTCTTTTCACTTCACCATTTTCATTCAGTTTATTCTTGAATATCCATTTAGTACCGATAACATTTTTATCTTTAGGTCGGGGTACTAAGGACCAAGTTTTGTTCTTCTCTATTTGTTATATTTCCTCTTTCATTGTATTAACCCATTCTTCATTCTCTAATGCAACTTTCACATTTTTTGGTTCAAATTCACAAACTAGACATGTACCTTGTCTTGCTTTACTTCTTGTCTGCAAGTCAGCTTGTCTGTCTCTAATATTTGTGTCTTAGGATGATATATTCTGACAAAACTAGCCAGTACTCAATTTCTTCTTTCTTGTTCATCATGTTCAAGTTCATGTGCTTTCTTGGTAGCTCCATCTTGTTCGTTTCCCTTTCATGTTCCTCTGGGTTGTTTTCCTGCTAACCGATTATCACAGGTTGTGACTTCGGTAGATAGTCACGAAGTTCAATGTAAGTGAATCTACCATAGTCTTCTAGTTCTCATATTTCCTTTGTGTTCTTGTCATCAAACTCATCAACATGGACATTAGTACTTTAAATTATCTTATTTGTAACCTTATTCAAACATTTGTATGCTTTACTCTTTGTAGAATATCCCAAGAATATTCTTTCATCACCTTTAGAATCAAATTTTTCATTTCTCTCATCTTTCAGAATAAAACATTTTCTTCCAAAAATCTTGAAATAACTTACAGTAGGTTTGTGTCCAAACCATAGCTCATAAGGTGTCTAATTGGTGTCCTTTAGTTGTACTCAGTTAAGCACATATACAGATGTACTAATAGCTTCCCTCTAGTATTTATGAGAAATATTCTTTTGCAGCATTAAAGTTCTTTCACAGTCAATTATTGACCTGTTCCTTCTTTCAGGAATCCCATTCTACTGAGGTGTTCTCGGTGCAGAGACCTATCTCTTAATACCATGCTCATTATAGAAATTAGTAAATTCATTAGAGATAAATTCACCTCCTCTATCAGATCTTAAGCATCTTAATTTTTTTCTAGTCTCTTTTTCTACCTTTTCCTTATACCACTTAAACATCTTAAATGCTTCAAATTTGTCTTTCAAGAACATAATAGTCATCAGTCTAGTGTAGTCATCAACAAAAAGAATAAAGTATCTATCACCATAATAGCTCTAATTTCTCATATGACCACATAGGTCAGTATGAACCAACTCAAGTATCTTCTTTTTTGAGTAGTCTTTGCTCTTAAAACTAGACTCAGTCATCTTTCCTTTCTGACATTCATGACACATTGCATGATCTAGTTTTGATAAGTCAGGCAACCCTCTAACTATTTTCTTCTTACTAATCTTGATCATGTTATCAAAGTTCACATGGCATAGCCTTTTATGCCATAACCATGCATCTTCATCCTTCATTAATAAATAAGAAGTTTGATTAATATCAAGATAAAATAGATTACCTCTGGATTGTGTCCTGGTTCCAACAAGTCTTCCTCCATCATCATAGATTTTTACCTTTCTACTCTCAAAAGCAAGTCAGTGGCCTAAGTTATTTAGTTGTGCCACACTTAAAAAATTATAGTTCAGTCCATCTACCCAGTATGCATTTTCACATTTTATTCTATCATTAATCATCAGTGAACCTTTACCTCTTACCATACAAGGTGCATCATTTCCCATCCTTACAGATCCTCCATCATATTCATCAAGTTGATCAAATTTCTCTATATCACCATTCATATGATGTGTATAGCCACTGTCTATTATCCATGTATCATTTCTTCTTACTTTAGAGATTACTGTTGTTTCTTCATGTTTCTCTTCTTCCTCTGAATCATCTTTTATAGCAAAAAATACTACTTCTACATCATCATCAGTGTCAGATTCAGATTCAAATTCTTCGGCTATGTAACATACATTTTTCCCTTTGTCATAGCTATCTCAGTTATCTCTTTTATTGTATTGGTAGCCTCTGTTGACTCTTCTCCCATAGCTTCCTTTGGATCAGTCTTTGGATCTATCATCATCTTTCTTATTCAGACATCTAGCAGCGATGTGGCGAACTTCTTTACAATTAAAACATGCTAAAGGTAGCTTACCTCTATACCCTCCTTTATCTTTGGGTAATCTTCTGGCCATAAGAGCTTCAAGCTCATCAAGTTCATCATCAATATTACTATCACTATCATTATTCTTATTATTCTTGCTACTAGACTTACTAATATTCAAAGAAGACATGAAAGAGGATTCAACAAAAGGTACAACACTATTGTCAAAGTTATTCAATTCAAATTTTGTAAGCTTACCAATCAGTGTGTCAAGAGTAAGGTTGGATGTAGCCCTTTTTTCATGAATTGCAAAGATCCTGATCGCATAAACTGGCAACAAAGTTTTGAGAATCTTGTTAATCACCGTTTCATCCTCAATAACTCCATTGGATGCTCTAATAGCATGTACTACCTCTTTTAGTCTATTTTTGTATTACACAATGTTCTCACCTTCTTTCATCTTCATATCATCAAATCAACCTCTTAGGCTTTCTGCTCTGGCTCTCTTAACATTCAAATCTCCACCATATATTAGAGTCAGTTTATCCCACATGGCTTTGGCAATAGTGCATCCCTTAATGTCTTCAAATTCGGCATCAGTACAGGCAGTAGCAAGTTCCATCATAGTAATATTGTGTTCATGCCTATCCTTCAGTTGATCAAGTGTCAGGGGACCTGGAGTCGGTTCAATGTAGCCATTCTTCATCAGTTCTAGTGTTGAGTTCCCAATTCTAGATATGTGCAACATCATCCAGCTTTTCCATACTGTGAAGTTGTCTTTGTTCAACTTTGGCACTTCCCTCTTATACATCTTGAGACCTTTTTGCTGGAGTCCTTAAAACTCTGTTCTAATCAACCATAGCTCTAATACCAATTGTTAGAATAACTAAGAGGGGGGGTGAATCATTTATCTAGTGTCCCAAATCAAAATGTATAATCCAAAACAAATTCTTCAACTTCTGCTACTCAGAAAATACTTTCACTGTCTGTTCTTTTATCGATTGTTAGTCTAAAACTTATAGTAGTTACCGATCAAATCTAACATGTAATATGCAAATTATGATAACAAGAAAATATCGCAATCAACACATAACACAAGAGATTTAATGTGGAAACCCTTTGAAGGGAAAAACCACCTGGGACTAGCAACCCAAAAATGTTCACTCTTCTAAAGTGAGGTCGGTGAAGACCCAACCCTGTTAAAGGTTTACAAACACACTGTTAGGTGTGACCTTGTTAGAGGATTTTAGACCAAAAGTTATCATCCAGCCAACAGTCACTCTGGGGTTGATAGGATAACAATGTTCACTCTATGAATGAAACATCAAAAGACTTTCTTAGTCCACTCGGTTAAGAGATTTGACTGTGTACAATGGTTAAATATGTAACAGTAGATGATCTGCCTTGAAACAACTTCAATTTTAGTTTACAGATCAATGTTCAACTCATTCAAATCTTTCTAATCAATATATCACTTCATATTTAATCTTATATCAACTTACTATCCGTCGGTAATTACTCTTTGTAGCTCGGTAATTGTTCTGTAGCTTGGTTCTTATTAACCAGTATGATCAGAATGCATGAAAACTCCATCACATGATAATTCAGCAATATCTTCTTCTTTCGGTGTCTTTCAACAATGAAACCAATGTCTCTTATATAGATGAGTAAATCATTTTCTTTTCCTCCATCAAATTTTTCCGCTTAATCTTATTCATTGATTTTGTCACTCTAACCTTCTTTGGCTGATGTGTCTGTAACACGTTTCAATCTGCTCCATTAGATCCTTCTTGAATTATGTTAGTCATCGATCTTCATAACAAACCTTATATGTTACCTTGATTTCATACATTTTTTAGCTCATCAATTTTAATTGCTAAACTAATCATTTAATTCCTTTCTATTCTACTCGGTTAACAAAGAAATGTGTCAGTGAACACAAGCTCGGTTAACACTATGCTTGGTATACACTATACTCTATCAGTGTATACTGGGATGCTTTATTTACTGACAACACTATTTTGTGTCTTTCAGCTCTATTCTTCATCATAGATGAATGCAACATAATAAAGTCGATATCATCAAGTCATAGACTCATCAACAAGTTACTCATTGTATTCATTATCCTCATCTAACATATACATCTTCCTCATGTAGATATTTATGTTCTTCATCTCTTTCACCTTTCTTCATATGTGTCAGTATAGTAACTTACAAGATAAGTATTTTCAAGCTAGTTGACATCAATGACAACATAATACTGATTTAATCATCTTGCATATCTAATCAGCAACTCCTCAGTAATCTTAAATTACATATTCTTCATTCAGTGTTCTAAATCAGTTGTAGTTCATCAGTC
Source organism: Chamaecyparis obtusa (assembly GCA_027943335.1). Classification (NCBI taxonomy): domain Eukaryota; kingdom Viridiplantae; phylum Streptophyta; class Pinopsida; order Cupressales; family Cupressaceae; genus Chamaecyparis; species Chamaecyparis obtusa. The sequence goes on along the minus strand of BSBK01002490.1, from coordinate 3,251,288 downwards.
TCTTGAATATTTATTTTTTTCTTTCATTCACATGTTAATTAGATGGGACATGGTGCTCTTCAAACATAAGTGGATTCTTGGATTTTTTATTTTTATGTTGCGCATTCAAATTTCTTCCAAAGGACTTGGGATTGGTGGATGAATAAGGTTGATATGGCTGGTTTATATGGATGGGTTCACATGGAGGGTTTGTATGGATGGGTGTTTGGTTTCTCAAGTATGTATGTCTTTGTTGATCTTGATAGGATATAGGGCAAGGGGATGGTTGGATAGGGATGGTAGGAAAGGTTGATGGAGGAATGTAAGGACCCAATATGGATGGAAGATCTGAAGGTTTCAACTTTGGGATATATGAACCAAGGATGGATTTGGAAGATGTAGAAGGATGATGCTTATGTGAAAATGGAGATAACTAAATGTGGGAAGGATATCAACATCTTTATTGTCATCTGCATGGCCAAGGCTTTCATCTTTTGGATTTATCTTTGTACCAATAGGCTTATATATAGCTTTGATAGGAGTGACTTTGATAGCAGAAGTTGGATCTTGAGATAGATATGGAGGCTTATGAAAAGTGTATGTTGGGGTACTTTGGTCTTGAAAAGGATCTTTTGATATCCTAGGAAGAATACTTTTCTTTTGATTTTCAATAAGTTCATTATAGATGAAAGGACTACCTTGATATTGCTTAGGAGATGGGTATGATATCAAAAGTGAAGGAATAAGGGGTGTTTGAGATGGAAGGGTATCTTCTTGAAAGAAATGGAAGGGTATGAAGGGTTCATCATGGGACTCTTGGGATATGGGACTTTGGTCAACTATAGGATAAGGAGGGATATTATCTTGATGTTGATCCTTAATAAGACTTATTTATTTGCACTTTTGATTAGTCTCTTGACATGGAGCCACTTCTAAGGACAAGGTAGGAGTTTGGATCTTCACATGGGATTCTTGAAGGGATGATGGATGTTCATTTGAAATAGGGATGATATGCATTGTAGCACATGAAGGCTTGGGGTCTATAACCTTTGAATCATGGAATAAGTTTGTAGCAAGATGTAAATTAGCTTGGATCTCTTTTAGAGGTAGCCCTTGAGGGTATACATAGTCATTATAAAAAATGTTTGGGTCTTTTTTTGATGGAGGAATATTGGATAGCTTTGCTTCTATATGAAATGGAGGAATGGTGGAATGGGTGAAAGCTATAAGAGGACCACTACTAGACATGTGTTCATAAGTTTGATCTTGCTCGAGATTAGTATCTTCATTAGATGATTCATTAGGATTTTCAATTTCAATTAAGTCATCATCAATAAGATTTTGGATTTTATGTTTCAACTCCATACAATCTGAAGTTTCATTCTCATTATGTCTATGATATGCACAATATTTGCTCAAAAAGATGAAACCACGTGAAGTGATTTGAGGCAACGCGATGAGATCATTTTCAAGGATTTTTTCCAAAACTAATTCGTGTGAAATTCCCAAAGGAGTAAATGATCTATCCCAAGGATATTTGGATGTATTTGTGTTTCTCAAAGAGCTGTCATATGATGAATATTTTTGAGATGGGACTAATTCCTCTTGATTTCCTTGATAAAAGATGAGATTCTCTTGATATTTTGAAATAGGTTCTTCATCAAATATTGGTTTATCATTAGGATATTCTTGATCAAATATAGGGTTTTCATGATATTCTTTTTGATCAATTTTTTAATTATCAAAGATATGGTGTTCATGATGTTTTTCTTGATCATAGAGGTAAGGAAACAATGTTCTTAATGAGAATTGGTTGGATAATGTTTCCATTTCTTTTTCCATTTCTTGAATTCTTGTGAATAGAATATTCTTTTGAATCTTTATGGTTAATTTATTTTTTGATCTTAATAGATGTTTTCTTTTTGTAATCAAGGATCTTCAAGCACAACACAATAATTTTATCAATTATCACAATAAATTCTTCCAAGCAATCTACCTAAGGTCAAATTTGGCTTTTTAAGATGGCTCTAATGAGGTAGGCTTGCTAATTTATCAAGGTATTTAATCAAGATTCCATTCAAAATGGATCCTAAACTTTCATCCCCCAAGTATGTTAAGGGGCTTCCCACCACCATTATATTGGATTTTTGCGCAATCCCGAAGGACTACTCGAGGAAGTTTGAAAATTTAGTATCCTTTTGTCACACACCCCATTAAGGATGTATGTGTTTCATTTTATAGTGGGTTTGATTCTCACAGAAAAAGAAAGTGTATCCCACTTTGGGTTGTCCCTCACACTAGCCTCATTAAGGAAAATTCTTGGGAGGCAAGTCCACTAATGTTCTAGCATGTTCATGTAAAGCAAGGAAATGAAGGTAAGAACTAGTTTTTGGGAATTTGATTCACCAAAAGGTGAAGAGCATATCCATAACTTTCTCTTAATTTCCCAAACACAATAAACAAGGTTCAATTACTAGCCCACTAACTAAAGAGAAGTGAGTATTTCTACTCTCTTCTACAAACAAGGGGCTATGATTTTATGTGCTTGATTTCCTCAACCTTTCTTCTTAATTAAAAAGTTTAACACCTTTGCCATTTTGATTCACTAGAAGAAGTGAAGAGCATAGGCCTAAATGATAAACTTTCCAAACAAAGATAGGCTATTTTGTAATTACAAGATTCTTAAAAGCACCAATGCCACAATTTAAGGGAAAATATTCACTAGTTTGAGGCTTACCTTTCCTTGTAGCTAGCAAAGGCTAGGGGCATTTTTGAGTGATTTTTCCATTTTTAGCTTACCTTGGCTATAGTTCCTTCCCAATGTGATTTTCCTCCAACAAAGTTAGTCAACAAAAATAGACACAATGAAGGAAACCAAAAATGAAATTGAAGAAGCAAAGAATGAATTAAATCTAAGGCCTTATTTGCAAATTTTGAGAAAACTTGAATTAAGGTGAGAAAATCCAATTAAGTGAGACAAACTTAGTTTTATAAGCTTCTACAATTTTAAGATAGTTCTCATAAACCTGATTTTCCTCTTGTGAATCCTCAAGAACTGATTTGATGTGAGCAAAGTTCTCCTTGATTTTCTTAGTCAAAGCCTTCCCTTCTTGGTTGAATCTGCTCTCTGGTTTTTTTTATTTTCTATGATCAAACATCCTTTGTCGTGAAAGCGTTGAAATAGTACTGAGAAGTGTCGTTTAAATGTGCAAAAGCATCGTTTGAGCTCTCAAAAGTGCTATTTCTTGAAAAACCTGAGAGTTAAACTTGCACAAATTTGATAAAAATGAAATAATTCTGAGAGATTAGTAAAGTGAAGCATCCTGCCCCATGGTGGGCGACATTTTGTATACCAGAAATAGTATCTTCATAGAATTAGTATTGACAATAAATGAAATAGAAACTAAATAAACCACAATATAGAAACTATTTAGCAAATAAAAGATCAATTGAGCATCCTAAGGCTCTCTATCTAAGAGTGTTAATAGAAGCTCTTAGCAAGCTACCATTAATGGCAGTCCTAGAATGAGAAATGATAAAGATTAAGCTAAAGCTAACAATTATATTCAAATTGAATGCTAATTAAGCTCTTAAAATGCCTTTTTAGCTATAAAATGCAAGAGGTTCTATAAAATTCTCAGATTTGTGGATATGAATTATGAGGATTTTGGTCTTCCTTTTATAAATTTATGCAATGGTAGGGGGTGTAGTGTAGTTGATCATGATTAAGCCTTGGTTGAGTCTTTGGTTCCACCCTTTGAAGACAATGCAAAGTTTGTTTCCTCAAATCTTGGGACAAGTAGACAAGATCAATGGACAAGATTCTCTTTCACTTTGAGTGATTGAGATTGAATTTGGCTTGATCCATGTGAATGCATTTTCTTAAATCCTATTGCTTGATTGAATTCCCTCCCCTTTTGGGTTGTTGAGAGAAATTAGGATTTATTAAATGATTTAAATTCATTTGTTTAGCCATGTACCGCTTGAATGGGCTGAATTTGATTTAATCCAAAACTATACAATTAATAGAATTAATTGCACTTTGATTTGATTTAACTTGATTAGAATGCTCTCAATTTTGATTTATCTTGAATTAAAGCTTGATTTTAATTTTGATTGGCTAAATGTGCATTGTGATTCAATTGCTTTGATCTTGTCCTTGATTTGCTTTGATTTTCCTTGATTTGCTTTGATTTATTACTTAATTATCTTTGTCCATTTTTTAGTGATTACAAGTAGTATAGTTAGAAGAGGTATCACAGTAAATCCTCATCATAGAACTTCAAACCCTAGCAAAAAATCATGGCTAAACAGGAGTAGGGCGACAACCATAGACAAGAGCTTCGGCATTTGAAGCAATAAATAACAAGCAACAAGCAACATGAGAGATGTTAACAAAAAATCTTCATTCTTCAAATCTTCATGACAGCAGCTGGGAGCTAGGAAGAGTAGGGCAAACAAAAATGAGCCAAATGATATATATGTATCCCATGCAAGTATTGCTTTATTTTTTATTCTTTTGGTCTTTTATTCTTGCACTCCTTAGATTATTTTCAAATGCCTTAGGTTGGGATGGCTATAGTTTTAATATCTATTTACATTAGAGTTTAAGTTTATAAATTAATGAATATTTTATTATATTCATTAATTTATAATTTTAAACTCTAATGCTAATAGATATTCTCTTTTAATTTTAATTTGGTAAAATAAAAATGAAATTATATTCATGTTAAAAATAATAAATATTATTAAAATTAATCCAATATAATTTATATTTTTGAATTATTATTTCATTTTTTTTATTTATACTTATTATTTTTATCATGAATATAATTTCATTTCTTATTTTTATTTTGTTGAGAGTTTATTAAATTATTTATTTATTATTTAAAAATGAATTTTAACATACTTAATTTAAAATAGATAGTGTTAACTATTTGTTTTAAATAAAAAGTATATTAAAATTCATTTTATAATAATAAATAAATAAGTTAATGAGTGTTTAATTTATTTATTAATTATTACTTAATAATATTCTAATATATCTAATTCTAAAACTAATAGGATATATATTTGTTTTTTAATTGAATATATTATAATATTATTAAGTAATAGTAAATAAATAAATTAATAGATCATTGTTCTTGCTTGAGGAGAGTTTTCTTTTTGCATATTCATTGTGAGTAATAATAATAGTTTGTCAATATTATAAGGCAGACATTATTAATTATTCGAGTGTAGTTAGGTGTTTTGGTCTAGGAGTTAGCTTTAGGTTGTGTCATGCTTGTCTAGGGTTATCATATCAATTGGATGCTCATTCTATGCTGACTCAAGGGAGATTTTTCATGTTCATGATCAGTTATGGGGTAGTTTAGGCCTATATTTAGTGCTTTGGAGGAATGTTGGAGATAGCTATCAATTCATCATGAGTTGGGAAGCCATTTCTAGTTGTTTGATCATAGTTTCTTGCAGTTATATCCCTATTTTGGTGGGATTTATTCTCATATCTGACCCCCATAGTTTATGTATGTTTTTTAGAGGATCTTGAGTAGTTTTGGGGTAGTTTTGAGAGGTTTTTAAGTTGGGCATGGCTTGGTGGAATTAGAGGAGCACTTAGACTTCAATTTCTGGCAGTTTAGCTCCTAATTTTATGGGTTTTTCTTATGCATCCTACCCTTGGAGATTTGACATCTATATTTTTTTTTTTTGACCTCATTTGAAGAACCTTCATTTTGGCTCACATGTTTTGCATATTGCATACTTGTGAGAAAATTGTAAGGGTATTTTGTAGCAGAGATTTCACAGCATTCATTATATTGATACATTGGTTCCTTCTCATTGATTTGGGTGTAATATTGTGAATTTTTATTGCTTATATGTTTTTTTATCCTTCATAAAAGCTATATTCCTTTTTGCATATTCAAATCTTGATACTTTTTATTACAGGTCTTTGTTTGTGTCCTAACTCTTTTGCAAAAAATTTGTGAAGCCTAATTTCCCTTTCCAAGCAAAAGATTACAGGTCCTTGCATAGAATCATTTTTTTAATTGCATGTTTGTCTAAGCATTGAGAGCCATCAGTATCTTTTGTGATTCATGTTGATTCATTTAAAGTTACATACAAATCATTTGGTGTATCACCTTATTCATTTTTTAGGTATTCATATTTTTCTCATCCCTTTTCCCACATACATTTTTAGCTTTAGATGAGCACTACTTAGGAACCAGCCTATCTTCTAGAGATTCATCTCTCATTTTAGGACAACCCACTGCCTGAGAGTTTTCGCATTTCAACAGGATAGCTAGATTCATATCAAAGCTATAGGCACAATCCTGATTGACAATTTTTTCATTTTATGCAATTTCAAATCAATTTAAAGGTTAATTCTTAAACAAGAGTTTGACTAAGGAAAGTCCCTTTTCCCCAATATTTTCTTATTTTATGTGTGTAGGTTGTGGTATAGTTTTAAAAAAGGCTATGGGAAAATCTAACAAAGAGTTACTAGTCACACAAGTTTAATTAGAATTTGTTGGGTCTCAAGTGCCTCTCAAGGCCTCAAGGAAGTTTGGTCACCTTGTACCTTCCAGGTCACCCTTTTCTTTCCATTTTGAACTAAAATTTGGATCATAGGTTAGTTATTGATTTGTATTTCCAAATCTGGTATCATAATCAAGTTTACAATCTACAATTTATCTACATACATCTTGTTTCCATTATTGTTCTACATTTTTACATTTCTACTTGCATCGTAAATTTCAACTCTATAGCAAAGGAGTCCTTGCATCCTCTTAGAGATTTATCCTCGTCAGGTCTATTGGATCATCTTTCATTCCCATGTATGAAAGTATTTGGGTGTGAGATTCCTAGTTTGACCATCGATCCTAGTGAAAGACCCCCATTCCAAATTTTCTTTCATTACATTTTGGTGAACCCAAAACATCTTCCATTTCCTTTTTATCTAATTTGGTGCCTATATTTGATTTATATATTACATATTATGCATTTAGAAACCTTTTCTTTCTTTCTTGATGATTATATTTACATGTATTAGGTTATATGTGCAAACATGTATTAACTTATTCATAATGGATCTTGTTTTGTATAAACTTGTTGCATGCTTGTATAATTTCTATTGATATCAATCCATTTTTTCTTTCATTCAATGTTTAAATGATAAATTTACTAGTAATTTTAATTTTTTAGACACTCCCTTTTTATCTTACTTTTTGTATGAGTTCCATAACCTCAAGTCCTACATATAACATCCTTGTGAGAAATAGTTGTATAATTATGGACTCCTTTAAAGATGTAGATCCTAATTCCTCTAATGTATTCCATGGGAATGTAGATGACATATCTATGCCTTCCAATAACATACCTACCATTGTTAAGAGTTTATCTTCCTTTATGTCATGATGAAGATGAATCTTTAACAAGAGTGTCTCGTACCCAAGAGAAAAAGATTTCTCATGGCTTTGAAAAGATTGAACATTGGCTAATAAAATAAAATTCTATTAGTGAGGTGATCCCTTTATTTGGAGGATTGAGGAACATACTTCAAAGTGATGAACATAGTGTTGAATTGTTGTGTGACATATCCCAATTGGTGAAAACATCAAGTTTATGAAAAGATGTGTCAAATCCCTTAATCTTTCCAATCCTAACATTGAGAATTCCATTCCCATTCCAAGATCTTTACATAATCTTACCATGTATAATCCATCTATCATGGATACATCTATTAAAAATGTCAAACCTACACATGTTAGTCTTGGAGAAATCCTAATCCTAACATATCTCCTCCGTAAGGGTTTCATGCATTTCCCAACCATCATCTATACCCACTTTTCATAATGTCTCACTTTCATATTTCAATGCTCCGTGTATTTCCCAAAATATAACACATCCACTAAAGCAACCATTAACAACTTTTCCCAAAGTGTTTCATCCTTGCTTCCATCACTCAATCCAAATATCACATCCCTATTTGTGACATTTTTAGGCCATTATCTCATGACATCATTCATGCCATTATCCCTCAATACATGGAAATACCTCAATTAGAAATATACAATAGAAAAGGTGATCCCTTGAATCATGGGAAAATATTTAAAACCTTGTGTAGTAACTTCTCAAATAATCATAGACTTGTGGCTAAATTGTTTACTAGGAAATTTAGAGATAAGGCCTTACGATGCTTTATCCTTTACCTTATATTCTATTGATTCATTTAAAAACTAGCTAATGCTTTCATTCAACAATTTTAAAATAATATTGGTGCTCATATTTCTTTAGCTGAATTGATTAATAGTAAGAAAGATGTTAAGGAAAAATTGATTGATTTTTTTGGTAGATTCAAACATTTGCATGCTCAAATTTATAATCCTTTCTTGATATGGATGTTCAACATATTTTCATTTCTAATTTTAAAAAAAAAATTAAAGATAATATTTTTTGAATTTACATCTTTCACCCAATTATGCATATGCTTCATAATTATCAACTTCAAGTGAGATAGTTTGATTCATCTACTCCAATGGATCCAGTTGACAAGAGTGATGCCTCCCAACAATCATCATGAAAGTTCTAAAATTCCAACAAAGGTTTCATATGGATCAGAAATTATTCCAACAATAATGATACAAACATGTCAACTTCACCACATGTGGCTCATTTGTCTTATATTTTCAAACCATCTTGCAATTCCATAACTCTTTCAATATCTTTGTATAATATTATCAAAGATGTCAACTTCACCACATGTGGCTCATTTGTCATATATTTTCAAACCATCTTGCAATTCCATAATTATCAACTTCAAGTGAGCTAGTTTGAGTCATCTACTCCAATGGACCCAGTTGACAAGAGTGATGCCTCCCAACAATCATCATGAAAATTCTAAAATTCCAACAAAGGTTTCATATGGATCAAAAATTATTCCAACAATAATGATACAAACATGTCAACTTCACCACATGTGGCTCATTTGTCATATATTTTCAAACCATCTTGCAATTCCATAACTCTTTCAATATCTTTGTATAATATTTTGTTAAAGTGTATTAATGATAATGTTTTGAATCTTCTTCATGTCAAACCTATTGAACCTTCCCAACCATTTTCAGCATTCGGTGAAGCCTTTTGGAAATATCACCATCAACGTGGCCATGATACCAAGAATTATTATCATCTGAAGCATATTATTCAAGACCTTATAGATTATAATACCATAATTGTTGAGGGTGTGAATGACAATGAAAAAAAATCCGTTGCACCCCCTAACCAAAATATAAAAACTTGTCCCAATCCTTTACCTTGTCATTCTACCAATATCATTGAGCAAACCAATTCATTTCCTTCTTCTTCCATCCACATTATTTTTCCTAGCCAACCTAGTTCCATACAAGTTGATGTTACATGTAGTGTGGCCAACAATTTTATTAATATAATTTATAAATCTAAACCTAAACCTAAATCCAAGTCTAAACCTAAGATTTGTATTAAATTTGATACTAAGGTGACTATTAAATTACCCAATGGCCCTCTTTACATTTTTACAAAAATTAGTGATAAGTATTCTCAAGGAGTGCTTATTTACTCTACTTGCATGGTGAATGTTATAACTAAGGAATAAATTTTCATAAGATAATTTCATAAAAAACCCTTTGATATATCTAATGTGATGATTAATACTTTACTTTTCCTACTCATGGTTCTATCACTCTTCCTATTGATTTTGGTAAAAAAATTCCTATTTGTCACCTTTGTTTCCATCCCAACTTCTAATCAATTTCAAGTGAGAGTTGGCTTACCTTTTCTTATCTCCATGAAATATATTATTATCCTATCCATAAGTTCCTTAAGTCTCCATACTGAACAAATTATCACAATCAATGATAGTCTCTATTAGCCTTTAGTGAGTACTAGAAACTTTGACTTTGACTTCTTTTGGCCTAACCTGCCTCAACCTTTGTGACTTCATCAAGATCATTTCTTCCTATCTTACCAAAAATACAAACATGAACTAATTTCTAAATTGAAAATCCCTAAGGATGTCCCATATCCTTGTCCCTATTGTGGACTCCTTTCAAACCTTTCATTCTTCCCATTTATGCTCCTGTTCCACCTCCTATATCCCACAAGTGATCAACTATTGAGAATTAGTTTTCACATATGAATTTAGGCTAGCTATATAGATGTTGACAAAAAACTTTATATTATTGTTAGAATATGATATTGTTAGTGTGGTTTGTTAGTGTTTATTTAATAACCTATTATATGAATGTTATGAACATTGATTTGTAAAAATAACTCAATATAATAAGGAAAATCTATTTAGGAGGCTTCATAAATAACAAGATATAAGAATTCTATAAATTTGAAGTATATTTGATTGAAAAATGAAGAGGAAGAAAGCACTATTTTGTTCTCAATTTGTGTATCTTGTTACTATAATTGATGGTCATGATGATGAAGACTGACTAAGATCAGAGGTATACAAGATAGTAGAAAGATTAGATCAGTTATTATCTTGTCATTTATGTCAAGTAATTGATTTTTGATTCATATTGAGTTGTCATATCATTCAGAGTATGATATAAGTTTGAATGAGTTAAAAAAGAAAAGGAAGTGAAATATTGTGAAGTTTATGGACTTAATTGGGCAACTAATACAGATCAGACAATGTTAAGGTTATGATGATATAATTGTTTTCTACCAAACATATGATTATATCAAGTTGATAAAGAATATTAGTCAAGTCAGTAAGAAAAATAGTTTGGTTATCGAGCAAGAAAAAGTCATTTGATAAAAGGAAAGTAATTTTTGACAAAGTGAAAGGAACTCAAGACACCGAGTAGAAGGTTTCAAACACCAAGAGAAGTTAATCAGAATCTAGTTAAGGAAAAGATTTAACCACCGAGCAAGGAACAAAAATTAAATAAAAGGATCAAAACAAAATTTAATAATGAGCTATGATAAGGTGAAAGATTATAATGATGAGGAAGAGTTGGTTAATAAGATCTATGATTAGGAAAATTCAAGGTGATGATCTATGGTATAGATCTAAGCGGCAAAAAGAGAAGGTACAAGTTCCAAGAAAGTTCAAATTTAGAGGTGATGATAAAACATTTTACCGAGATCTAAATTCATTGAATTAGTTTGTGAGGATGATCAGACAACTAAGATTAATCAAAGGAAAAGGTAATAAAGGAGATTAGGAGGCAAAACAAAATCTATATAAAGGATGAAATTGTATTAAGAAAAGGTTGGCAAGTTGAAGGGTTGATGAGTCACCAACTAATATAATGAAGAAGGAAAAGGTTGAATTATGAGTCAGAAAGTTGAGATTGATGAAGTGTTGAAGCCAGTGGAAAGTGAAGGATTGAAGTGAAGACAAAGAGTGTGCAAGGGATCTCATTATGCAAGAGATAGCTATAGATTTACATGTCTATTTATTCACTATTTCTTATTAACATTTGTAACAAAAAAATATCTTAATCGAGTGGACCTAATAGTCTTATTATAAATCCTTGCAAGAGATAACATTCTAGAAGAGTGTTTGAAGACCTTTAAACAAGTCACTCCTAATAGGGTGACGATCCTAACAGATTTGAGAAAAATCCCCTAATAGGGTCACATTTAACAATGTGTATTGTAATCTTTAACCAAATTGGCTTTTAACCAAGCATACTTTAGAAGAGTATTTCTTCAGTGGGTGACAATTACCACAGTAGTTTTTTCCAAATTGGGTTTCCACATTAAATACTAGTGTTATATGTCTTGAATGTTTACTATGAATATTATTGTTGATTGATAAATTTAGTTTACTATTATTGGTTAATATTGAAGCGTGTCTAACCAAGTTGACACCTAGTTGAATTGGAGAAATTTTTTAATGTATAGAGAATCAAAGATTATTGATTCACGCCCCCCTCTCCATTATCTAACAATTGGTATCAGAGCTAAGTTCTCTAAAGGGATAAGTTTAAAAGACTTGATTAAAAGATCTAAAGATGTTTAGGAGATAAGTACCTAAGTTGAACAAGGAAAGTTTCTCTACATGGAAAAGAAGGATGAAGTTTTTAAATCTAGGATTGGAGAATTTTCACTCAACCATTTGGACAATGACTACACTCCATTGCCTCCTGAACCTATGACACTTGATCAAATGAGAGAAAAGTAGGAACATAACTTGATAATGATTGAAATTGCTTCCTCCTTGGTTGATGTTGAGGTCAATGACATTAAGGAGTGTATTACTAAAAAAGAGATGTGGGATAATATTTCACTTTCTTATGGAGTTGATCTTCATGTACAAAAAGAAAAGGTTGACAGTCTCAAAGGAAAATTTTATGAGATGAGAATGAAAGATGAAGATAACATTGCACAATATAGTTTCAGAATCAAGGAAGTTGTTAGTGTTATCAAAGGTTCTAGTGGAGCACTAACTAGAGAAGAAGTGGTAAGCAAAATTTTGAGAACTCTTTCACCCAATTATTTTATTCAATTCTCTTCTATTCAAGAACTAAGATCCATACCAAATAACATGATTACACTTGATGCTTTGATTGGTAAGTTGACTACATTTGAGCTTAGTAATTATGATAATAGTATACCAAATATTGAAATAAATTTTAAATCATCTTTAAGCATTGGTAGTTCAAGAAGAGAAAGAGAGAAACATAATAGTTCATGTGGAAGTGACTATGACAGTATCCTAACCGAACAGGAAGAGTTGGAAGCATTGTTGGCAAAGAGGCTATTGAGAAGAAAAGGAAAGTATAAGGTAAACTATATCTAAAATGTCTTAATTGCAATAAGATTGGTCACATTGCATCTAGGTGTCCTAATAATGTCAGGAATGATAAAAGTGACAAGAAGGAGAACCAATACTGAAGATTTAAATATTTCAAGGATATAGGAAATAAATCATGCTTGTAACGCCCCGCCAGGAGACCCAAGAGAATTACACTAAAATTATACTAAGTTATGCAACATTTTTTTTTTGTTTACTAATGTTAACAAGCACATTGAATAAAGCATCACATTGTTCTACAAACATCAGTTTAAATGAACACTTCAAATGTTTTATTCCCAAGGGTCCCTGACGTAGAATTACGTTGTCTAACTAACACTACGCTAACATGATCGAATGTTAAAGAACTTTTAAGTACATAGTAGAATTAAATACGTCACTTAAATCAATATTACATTACAACACATGATCACCTACATCCGCTACACATGTCGTAGGGTATGCGGTGATATTTAATACAATTACAAGTATCAAAATACATCATGGATCCACGTAGGGATCATTACTAATCAAATGAAACCTCTTACAAGTACAAGATAATATCTTCTATCAACTAGGTACATAAATCTACAACAAATGTGTTAGACTGATCCAAGTGTTCAATCAGGTGAAAAGGATAATCCGCAAGAGTCTCAATGGAGGAGTACACTACCTCCCGACCATGTGGAACCCAGAGGTCCACCCCACCGTGCTAGGGAGATAATCACCAGGCCCACACACACACTAAGGACCAATCCACAAGTATCACCTAAGAAGATATCTCTAGAACAAGAGGGTATACAGGTTACCAGAGGCACTAACCTATGTAGGATATCTATGGTGTGAGTAGGAAGGTGTCATCACGTAGATCCACCCTTGAGTTTAGTCCTGAAGGTTCCTCACTGAACCGACGGCACTCAAGTGATCATATGTGGCATCGATATCTCTCATGAAGACAAGTATATCGATGATGCATCTAGCATCTTCCCGCATCCATCCTTAGTCTTAACTAGCACTCAAGGCATGGGCGAGGTACCTTAAATTATCTTTTTAATGTTCTCCTAACTAGATCAATTTTTTTATAATGTTATCACTGGAATTAAGAAACTTGACAATGGATGATCCGTCAGCCACTTGTGGGCCTCGGCGATCCATTGCAAGCCACCCCCTACATCACATCTAGATAACCTACCCTAGTTTCACAACAACACCCATCCTGGTTCGTGGCCACATTTATCATAATAATTCCAAGTAAACAGATAAACAAGGACCAATCATAATCCCATTCAAGGCATAAAACCACTTAGCCACTAATTCACATTTTAATCCACCAGGAGGAAGATACTAACAGGGATCGATTTGACCACCCATCAAGGTCTCACATTGACCCTAATCCAAAACAAGCAAATAAAGATAGCATCCACATAGCATCGTAAATACAATCATCAAATAGATAACTGATAACCACAACAAGTACCCGACCTCTGGATTTTACCCCCTAATTGGTCATCTAACCCATATGCAGATCGACTACACCAATAACATAATTCACATGTTCGTACAATTACACAATAAGAGAACATCGAAAACACAATGAGATAACATTTACTAATATCTCTCTATTATCTAAAAATATTGATTATAGAGTACGTTCATTATCTAATTAAAAGATTACATTATAACCATTAAAAATTATAGACATACTTTACTCCCAATGTTACAATGGAATATTAATTATAATTACTAATGGGTTAATTAATTAAACTCACAAAATATAAATTCATTACTCAATTTTAAATAAAACATACATAAATTTTAAACATATAAGATTTCTATTCCACTAAATCCTAGACTAGCTTTTAATAAAGTATCTACTCACATTCAAATAGGCTCTAATCTAAAAAAAAATTAAACTCTTATTAGTCAAATCCAAATGTAATAGCCTACTTGCTAAAACAAACTCCTAGGTACTATCCTACTATCCACCTCATCTTCTTAAGGGATTAAAAAAAACAATATAAAACATGGCAAGTGGGTACTAGCCCCAAGGTGGCGCCCAAGGTCAAGGAAGTCAATAAATTAAAAAGCATGGAGCCATGTGAAAACCCACGCCACTTCACAAAGGCCAGCACAAACATTAATTTGGTTGAAGGGTACTTTGACCAAGACAATAACATATGCAAGTGGATGAGGTGCCAGTCTTGGTGTTTGTGCCCATAGCAAATGAAGAAAGAATGTAAGTTGCATAAGCATGTGGAGGGGCGCCATTTTTGGGAGAAGAGCCCAAAACAAATGGAGGGTAGGCAAAAGGGACAGCATAGTACATGTTAGGTGGGGAGAAAGAGGGGGAGATGACATGTGGCATTGGGGAGTGGGCTTGGTCCTTAAAACTAATTTAAATATATGTATTTTTATATGTTTTCAAATAATAGTTTGTCCTCCAAGTTGGAGTGGGTCCCACACAAAATTTGAATGAGAGTTGCATTGAATTGAATAAACAACTTATTTAATTTAAAGTTTGAATATGCATTATTCATTTTAGAGTTGAATATGCATTTAATCATATTATAAAATACTAGTTGGTAGGAATAATATTAAAATATTGACTGTGTTTTCTTTTTTTTTTGAAGGGAATTGGTTTTCCTCATACATTTTCCAGCAAGCTGGAAGTGTATTTTTGGTTTCAATACTTAGTTTTGTTTTTTTGTGTGCTTGCTTCTTTTCTTAAGGACTTTAATTGATTTTGTTATCCAAGCAAATGGTGTTTTGCCTCCAAATTGTTTTCTAAAACAATATATTAGATTTTTAATTTCAGAATGAGATATATATATATATATCTATATATAATCAATTAAATGAATAAATGGCAAGTAAATGGATCTAAATACAATGATTTCCATTGAGATTATGAAGCATCAAGCTCTCTTGCATTTCAATTTGGTTTCTCCTACGGTTGAATTGAGAGGGTTTATAAGTTTGAAACAATGAAATATCACAAATGTAAACTAAATTTCTCATTGTTTTGTTTTCTCACTTCACATTTAAAGAAGGTAAATATGCTCTCTCATTAATGGAAAACTTAAAACTAGAATGGAAACATGATAAGGGAATTCGAAACCTACTTGATTCTCAAAGCAGGTTGATGGAGCCAGCCTCTCAACTGTGATCCAAATGTGCTCCACAAAATCAATCCTCCTCTTCTTCCTCTCTTCTCCTTCTCCAAAAATTGCATATCAAAAAGTGGTGACAAGTCTCTCTCTTTTGCCTCTAAATTGGCTTGGAAAGTAGGGAAGAAATATTTTATTATTTTCCCCCCTACTATTCAAGTCAACTACCTAAAATGAGACAATTTAAAATTGTAGAATTTCTTTTTATTTTCAATTTATCATTTGGTTTAAGTTATATCACTCAATATTTCAATATTATATAGTAAGCTGTGTTTATATATAATCATATATATACAATTAACGTATATACAATTAATAATAGTATAACCATAAGGGACATAGTGTAAGCATATGTATCTGATTAAGTCATAACATACCAATAACATAATATTTACCAATGTGTCAACATAATTTCAATGACTATCAGAGATCATACATGAGATCTACAAGGTCAAAATGCAACACCGACATGAACCAAAACCTAAGACAATATCATGCTCAACCGGGAAACATATATATCGGATTCATTCTACCAGGACGAATTCGATTTAGGTGAGTCAAGTAAGGTCTCATCCGTGATTTTAGGATGGTTAGGTTAGGTTAGGTTAGGGAATTGGCCTGAGTGCTAACTCCCCTTCTCCGCCATTGAGACATAATAATGGCACGCTCATCCTGTCAAGCCAGGGAAGTCGATGCCCGGTACCTGCAACCTGCATAAGAACCATTGCATGTACATGTGAAAATATAACATACTATCAGACAATGGTAGGGATGGCTAGGACGTGTGGACCCGACTAAATGCAGGCAACTACGCCTCCTCCTCTACCATACATGCATGTCAACAGAAAAGAAAACATATATGATAACAAACATGATACCATACACATGCGGGTATGGGGTAAGTACCAAATATAATCATCATCTAATTACTTCAATTTATACATGCATTTAAAACATCATATAAAATCCATCATTACTAGATTAAACCATTACGTAAAGTTTTGTTTTAGGTTCAACATGACAATTAACATCCAAACTATAACTGTTTAATCACACACCAAAATATAAATATAACATGTAATATATGTCTGATCTAATCAACCAAGATAAAACAGTGTCAAACTAAACATAGTATCAGCAAAAGAAAGATGCGAGGGGTACTACATCCTCCCCCCCTAGGACTAGGCTTACTCCTAGAAGCCTGCAAACAGATAAGGATAGGCATCCCGCAATCGAGATGCATCCTCCCAAGTAGCTGTGGTCTCATCATTTGGGTCCCATTGGACCCTGGCCTGAGGAATAATACGACCCCTGAGTGTGATATCCCGAAGCTCCAAAATGCGCACGGGCTCCAGAGCCAGCTGCTCGTCCTCGACCTGTAATGCATTCCAATCAAGAACATGTGTCACATCTGGAATATACTTCCTAAGAACAGAAACATGGAATACATCATGTATGCGAGATAGGCTAGGTGGCAATGCAAGACGGTAAGCAACTGGACCTATCCTCTCCAAAATCTCAAATGGGCCAACAAATCGAGGCGCCAATTTAGAACCCTTTCCATAACGGATTGGACTCTTCCTTGGACGCACTCTCAAGAACACCTTATCCCCAACTAAAAACTGAATATCTGTCCTATGAGCATCTGCATATTTCTTCTGTCTATCCTGTGCAGTGATCAAATGCTCTCGAATGCGCTCCACCTGTTGCTCCATATCACGAAGCATCTCTGGTCCCAAAAGAATCCTGTCATCTAACCTATCCCAACTAAGGGGTGTACGACAAGGACGTCCATACAATGCCTGAAATGGTGACATGCCAATGGAACTATGGTATCCATTATTATATGCAAACTCCACCAAGTATAGATAATCCTCCCAATGTGTCTGCCTATCCATGACATACATCCTCAACATATCCTCTAGGACCTGATTCACACGCTCTGTCTGCCCATCTGTCTGAGGGTGATAGGCTGTGCTAAAGTTCAACTGAGCACCCAAATCATGCTGCAAAGAAGTCCAAAATGCAGAAGTAAATACTGGATCCCTATCAGAAATAATCTTTCGAGGAATACCGTGCAATCTCACTATGTCCTGCATAAAGACTCTAGCTACTGATGAAGCTGTGTAGGAGGATCTCATGGGAGAAAAATGAGCTACTTTAGTCAACTGATCAACAGTGACCATGATAGCATCATGTCTACGGGGTGTCAAAGGCAAACCCACAATAAAATCCATTGATATAACATCCCATTTCCACGAGGGAATACTATGTGACTGTAAAAGTCCTGCTGGATGCTGATGTTCTGCCTTAACCCTCTGACACTCTAAGCACCTAGCAACAAAATCAGCAATATCCCTCTTCATTCCTGACCAATGATATAGCTGTCGAAGATCTGCATGCAACTTCTTGACACCAGGATGTGCCGAGTAAGGTGCACAATGAGCCTCAGATAAGATCAATGAACGAAGATCATCCAATGGTGGTACATAGATCCGGCTCGCATGACGCAACAAACCATCAGACTCCAACACATACCCCTCAAATCTGCCTACTAGAGGTCTCCCAGACTCAATCTCTCCCTTCACCTCCTGATAAAAAGTATCTCGAGGAAGTGCCTGCAAGATCCTACTCCTCAAACCAACACCAAGTGTAGACACAGCTGCAACTCGTCTCTTCCTACTAAGAGCATCAGCTACCACATTCTCCTTCCCCTGGATATACTTAACCTCAAACTCGTACTCACAAAGGAACTCCATCCATCTCCTCTGTCTAGCATTCAGATTAGGCTGAGTGAAAATGTACTGTAGACTGCGATGATCAGTATGAAGCTCAAATCGGTGTCCCAATAAAAAGTGTCTCCATCGGACCAAAGCATGGACTACCGCTGCTAGCTCAAGATCATGCGTGGGATAGTTCAACTCATGATCCTTGAGTTTGCGAGACTCATAAGCAATCACCCATCCTCCCTGCATGAGGACTGCTCCAATACCCTCTAACGAAGCATCTGTACAAACCACAAAATCACCTGTGGGATCAGGTACTGAAAGAATAGGTGTACTAGTCAACTTATGCTTGAGGGTTCTGAATGCCTCTTCACACTTCTCAGACCAAAAGAACTTCTTACCCTTTCTCTGCAATGAGGTGATGGGATAAGCAACTCTAGAGAAGTTCTCTACGAACTTACGATAATATCCTGCCAAACCCATAAAACTGCGAACCTCTGGCACATTTGTAGGTGCCGGCCAATCAACTATAGCCTGGATCTTTGCGGGATCCACTGAAATACCATCACCCGAGATCACGTGGCCCAAGTACTGAATCTCTAACTTGAAGAACTCACACTTGGCTGGATTAGCATACAATTGATTCTCTCTAAGACATTGCAATACCAACCGAAGGTGCTCTTCGTGTTCCTCCATGGATTTAGAATAAACCAAAATATCATCCAAGAAGACAACAACGAAGTGATCAAGATACCTACGAAATACCCCATTCATCAAACTCATGAATACAGATGGAGCATTCGTCAAGCCAAATGGTACCACTGTGAACTCATAGTGACCATAGCGTGTCCGGAAAGCTGTCCTGTGGATGTCCTCCTCTCTAATGCGCAACTGATGATAACCTAACTTGAGGTCTATTTTAGAGAACACCCTAGCGCCTTTCACCTGATCAAAGAGATCATCAATCCGTGGCAAGGGATACCTATTCTTGACTGTGACTTTGTTCAACTGTCTGTAATCAATGCACAGTCGTAATGAACCGTCTTTCTTTTTAACAAAGAGGACTGGTGCTCCCCAAGGTGAAACACTAGGCCTGATACATCCCTTAGCCAACAATTCTTCCAACTGCAGCTTCAACTCATTCAACTCCTGTGTAGTCATCCTGTATGGAGCTCTAGATATAGGCTCTGCTCCTGGAACAAGATCAATACGAAAATCGATATCCCGCTTTGGTGGCATACCCGGGATCTCATCTGGAAAGACATCAATGAATTCCTGTAACACAGGGTGATCAAGGGACTTCTTCTCACCATCCTCATCCTCAAACTCCCTCAAGGACACTGCAAACACTTGGCATCCCTTTCTCATACTTCGCTTCAACTGCATGGCAGAAATCATACGAAGAGAAACAGGATGTTGAATGCCTCTAAGCTCAATGCTTTTACCCTGATCATCCTTGCACTTAATGATCTTCTGTCTACAATCAATAGTAGCTCCATGGGATTCCAACCAATCCATGCCTAAAACAACATCATATGACCCCAATGGAATAATATGAAGGTCAACTGAAGTGCCAATGCTACCCAAATCTACCCAACAATGATGAACTAAGGTGTTTGTGTTCACCTTTTCCCCTGAAGCTAGCTCCACTTGCCAACCTATGTCTTTCTTTACTGCCACTAGACCACATCTCTCTACTACAAATGGAGATATAAAAGAATCCGTAGATCCAGAATCAAATAATATAGAAACATCAATACCTCGGATAGCACCTGATGACTCAATAACTGTGCCCTGGTGCTCTGCCTGACGGTGGTCTACTGCTGCAAACACTCTGTGAGATCTACCTGAATCCCCAATCGTAGGCTCAGATGGTGCGGGTCTCTGCCCTGAATACTGTGAACCACGCTGCGGGCAATTGACTGCAATATGCCCAAACTGTCCACATGTGAAACAACCTGTGCCTCTACCATAACCCCTTCCTGCTGAAGGTGCACTGGAAGGAATAATTGATGATGAATCTAGAGACACATAAGAAATTTTGGAAGTTGTCTATGTTTCTATGAAGGATGATTTAGAAGAAGATATGTATGAAGATAAAAAATTACTTATTTCTTATGTTAGCAAAATTGACCCATGGATAATTGATAGTGGTTTCTCACATTATATGACTAGTGACATTGATAAGCTTGAAAATTTAGAAGAATATGATGGAGGATTTTTTAGATTTGGAAATGATGCTCCATGTTCTATTAGAGGAAAAGGATCCATTATGTTGAATGAAAAGATGAAATTTGATAATGCTTATTGAGTTCAAGGACTAAAATACAACTTGTTGAGTGTTGCATAGATAAACAACACTAGTTACCAACTGGAATTTTAGAATAGAAATTGAAGATCTATGGTGTTGATGGAGAATTGATTGGAACCAGTGAACAATCTAAAGGTAACCTATTCTACCTTGATATTGCTACAAAAATTTTCTTGTTTGTTAAAGTTGAGGATGTATGGTTGTGGCATAAAAGACTCTATCACGTAAATTTTGATAACATGATTAAGGTGAGCAAAAAGAATAGAGTCAAAGGTCTACTAAAATTAAGAAAACTTGATAAAGTGATGTGTAAGGATTGTCAGATTGGTTTGATGACCAAATAAAGTTTCTCAAGAAAGTCTTACTCATCTAATAGTATATTGGAGTTAGTACATAATGATATTTGTGGTCCAATGAGAATACAAAGCTATTATGGTGATCAATATTTCATTTTGTTTGTTGATGACTACTCAAGGATGATGTCGGTAACATTTCTAAAAGAGTAGTTTGATGCATTCCAAATATTTAAATGGTACAAGGCAAGAGTTGAGAAGGAAACAGGTAAGAAGCTAAAAAATTTTAAATCTGATAGAGGAGGTGAATTTATCTCTGATGAATTTATTGTCTTCTGCAATGATAATTGAATCAAAATACAAGTATCTGCACCAAGGACTCCACAACAAAATGCCATAGCTTAAAGAAGGAACATATCAATATTTTATTGTGCTAGAACATTGTTGATTGAGAAGGAGGTTCAAAAAACATTCTTGAGAGAATTCATTAGTACTTTTTTTTACACACTCAACTGAGTACAATTGAAGAAAGGTAAAAATAAAACCCCTTATGAAATCTAGTATGGGAATACTCTGAATATTAGCTACTTTAATTTTTTGGAAGTAGGTGTTACATATTGAAAGATGCTAGGAGTGGAAACTTTGATTCTAAAGGAGATGAAGGTATACTCCTAGGATACTCTATTAGGAATGAATGTTGAATATATCCTATGGGGGAGTATTAGCAGCCATTATGTAGTAGTTGTTTTTTCATTCATGACTGTGATTGTCATTGATGTCAACACAGTGATCTACTGAAGATTAGCAGAGAAGCAGACAGTGTTTGAGTTAGTGCACTTCAGATATTGAAGATGAATCTATGTGCAGTTGAGGACGTATTCTATGATGTGTTATAAGATTTTGGTTAAGAGCATAGATAGTAATTCATTTATTCATTGAAGTTATGAGGAAATTAGTGGAAGTAGTATTCAGGCAATGTTCCTGAGTAGCGATTTGTGGAAATCAGATGATATCTCCTAATCAAGATGGAATCTAATTATGTGCAGTTAGAGAGAAGTTGAAGACATGTTGATAGTGACATGGATGACAGTGCAAGATCTCAAGTCGCATGAGTGAAGAATTATATTGATTGGAAGCTGACAGTTTTATGTAATTTTGATGTAATGTGTGGAAACTTTTATTTTGTAATTTTTATGCCGACTCATTTGTAATTACTTGAGTGTGGTATAAAGGAAGGAATATTTTCCTTTTTTTAATGTGTAAAATGTAATGATAAATTGTATGAAGGAATTGTGAAAGTGAAATTGTTGAAAGAGGACATGCGAAGTACTGAGATCTAGTATTGAGATCTGATGAGGGATTTAGTGTGGTTTGGCACAGCTAGAGAAGGAGTATTGGATTGTTGAGGTCAATAATATTTTGGTATTATTATGTTGAGTAATACAAAGATCAGTTGGACAGTGAGTTTAGTGATCTTACCCTAAAGCTATTTGGGCAGTGGGTCCTTCTATCTTCCATAACTCCTAACAAAGTTAGAATCTTTTAACAGGGATTCAAAATCTCATAACAAGGATTCATATGTATTGAATGTATTTCATAAGACTCCTAACAGAGTCCATCCTTTCACAAGGAATATTCATATTAGGGCATCTTTTGTGGGCATCATTCCCACCGGGGTTTACTCTTTGATCAAGAGGTTCCCTAGTCAACATATCTTGTGGCATTATGTTATTATGCATGTATATCTTTCTATGGTTGTTGATTACATTGCTTACATGGTTAAAATCTACTGAAGTTGATAAAATTTATATTTTTCTGATAACTGATTCAACCCCCCCCCCCCTCTCAGTTATCTTGGTGGACTTTACTTTCTAACAATTGGTATCAGAGTGGCAGGTCCTTGAAATAAAATTTTGATAGCTTAAGGAGATCCATGGTGAATATTAGGAAAGAAAGCCCTAAGCTTGATGGAGTAAATTTTGATAGTTGGAAAGAAAAGATGAAGACACATCTATTGTGTTTAGGACCAGGTTATTGGTTGATTACAAAGAATGAGAAGACTATCATTGATGAGGATAACATTGAAACATGTACTAATGATGAAAGAGATCTATTCATGTGTAACATACTTGCTAGAGAAGAACTCTTGTCAGCCCTTCCAGAGAATGAGTACAGTCAGGTAAAATATTTGAAAACATCTCATGAAATTTGGTTAGCTTTACAGTCTACTTTTGAAGGTGATGAACATGCTAAGAAAGTCAGATTACATAATTGGATATGTTCATTTGAAGATATAAGAATGATGGAAGATGAATTTGTTACAAGCTATATTGGTAGAATGTCAGAGATTGTTGCAGGTATAAAATCTTGTGGTGGAACAAAGACAGAGAATTAAGTGATATGGAAAATTTTGAAGACATTGACTCCTACATTTAAGAAGACAACATAGATGATTGAACAAGTCATACCTTGTACTATGAACTTTACAAGAGATACTCTTCTTGGAAGATTGGAAGTAGTAGAAATGAACCAGAGGTTATCAGGAGACCTACCTAGAATGGAGACAGCATTCAGTACTCTTAGTGTTTGCCCTACTTTGTCAAGAAGCATAAGTGTGAGTGGAGATTATGCTAGTAGCAGCAGATCTAGAAATGAAGAAGACATGAAGATTGAAGAAGGTATTGCCTTCCTTGTAAAGAGAGAACCAGACAGTAAGAAAAATTTTAAATGGTGGACTTGTCAAGAATTTGGTCATTTTGCATCTAAATGTCCTAAGAGAGTTAAGAAGTATAGAAAGAACTTTAATCCTAGAAGATCTAAAGAATGTTACTATGCAAATGATGAAGAACTTGAAGCTAGTTTGGAGAAATCTTTGAGTGAAAGTGATACTGAGAATAATGATGATATATGATTTGTAAAAATTAAGGAAGAAAATCTTGAAACTGAAATTAAGGAAGAAAAGGCTTTAGTTTCTCAAGTAGAAAAGAAAGATAATTGGATTATAGAAAGTGGTTGTTCACATCATATGATTGGAGACATGAAAATTTTCATAAAGTTTAACAATTATGATAGAGGAGTTGTTAGAGTTGGAAACAATGCACCTTGTTTGATTAAAGGTATAGGATCTATTACTCTTGATGGAAAGACTAATACTAATGATGTTTACTTTGTGGATGGTTTGAAACATAATATTTTGAGTGTTGGAGAGTTATTTGATTAGGGATATCAAGTTTGGTTTACTGAGAAAACTTGTGTGATTAAAGACAAAGATGAAAATTTGATTGGTACTGGATCTAGGACTAGAGGTAATGTATTTCAGTTGAATCCTACTGAGATGACATGCTTGATTACCAAGATTGATGATAGTTGGTTATGACATAGAAGATTTTGTTATATAAACTTTGATAACATTGTGAAAGTGAGTACTACACTTGCAGTAAGAGATTTGCCTAAAATTATGAAACCTACTAACATGATTTGCAAGGAATGTGTGATGGCTAAATAGAAGAGAAGATCATTTTCCAGCAATAAGTTTACAATAGCAGAGAAGTTGGAGATTGTTCATACAGACTTGAGTGGTCCTACAAGGACTAGAGGATTCTATGGAGAAAGTCTTTTTATGATTCTTGTTGATGACTTTATAAGAATGATGTTGATTGCATTTCTTAAAGAAAAATATGAAGCATTTGATAGGTTTAAGATCATTAAGAATAAAGTTGAGAATTAATCTGGAATGAAGATTAATTTTTTTAGATTAGATAGAGGTGGAGAATTTACTTATAAAGAATTTAACATCTTTTGTGAAGTGAATGGTATTAAGAGACATTTTTTAGCCCCTAGGACACCTAAACAAAATGGTATCACAGAAAGGAGAAACATATTAGTGACTGAAGTAGCAAGAGCTATGTTATTTGAGAATGACTTAGCGAAGATATTATGGAGAGAAGCAGTGAAGACAGTGGTGTATATAATGAATAGAGTACAAATCATAGTAGACATAGAAAAGACACCCTATGAACTATGGTTTGGACATGCACCATCAGTTAAGTATTTTAGAATTTTTGGAAGCAAATGTTATATTAAGAGAGATGAACATTGGATTAAAGCTATGAAAGAAGAACTAGATCAGATTGAAAAGAACAAGACATGGGAATTGGTCCCTAGACCTAAAGATAAGAATGTTATAAGAACAAAATGGGTATTTAGAAATAAGATGAATGAACTAGGAGAAGTAGTAAGGAACAAAGCAAGATTGGTATGTAAAGGATACTCACAGCAAGAAGGAATTGACTATGAAGAAACTTTTGCACTAGTAGCAAGAATTGAAGCAGTAAGAATATTTTTGGTCTATGCAGCTTTTAAGAAGTTCAAAGTATATCAGATGGATGTGAAGTCAACATTTTTGAATGGAGAATTGGAAGAAGAAGTCTACATTGAGCAGCCTGAAGGTTTTCATTTAACTCAAGAAGAAGACATGGTATGTAAACTAAAGAAAGCTTTATATGGACTGAAGCAAGCACCTAGAACTTGGTATGCGAGATTGGATAAGTATTTGTTAAAATTAGGATTTACAAAAGGAACAATTGATATCAACCTATATACAAAAGAAATTGAAAATGGTTTATTGGTTGTAGTAATTTTTGTTGATGATATTATCTTTGGAGGAGAAGATGAAGTTAGTGATAAATTTGTAGATGAAATGAAGACTGAATTTGAAATGAGTATGATTCGTGAAATGAAATACATTTTAGGATTGTAGATAACACAGAATAGTGATGGTATCTTTGTAAGTCAGACAAAGTACTTGAATGATTTATTGAAGAGATTTGGAATGGAGAACTGTAAACTAGTTGGAATACCTATGGTAACTAGACATAAGTTATCTAGCACAGATGAGACTCCTATAGTGGAATAGAAGAAGTATAGATCTATGACTGGAGGATTGTAGTATTTGACTCATACAAGACCTGATATAGCACATTCAATTGGAATTGTAGTAAGATTTCAAGTTGAACCTAGAGAATCACATTATGCAGCAATAAAGAGGATACTGAGGTACTTAAGAGGCACAATTGAGTATGGATTGTGGTATGAAAAATTTGATGATTTTACCCTATGTGCATATACAGATGTTGATTGGGGAGGCAGTGTTGATGATAAAAAGAGCACCAGTGGAGGAGCATTTTTTCTTGGAGGAAGATTGGTTTCTTGTCTAAGAAAGAAGCAGAATTGTATTTCACAAAGCACAATAGAAGAAGAATATGTAGCAGTAGCAAACAATTGTAACTAGATAAGTTGGATGAAGCAAATGCTGAAGGATATTGGAGTAAAATTTGTTGAGCCTGTTGTTATACATTGTGATAACACCAACACAGTCAGTATGTCTAAGAACCTTGTGTTACATTCTAAGACAAAGCATATAGAGATAAAGTATCATGTAGTGAGAGAGAAAGTAGTAGAAAAAAAAGTTAGACTTGAGTACATAAGCACAAAGGAGTAGATTGCAGACATATTTACAAAACCTTTGCCTAAGGATACATTTGAGTATCTGAGAGGTATGCTTGGGGTTATGCCCTAGCCTACTTTTGAGAAGTGATGCAAATTGTTGCATCCATCTAGTGGTATATGAGCCCTATTTTTCTTCTGGAATGGATGTTGGTACTTCCTCTATGGGGAGTATGTGTATCTGAGCTGAGTCATGAGGACTCTAGTGAATGTATTTTTTGAACAGTGTCTTTCAACATTGAAGTTGTTATTGATATAATGATGAAATTTCTGTCATTGATGTCAATGGGGGAGAAGTATACATGAAAAAACCATTTGTACCATCTATTGGAGAGAACTAAATAGGAAAATGAAGCAAGATTTGATTGATGAAGAAGACTTGAAAGCATTTTTCAGAGCAACAGTGTTGCAGTATTGGATTTATGGAACTTAGATGTTTTTTCATCTATGTTTCCATCAATGCTAATGGGGGAGATTTTTAGGAATGAATGTTGAATATATCCTATGGGGGAGTATTATCAGCCATACTATAGCATTTTTTATTGCATTCATGACTGTGATTGTCATTGATGTCAACACAGTGATCTACTGAAGATTAGTAGAGAAGTAGATAGTGTTTGAGTTAGCGCACTTGAGATATTGAAGATGAAGCTATACACAATTGAGGACTTATTCTATGATGTGTTATAAGATCATGGTTAAGAGTGCAGATAGTAATTCATTTATTCATGGAAGTTATGAGGAAATCGGTGGAAGTAGTATTTAGGCAGTGTTCCTGAGTAGCAGTTTGCGGAAATCAGATGATATCTCCTAATCAGGATGGAATCTGATTAAGCGTAGTTAGAGATAAGTTTAATACATGTTGATAGTGACATGGATGATAGCGCAAGATCTGAGGTTTCATGAGTGAAGAATTATATTGATTGGAAGCTGACAATTTTGTGTAATTTTGATGTAGCGTGTGGAAACTTTTATTTTGTAATTTGTTGCCAACTCATTTTTAATTACTTGAGTGCAGTATAAAAGGAATTTTTTCCTTGTTTTAATGTGTAACATTTAATGAGAAAGTGTATGAAGGAGTTGTGAAAGTGAAATTGTTGAAAGAGGACATGTGAAGTACTGAGATCTAGTATTAAGATCTGATGAAGGAGTTAGTGTGGTTTGGCACAGTCAGAGAAGGAGTATTGGATTTTTGTGGTCAGTAATATTTTGGTATTATTATGTTGAGTAATACAAAGATCAGTTGGATAGTGAGTTCAGTGATCTTACCCTGAATCTATTTGGGCAGTGGGTTCTTATGTCTTCTATAACTCCTAACAGAGTTAGAATCTTTTAACAGGGATTCAAAATCTCCTAATAGGGATCATATGTACTGAATGTATTTCATAAGACTCCTAATAGAGTCCATCCTTTCATAAGGAATATTCATATTAGTGCATCTTTTGTGGGCATCATTCCCACTGGGGTTTACTCTTTGATCAAGAGGTTCCCTAGTCAACATATCTTGTGTCATTGTGTTATTATGCATGTATATATTTCTATGGTTGTTGATTACATTTCTTACATGGTTAAAATCTATTGAAGTTGATAAAAGTTATATTTTTCTGATAACTAATTCACCACCCCCCCCCCCCCGCCCCCCTCAGTTATCTTGATGGACTTTACTTTCTAACATACTCCACAAAGGACAAAGCTTATAAATGTCTAAATAAGGCAACTAAAAAAATGGTGGAAAGTGCAAATGTGAGGATTAATGAATTTACAAAAAGAAATGAAGATGATAGAAAAAGGGAACCAAAATATTATCAAAGATTTCTATATGTACATGAAAGGATTTTGGGTACTATACCCGAGCTGCTAGAAGAAACTGAGGAGAAAGTTGAGCCTCCACCGAGAGATGAAAATGCTGGAGAACATTCTACAGAGCCTATTTTAGCAAAATATATGAGAAAACATCACTCACCGAGTAAAATCATTGGAGACAAGAATGCAGGAGTCATGACAAGAATTAATTTGAATGACAATACATGTTTGATTTTTGAATTTGAGCCAAGACTAGTTAAGGATGCACTTAAAAATGAAGATTGGGTTAATGCGATGAAAGAAGAGATTGATCAAATTGAAAGGAACAATACTTGGTCACTGGTACTGAGACCTAAGGAAAAGAATTTTATTGATACAAAGTGGATTTTCAAGAATAAACTAAATGAGAATGGAGATGTGATAATAAATAAAGCAAGATTCATTTGCAAAGGGTATGCATAAGAAGAAGGTATTGACTATGGTGAGTCATTTTCCCCTATTGCTAGATTAGAAGGTGCAATAATTTTACTTGCATATGCTACCTATAAAGGATTCAAAGGTTATCAAATGGATGTTAAGTCTAGATTTTTGAATGGAGTTCTTGAAGAAGAAGTTTACATTGAGAAACTTGAAGGATTTGTCGAGAATTATAACAAGGATATGGTATGAAAACTACACAAGGCACTATATGGTTTGAAGCAAGCACCACGAGCATGGTATGAAATATTACATTCATATTTAATCAATATTGGATTTCAAAGGACAAGTGACAACATCAATTTGTAATTGAAATGTGATAGTTCTGATAAGATTTTGATTTCTAAAATTTTTGTTGATGATATCATATTTGGAGGAAATGAATCAATGTGTAAATAATTTGCTGAAGAGATGAGAAAAGAATTTGAGATGTCCATGATAGGAGAGATAAAATTCTTTATTGGACTACAAATTCAATAAGTGAGAGATGGGATCTACATAACACAGTCAAAGTATATCAAGGAGATCCTAAAGACATTTAGTATGGAAGAATCAAAATCGGTTGGTACACCAATGGCTACTGGTTGCAAATTATCAAAGGAAGATGAAACAAATGAAGTGAATGAAACACTCTACCAATCAATTATTGGTAAGCTACAGTATGTTGTACACATTAGGCCTAATATTGCTCATGTTATTTTCTATTGTTGCAATATTTTATGCCAATCCAAAGGAAACACACATGTCTACAGTCAAAAGAATATTTAGATATCTGAAAGGGATTGAAGATTTAGGTCTACTATACAAGAAAGGAGGAATTTTTTATCTTAAGGTGTACGTTGATGCTGATTGAGATGGAAACATTGATGATAGAAAAAGTACAAGTAGTGGATATTTCTTTTTAGGAGAAAGGTTAGTGACATGGTTAAGCAAGAAACAGAGTTGTATTTCACATTTTACTATTGAAGTTGAGTATGTTGGTGCAACTATGAATTGTTCAAACATTGTGTGGATCAAACAACTACTTGAAGGTATGTAAGAGGAGATTACTGATCCAGTTACTATTTACTATGATAATACTAGTGTTATCAATATATAAAAGAATTTGGTGATGTATTCAAAGACAAAGCACATTTGTATCAAGTATCATTATTTGAGAGAACAAGTTCAAGACAAGCATGTGATATTGGAGTATGTGAATTCAAAGGAGTAGATAGATGACATATTTACCAAACCACTACTAAAGGATTCTTTTTGAGTATCTCCAAGGTAAATTAGGGGTTCTTCCCCTATCCAATATCCACTAAGGAAAGATGCATGCTGCATCAATTAAGAGTTTCATTAGAATATCTATTTTGTGAGTTGATGCTAGTGTTCACTCTTTGGGTAATGCCTAAAATTGTGAAAGATGTTTATATATGCAATGAGAAAATAGTACATTTGAGGTATGATTCACTGCCTAAACAAAGTGTATCATCTTAAAATGGAAGCACTTCCATGCTAAGAGAATTTAGCCCTTTGAGTAAGTGCTCTAGGGTCATATTGAATGCCTTGATTGGGTCTTTGCAAGTATCTGGTTGTCTCCTCTCTATTTTTCTTCTCTCTCCCTATTTCCAATGTCATTTCTGGCAACTTTCTCTGAGAATTTAAAGATTTTAACTTTTTGGGTCAAATACGACCTGAAGGGTCAAGGATGACCTAGTCCCTAACCTAGGTCAAGGATGACCTCAACCCTGACCTAGGGAAAAGACTACCTCATCCCTGAGCCCAGGTCCAATTTTTAAATTCAGGAAGTTTCAGGATGTCAGGTTTTGGAAAGTTTTATTTTCCCGCTTCCAGGTCAACTGTTTCAGATTTTGGAATGGTAAATTATTAAATTGCATTTAATATAGGTCTGCTTCTATGTGTTAAGGTTAATTAGGATTTAATTCTCCAATGTTGGCCTTCTCTAGAGTTTTGTGCCCTAGATCACTATAAAAGGAAGCCTTCCTCTCTCATTTTGATCCATCCACAATCAAGTAATCAAGAGCAAGATCAAGCAAGCATTTCATCAAGAATTTTCAAGGAAGCATTCAAGCCCTCATCTCCATTCAAGTTCTCCTTTGAAGATCAAGAATTCAAGCCTTTTAAGGGAATTGGTTCAAGCATTTAAGATTCATCATTCAAACCCTAGATCTAGCCATCATGGTGGTGTGATCTTCCTTCAAGATCCTTTGTTCATCTTCAAGGTCCATTCATTCTCCTTTCAAGGTGGATTCCAAGCATAAAATCATGGAGGTTTTGGATTTGCATTTATGGTTTTGATTTACATTGTTGAGTCCAAGCTTTCATATAAATATACTTGTTTACATTTCAAATACAATTGCATATTTATTGAATATCATAGCTTCAGTGTTAGATCTACTTCTACTACTTGCTAGCATTATCCATTTCAATTTCATTATTAAGGTTGATTCCAAACTAGGGTTTGACCAAGGCAAACCCCTCATCCAAATAAAAAAACCATTTTTCTTGCAAGTACAGATACAAGATAGTGAATTGAAGTGCAAATTTGGATACCCTTTTCGATGAACTTTCAAGATCTACGAACAGATTTTCTATCGGAGATGTTTTGGGTCAGGGATGACCTTCAGTGAGGGGTAGGATGCTACCCCAAGGTAAGACCTTGCCCCCCTATCTGGGTCAAGGATGACCTGCTTCCAGAAAGACAAAAGTTTTCTGGGTTTTCTCTGTCTCGGCATTTCCAGTCCGAAACAGGTTGCAGAATTTCCTGAAACTATGCACAGACATCATAAAATAGTGATTTCTTGATGTGCCTTCTTTCAAGATAAGTATTTCTATTTTATTTAGTTTATATGTCCACAACATTTTCCATTACTCATCATACCACTATATCATATCATTTCTACCCATAGAGGTGAACCATACTATTTTCACTTCTATTCATTTTGGTCAACCTGACTAACTTACCCCTTTTTATTTTGTGGATTTAGATGCCCTATTTTTTTTAGTGTTAGGTCTTTTCTTGCATCAAGATTAAATTTAGTTTATGCTCTTGCATTTTAAATTCAAAAATAAAAAATATATATATTCAATAAAATACAAAAACATTTTTTGTGTTTCATGAAGATTTATAAGATGCTTTGGTGTGTAGTTATGTTTCTTATAACCCTTCTTTTAGCATCTCTTTACCATACCTATGATGTTTATGAGAGTATCATTCACTTCATTATGTTGATGATCCTTCATTTTGCACTTGCTTATGCTTTTTGTGAAATTGACTAATACTAGTCTTCCTACTTTCAAGGCTTTCATTGAAGATTTATGTGGTAGCCTTATTACTCTGTTGGATTATGTGAAGAATTTGGTAGATGATACACCATCTCCTAATCTTCCTAATCCAAATCCTATCATTCCTAATTTGATTCCTAATCTTCCTAATCTTGATCCTATTAATCCTAATTCGATTCCTAATCTTCCTATTCCTAGTTTGAGGCCTAATTCTCCATCTACTATCCCTAGTTCTTCACATACTTATGATGGGATTCAAGCTATAGTTCAGGATGCAGATGTGCAAGAATTCTTTGATTTACCTTCTCCTCTTATTCATGATAATATTAA
The DNA here is from genome assembly GCA_027943335.1 of Chamaecyparis obtusa. NCBI lineage: Eukaryota > Viridiplantae > Streptophyta > Pinopsida > Cupressales > Cupressaceae > Chamaecyparis > Chamaecyparis obtusa. The sequence goes on along the minus strand of BSBK01002490.1, from coordinate 3,218,610 downwards.
AGGAAAGGGTAAATAAAATTCTTCAAAACCTATTATTCCACCTTATACAACCTTTACTCATGAGCATGATAAACAATCACCTCTTGTAGAATCTTTACATGATATGTACACTACTGGATATAATATGATAACTAAAAAAGTTTATAGAGGTTTAGGGCTTAGGGTTATGAGCATGGTATCAGGTTTCCAGTTCATATACCCCCTAAATAGGATTTGCATGGTGTTGGATGTTCTCAATCTCAAGTTAAGGTAGGTAATGTTGATCATCGTCCTCCTCTTCATATTCTTCTCCCTACACCCACTGTAGATAACACTGATACTCGTCATGATGTAGCTAAGAAGGTGTATGTTAAATTAATGAATTCCAAAAAATAAATCTCTAAACCTATACCAAAAAATGCTTTATCCAAGTACAAATGTCCTTTTCATTATAGTAATACACATTTACTTGTTGATTGTAAACTTTTTAAGATATATGTTAGGGAAAGAGCTTCTTTAGGAATTATATCTCACTCTTGTGTTGTTTTACAATTCCTTCATAATTTTGATATAGGGGATTCCCCTCATTCTGATATAATATAGATTTCTACTCCTCTTGTCTCTAGACTCACGGGCAAGAGGTGTATTTCCATCCAGTCTCCTAGGATCCATTAGGTCTTTTGTTGGGGCTTAATTGGTATTCTTTCTTCCTATCTCTCTATGGTTTTGTATTATGTTTATAATCATCCATAGATCTTATTCAAAGATATCCTTTCTAAGACATTTGTTTTGCAAAGGTATCCCTTGTCTCTATCCTTGGGGGGCAAGGTTCTTCCTTCTTTATCTTTTTCTAGGGAACTGCTTTCCTTAGCTTAGTGGTATTTGTTTATATTGCAATATTATTTCATCATATTGGCAGATGTTTTGACCATGGATAACCTTTTTATATGAGAGGTTGTTGTCCTAGGTCATCACCTCTTCTCTATGTTGCAAATTATGTTCATTATAAACTCTTACCCTTGCTTTGGTGTTAGAGTTGTTTCCCTCATTCCAAAGATTCATTTTCCTCTTCTTTGTAGGAGGCTTGATGATTGAATCTTTGCTCCTACCTTTGAAAGATATTTTATCTAAATCACTCATCTATGGTGGGGGTCTTTTTTATAAGATCTTTTTCATTGAGGATCCTTTTTGCATGAGTGACATATCCTTTTCACAATTATCTATACTCTTGGATGTAGGGGTCAATATCCCTCACTAAGAATATGGTATACATTGTTGCTAAACATGATATCTCCTTGCATTGTGAAGTAGGTATCCTCTTCTCTTCCTTATCATGTCTAGTAGACTACCACGATAAGGAGGGGGGCATATATGGGGTCTCCCTTGTACTATAGTTGTTCAAATTATATACTAAATCCTCCAAAGGTAACATACATAAGTTTCTAAATCCTGAAGGGACGCACATTTTTCAATTTTCAACATGCTCAATCTTGGAAGGTAACACACATAAGTTGCTAAATCTTGAAAAAGACACACAATTTCAATATGCTAAATCTTCCAAAGGTAATGCACATAAGTTGCTAAATCCTAACGAGACATGCATTTCATATTCATAGTGATACAAGAAGGTTGATCTATGTGTATTCTAGAAGCCGTTAGAAAATGCATTACAATTGCAAGCATAGTTTATGGGCAAACTATCAAGTTTGGCCACCTATTTGGCTCTCCCTCCTTGGTGATTCACAGTAAGGTGGGCATCTTACTTGGTGAGGTAATCACTTTCTCTTTTCTCTCTTTTCTCTTTCATGCTAGTAGGAATGGATCATGAATCTGTGTTATTTATAGTTTTGCTCTTGTCTTTCTTATGTAATCATTTATGATTTTATGATAGCTTTCCAAATATGATATTAGTATAAGAAATATTTCTTAGCGAGGTTTCTTATGTTAGTTGATTTGGGTTTGTTTAAGTACTAACCCCTCTTTTGTGTTGTTTCAGTTTTGTTTTTGTTTTTGTACCCTCGTGCATGTATGTTGAGTTATAATCCTTAGCCTGGGGGATTGTGTCCTTAGCTAAGTGTTATTTTATCTCATTTTGAATCCACTCAAATCTTTCCTTTCTTCTCCTTTACCAAGAGTTTGCATTGAATCCATACTCTTGCTAAAGTGGGGGCTTAATGTATCATCTTAAAATGTAAGCACATCCATGTTAAGAGCATTTATCCCTTTGAGTAAGTGGTCTAGGATCATGTCAAATGCCTTGATTGGATCTTTTCATGTATCTAGTTGTCTCCCCCTTGTTCTACTTCTCTCTCCCTGTTTCCAACCTCATTTTTGGCAACCTTCTCTGAGAATCTAAAGATTTTGACTTTCTAGGTCAAAGACAACCTGAAGGGTCAAGGATGACCTAGTCCTTGACCTAGGTCAAGGATGACCTTGACCCTAACCTAGGGAAGAGACTACCTCATTCCTAACCCCAGGTCCAATTTTCAAATTCTGAAAGTTTCAGGATGTCAGGTTTCAGAAAGTTTTATTTTCCCGCTTCCAGGTCGGCTATTTCGGATTTCAAAATGGTAAATCCTTAAATTGTATTTAATCTAGGTCCACTTCTAGGGGTTAAGGTTAATTTGGATTTAATTCTCCAATGTCAGCCTTCTCTAGGGGTTTGTTCCCTAGATCATTATAAAAGGAAGCCTTCCTCTCTCATTTTGATCGATCCACAATCGAGTAATCAAGAGCAAGATCAAGAAAGCATTTCATCAAGCATTTTCAAGGAAGCATTCAAGCCCTTGTCTCCATTCAAGTTCTCCTTTGAAGATAAAGGATTCAAGCATTCAATCCTTTGAAGGGATTTGGTTCAAGCATTCAAGATTCATCATTCAAACCCTAGATCTAGCCATCATGGTGGTGTGATCTTTCTTCAAGATCCTTTGTTCATCTTCAAGATCCATTCATTATCCTTTCAAGGTGAATTCCAAGCATACAATCATGGAGGTTTTGGATTTGCATTTATGGTTTTGATTTACATTGTTGAGTCCAAGCTTTCATATAAATATACTTGTTTACATTTCAAATACAATTGCATATCTATTGAATATCATAGCTTTGTTGTTAGATATACTTCTACTACTTGCTAGCATTCTCCATTTCAATTTCATTATTAAGGTTGATTCCAAACTGGGGTTTGACCAAGGTAAACCCGTCATCCAAATAACAAAACCATTTTGTCTTGTAGGTACAGGTACAGGACAGTGAATTAAAGTGCAAATCTGGATACCCTTTTCGGTGAACTTCTGGGATCTATGAATAGATTTTCCATCAGAGCTATTTTGGGTCAGGGATGACCTTCAGTGTGGGGTAGGATCCTACCCCAGGGTAAGACCTTGCCCTGCTATCTGGGTCAAGGATGACCTACTTCCAGAAAGACAAAAAAATTTTGGGTTTTCTCTGTCTCGGCATTTCTAGTCCTGAATAGGTTGCAGAATTTCTTGAAACTATGCACAGACATCAAAAAATAGTGATTTCTTCATCTGCCTTCTTTTGAGATAAGTATTTTTGTTTTATTTAGTTTATATGTCCACAACATTTTCCATTACTCATCATACCACTATATCATATCATTTCTACCCATAGAGGTGAACCATACTATTTTCACTTCTATTCACAAAGTTTTTAGGAGTATGTGTCTTTGGCATTGTTTTCAAATAGAGAGAAGATTTCTAAGAGGGAGAAGATATATTGAAGGAGAAGATTGATATTGAAGGCTACAACTGATAGAGGAATAATATGTATAGGAGGAGATCAAGTAAAGAAGAAAGAAGAAGATAAAGCTCAGAGAGAGTAAAGGAAAAAGATAAGTCAGTAAAGTGTTGCCATCATAAATTGATAGTGAGGGTTGCCATCAATGCCAAAGAGAGAGATTATTACTATAACTGATGGTGATGATGATGAAAATTGACTAAGATCAGAGGTATACAACATAGTAGAAAAATTAGATCATTTATTATCTTGTCATTGATGTCAAGAAAATAATTTCTGATTTATATTGAGTTTCCATATCATTCAGATTATGATATAATTTTGAATGAGTTAAAGAAGCAGAGGAAGTGAAATTTTGTTAAGTTGAAGAACTTAATTGGGAAACTGATATAGAATCAGACAATATCAAGGTTATGATGATATAATTATTTTCTACCAAACATATGATTATATCAAGTTGGTACAGAAGATTAGTCAAGTCGGTAAGAAAAATAGTTTGGCTACCAAGCAAGAAAAATTCATTCAGTAAAAGGAAAGTAAGTTTCAGTAAAGTAAAAGGAACTCAAGACACTGAGTAGAAGGTTTTAGTTACTGAGCAAAGTTATCTGAAATTCACTTTAAGGTAAAAGAGTTAACCACTAAGCAAGGAACACAAACTAAATGCAAGGATCAAAATAATAGTTAATGATGAGCTATGATGAGCTAGAAGATTATAATGATGAGAAAGAGTTAGTTAATAAGATCTATGATCAATAAAATTCAAGGTGATGATCTATGATATATATCTAAGCGGAAAAATGAGAAGGTGCAAGTTCTAAGAAAGTTCAAGTTTCGAGGTGATGATAAAACATTTTATCAAGATCTAAATTCATTGAATTAGTTTGTGAGGATGATCAAATGGCTAAGATTAATCAAAGGAAAATGTAATAAAGGAGATTAAGATGCAAAGAAAATTCTATATAAAGGATGAAATTGTATGAAGAAAAGGTTGGCAAGTTGAAGGGTTGATGAGTCATTGACTGATATAGTGAAGAAGGAAAAGGTTGAATTCAAAGTCAGAAAGCTAAGATTGATGAAGTGTTGAAGCCAGTGGAAATTGAAGGATTGAAGTTGTTAGTGAACATTTTTTCCCTTTCTAAAATGAATTTAGCTAATTCTCATAAAAATGGAAAAAAATAATTACAACACTAAAAATTGAGTTTCTGTAATAGAAAACTCTCTTTAGTTTTTCAAGGTGTAGCTACTTTGCTAGAAGTTATTCAATCAAGCCTTATTGCAAAAGAATATAATTCATGGGTATAATTAACCTAAAAATATGAAGGCAAAACACTCAATTCATCACTATGAATAGAATGTACAATCTTAAAAACCATTTGAATTTGATGATAATAACTATCCACATGATTATAACTAAGATTATTTAATGACTCCTCTTTGTTGCTTTAGGTAAAAAGAAACTCATATGATAAAATAATGCACCTTCACATATAATCTATTTCCACAGGAAAAGAACCATATGCATTAATGAACAATAATATTCACCACTCATATAGCTTTGTATATAAAACCCTAGGATTCCACATATATTTCATCATATCAGTTTATCAAAAACATAAGCATAGATATCTAAAAATTAGTTTCTGATAACTCAGAGAGTCGACCCTAAATCAGTTTCAATTTTTTTGCATAAATAGCCACGCGTGACTAGAAATAACCATAGTTAAAATTACTCCACTGGGAGTAGATATTTTTTAGTTACCATAACCAACTTTAAAGCATAAAAGGAAAAGAAACTGATGTATGGTGTCAAGTACCCACTAAGTTCTTCCAAGTGTCTATGAGCCCTAAGATGGTGGAATAGAAACTAGCCGAGTGGCCTTCCATTTTTTATAAGCAGAGGTAAACACAAAGATGATCTACTGATGTGGCAATCTAAGGTATGATATCCTCTGCTTCCATACTTCTTTATCTTTAGGAATCTACACGACCTTCTCATCATGCATCTCCAAGTGCTTCTGATTGATTATTAGCATTGACTCCATGTCTGTAATCTTGGAGAAGTCTTGTACATCCAACATCTTCGCTTCCTTCATTTCATCAAAGTTCACATGCAGATCTTTAACAATTTATTCTCTTTCGACCTGATTGGTTTCTCTTCTATTTCAACACATTGCTCGTCAATCCATTTTATGTTTCCTATAATAATATCCTTAATGATTTCTAATTCCTTAAGTAAATCTTTAATCTTGGAGATCCCTTGAGCAATAACCTCATTTCTCCTTCCAATGCATTATCTTAAGACATTGTTAATATGATTTAGAACAATAGAGAGGGGGGGTGAATCAGTTGTTCTCAGGTCCAAATGTATAAATAAACTTTCAAAACTCTTCAACAAATCAGATCTAACAACCAACAGCTACTCAGTCATTACTAATTGCATAACAAAAACATATAATAATGCAGTCCACTATCCAATAGTATCTAACTTGTAAAATATAGAAATGTTCAAACCAAAACATTCACACAAGCATTAACACCAGGATTTATAGTGGAAACCCAATTTGGGAAAAACCACTTTGTAACATGTTACTAATATTTTCACTCTTCTAAAGTGAGCTCTATGAAAATGCCACCTTGTCAAAGGTTACAAACACATCGGTAGGTGTGACCTGGTTAAAGGATTTAAACCACTTTGTTAAAAGTGCACCTTATTATAGGACTTACATACATTCCATTAGAATGCAACCTTGTTCAAAGGATTTATACAAATGACTGTTAGGTCAACCTTGGTTAAAAGGATTTTGACTGATACAATGGTTAGAAAGTAATAGTAATATTGATCTAAAAACATACAACTCACTTTGCAAATATCAAATCCAATTCCATACACATATGATGGCTTACTGACTGTGATTCATTTCCATCTCCATCACTGATCTGCTTAGAAATCCCTTCAAGAAATCACAACACTTCTCCTTTAGCCTTTTCTGCTTATACAGTCAATAACATCAACAACAACTCCAGCATCCTCTCTCTCAACCTCATGCTTAGGTTTCCTTAATACTTCCTCAATTAGGTCAATACAACTTTTTCTGCTTAATCTCCTCCGTAGATATTAGGGTTAGGTCAGATTCATCGAATCCTTCCAACTTTATGTTCTTAGTCTATCCTTCTAGAAACATCTCAAATCTCTTAATAGATTTACAATCAAATGTTTTACACTACATTAAATGCTTCCATACAATCAATAAATAAAGTCAACATGATTTACATAATCCAAGAATTCAACTATGTCAGCTAGGAATCTAAATTCTTCCTCAAATGTAAATTACTAACGCTCAGTCAATACTGTGTTCAACTCCTCGGTCTTCACTAGGAAGCTTGGTCACCACTAAAACTATTTCCTCGGTTAATACTATCTTCCTCGGTAATTAACTGATGTTCGATCAACACTAAAATTACTCGGCATATACTAGCTCAGTCGACACTAACATCACTCAGCTTAAACTAGATTTCTTCACTTTTTCTCGTTTAAGCCTACTTGTTTAGTCTTCATTCTTACTTAGATAAATAATACATTATCTTATCATTGTGCCACATAATCAAGTACTCATTAAAGTATCAAGATAACTCAACCTTTTCTTAGGTGCTATTGTTATCAACCTTGCCCACATCCTTCACAACAATCAAATAGATATAGTACTTTCTTAAGTAGCAATAGTCTTACCAGTTTAGGTTTGACATCAATGACAATACAACAATTTCTTCAATTGCAATTTCCAACAATACATGATTTTATCATCCAAACCTAGGACTGGTCTTTCTACAAGAAACTTCTATAATCTATACTTTTGTACTTCTTCCATCCATAAGACCTCTTTAGTTCAATTGCCTTTCTCATTTTCCCAAGCCTCAATGTTTGACTCAATCTTCTTGGTTATATTAATGGCTTCCTTATGGGCTTCACTCAAACATTTAATGTGTTTGATGGCCTCAACCTTGACATGCTCCATCATTCCTCAAATGTTCTGGCAATCACTCTATTCCTCTGCACTTGGTCCAAGAACTTTTGATTGACTGGGGATTTAATGTCAAATGAGGTGCACATTTCACTCAGGGTAAAAGGCTCAGGATGTTGAATGGCGTAGATACATTAGGTCATATTCTTCATAGTTTCTTTTATTTTTGGTTTTTCCTTAGCATCTTTCCATACTCATTTGGAAATTTTCCCATTTGACAAATCAAATATTTTCATGTCGACTTCCCTGTTGTCCTTCCCCAAGTCCACTTTTGATATCTAATAATCCTATGCAATGACATCATTACTTTCTTTATCATTGAATAGTTTGGCAATTTTTGTCATCCAATTCTGGGTATCTTCATTAAACTCTAGTCTGGATTCAATCTTGGGCTTTTTATTCTTAGGAGTTTTACCAAGACACTTTCTCACTACATCCTCGATTGGTAACAATAGCGGTACAACAATGCACTTCTTGGCTATGGAAGTCTCAAGCCACTTTGGAGCTATTGGAGTCTTCTTTTGTGTTTCATGGCCACTGATAAAAGTGAGAGAATCTATTGAAGAATTATCTACATCACCTTGGATTTGTTGACTATCACCTATGTCGGGAAGACTAGAATCAAGGACTTATTTTGCTTGTTGATATGCCTTTGAAGGGTCCAAGTCTACCAAGACTTTGAGGCTTATTGTAGGCTCTTTCTCTTTATTCTTTTTTTGTTGCTCGAGCGGGTTATCTATACACTAGGTTCTTCTTGAAGTTGAACTTGAACCTTTGGTGAGTCTGGTTTAGCTTTAGGTTCATAATTACCTGTAGTAGAATCATTTACAACATGGTTAGTTGAAATAGAGGATTTTATTGAAGATCTCTTTTTCTTTGCTTTCACTTGTTTTTCAGGGGCTTGAACAATTATCTTGGAAGATTTCTTCATCTGTAACCAGTTTTTTGTTCTTTTAATTATGTTGGCCATTCTGGACTACAAGTTGTCCTCTTCCCTTTTGGTCCAATCTATTTCTAGAATGGGGAGGCCTTCAATCTACCCAAAATACTAAGGATCAAGCACATCTTCATTCTCATATTCTTCAACATCATCTACATTCAAATCAACCTTAGAGGTGACTATCTGTTTTAGGGTCATTCTTGACCAAAGTCTTCTTCTTACCTCAAAATCATTTGAAAAATTAGCCCAATATTCTTCTAACTCTGATATATGCATGAATGTGGATGAGACATTAAGGTTAGATTTAGCGAACCCTTTGTAGTCAGAATTATTCCTTAAGGTGTAAGGTTTAGAATTTAGATTCTGAAGATCACCTTCCATTTCTATGGTGTCCTAAAAACTTCTACATCTATAGTGGCCAAGTTCTATGGGAAATAAGACTCCAGAAGACTTCTTAGAGCTTCCTGATTTATGTTCAATGTACACTAACTGCCTACAAATCTCCATTAGAACCACATTCTCTAAACAATATCATGGAAACTTTAAAGGTTCCCCATCAAATGCTCCAACCCTAAAGTAGGCGAATTTTAGAAATTAAACATCCATAGATATTAATTACTTGCATAGATTCTTGAGTAAGTTTATTACTTTCCTTACCTCAAATCTCAAAGACCAACCTTCCTAGGAACACATCATTGACTCTTCTCAATTCTTCAACAAACTTCTCACTCTACAATGTCTATAATATTCATAAATTCTCATGTCTTTGTTCTAGGGTTCATGGGATTATCCCTCCCAGTCCCTGCAGTAGGCCAAGATGTAGAAAATGTAAGAGGTCATATAGAAAGGAGTTCAATTAGTCAAATTCAAAAGTTCTTTGTGCAATTTTTTAGCTATCAACTTAGCCCAATTAATAAATTTCTCTCCTCCTAGTATTTTTTTGATAAAATAGTACATCCAGTCCTCCCAATAGAAAGCATGTTCATTTCCTTTTACCCTGTTTAGGAGAAAGACTATATCTGCTATTTCTTTTATGAAATTTTCAATGGTTAGGGGCTTTGGTATCCATGAGCCTCATTTTTCTAACCTCATCAATAACCAACTCTGTGTAATGAGGGAATTGTATTTCTTTCTTTCTCCATCATATATACAGGTTGCCTCTGTAAAGGTCTAAGGTTTATAGGGTTCCTTATGGGGAATTTTCAGGGCTGCTATGATCGTCTCCCTACTAATCTTTACCATAATTTCTCCTGAAGATTTTTGATAAACTTATTTCTGGCATCATACATATTTTCACATTCTAGCATTAATTCAGGGCATGCTAGGATAGGTGGAAAAGTTGTAGCCTCCAACAATCCACTACTGGATAACTTATTAGAAAAAGACTCATCTAGAGCATTTCAGAACCTTTCATGCAATTCCACCAAGCTCACATTTACTAGGGAGGTATCACAAATTTTGGGAAGAGAGATGAGAAAATAGGTTCCCTTCTCAACTTTTGGGAGTTTAGGACGAAACAGAGGCATTTTAGGAAAGAAAAACAAAGAAATCTCACAACATGCAGTAACCAATCTTCCTTTAGGGAAACCACAAACTGAAAGTTGCAAGAGAAAATGATAAACTCACTGATTTACTATGCATAACACTTCTACAATCCCTTACCAAATTCTCATTGCTTCTACTCTCTAGAATAATTGATAACATGAAAAGACTACAATTTATTATCAAGGTTGGCAAAGATTTTAGGCAAATTCATGTAGAACAAAATAATGAATGCATTTGTGTGAAAGGTTATTGACATGACATATTGTGATCTTTCTATTAATTCCTCTATCAAATCAACACATTTTTTCTAGCTCCGAATGACCTCTCCTGATTACCACACTTTTAATAATAATGACCTATATTGTACTATGAGCTGGCAGTTATCTTTCATCATGTTATGGCATGTTTGCATTGTCCCATCAAATCTGATGGTTTTGGACTTAACATAAAACTCCTCTGAAAGCTCGGGTTCAATAAGCTTTTAAGAGACTATTCCTGCATGGAAATATTTTTTTGACCAGAATATTCCATTAATCAGACTTTCAAAAGTTGAACTTGAACTTAAGAAGGTTCAAGGTTCAAGTTCAACTTTCATATCTGACTAACTGAAAGACCGGTGACTTAAAGACTACCATTTGCTTGCAACCTCTGATAGAATTTGAACTTGAACTTGAGCTAAGGAAGGTTCAACTTCAACTTCAACTGAGACTTTTACATGGACAAAACAATTGACCATGAGAGAAAAGAAAAATATGAGTGTAACAAAAATGAATAAAAGAGCACACAAGGGATCTGATTATTCAAGAGATAGTTGCAGATTTATTGGTCAATTTATTCACTATTTCTTATTAATATTTATAATAGAAAAATATCTTAACCGAGTGGACCTAACAGTCTTATTGTAAATCCTTACAAGAGGTAACATTCTAGAAGAGTGTTTGAAGACCTTTAACCAAACCACTCCTAACAGGGTGAAGATCCTAACAAAACTGAGACAAATCCCCTAACAGGGTCACATTTAACAATGTGTATTATAATCTTTAACCAGATTGACTTTTAACCGTGCATACTTCAGAAGAGTATTTCTTTAGTGGGTGACAATTCCCATAGTGGTTTTTTTCCAAATTGAGTTTCCACATTAAATATGTTAGAAATAGGAAATACTGAGAGGGGGGGTGAATCAGTATTTCACAAACTTTTTCTTTTGCCCACTTATGGATATAACAGATTACTTTAGTGCATATAAAGATTATCAAGCTGATTAACAAACATAGTAGTCAATAGAAAGAACTCATAACACATCATATGTTCTCGAGGAAACCCTGGCCAAGGGAAAACCCCGGTGGGGATGGTACCCACAAAGATCACTAATCAAAAGTATCCTGTTAGGGATATTGGACCCTGTTAGGAGTCAATTTACAATATATAGTAGATTTGTCCTGGTTAAAGGACTTTAGGCCTTGTTAGAAGTCTTAACCCTGTTAGGAGTTAGATTACAAAACTTGATCACCAGCTAAGCTCACCGCCCAAACAAGTAATACAAAATGTTTTTGACTATAATATGGTACTGCTTACAATTTCGCATCAATAGCCTTTGCTGCTATCACAATATACAACTATCGCAAGTTATCTTTTCTTTCTTTTTACATATAACACTTCTATTTGATTACATTTCAAGTATGCCTAATATATGAGTTATTAAAGCTAATAACATGGTCAGCTTCCAAAATCTTTATCCAAGAGTAAACATCTAGGATGTCATCCCTTCATAATGTTAAGTCATTATTTTGACAAGCAAAAATAATCCCTTAACTCTTTCGCTAATACTATCTCCAAAACTGTTCTGTCTGCAAAAACTATCTTCGGTAAACTTTGAATAACTTTGTCCGTACTACTCCAAACTTTATGTGCACTAAGATGGGGTATCCTCATACTCTATAGAAGCTTTAGTTAACTATGCAAACAAAGATATTGCTCCAGTGGATGTCGCCAACTAAATCTTCATCGGGTGCTCTGTCAAGATCACTGTATCCAAACTTAGACAATTTATTTCGTCAACTTGCCATACTTGCATTCTAGATTCTACGCTCTTAATAGAGATCATATGTTTCCATAATGACAACATCTATGCATCCACATTAGCCAAATTTCCAACAAAATATTGGTGTTATATGTGTTGAATTTTATTGTTGATTGATAAAGTTTTTTATTGTGGTAACTGCAGGTTTTGAAGGGGCCCTGGAACCCTTTAACAAAGCATAAAGAAAATAAGAAAAGAAGAACTAAAAGACAATAATCTGTCAGTGAAGAAGATAGAAACCAGAGGGAACCAAAACCAGATATTACAATAAAGCACTAGAACAAAAAGTTTAGGGCACTAAAACAAAAAACTACCAGCAAAACAGGACAACAAAAACTCCCAGCAACTAAATCAGTTCATCATTTTGAGGAACTCCTCGGATTCCTCCATCTGATTTTTCATTTTCTGAATAGAATCCCTCAGATTGAAGATGTCTTTGGCATGGGCTGCATTCTTCTTTCTAGTACTAGATCTAGTCCTAGATCCCAGGCTTGACATCTAGATATCTTGTTTTCCTTGATCATCCTCAATCATTCTGTCAGAGTTATTCCCTTCCAATAGGGTATACAGGGCTTTAATATTGTCAATAATAGCATTCATGCTGATGTTAAAGAGGGTGATCATCTACCTCAACATAGTATAGTTATTGTTGATCTTATCAGTTATTGGACTTATCATATTTTTAATAGCCTTATTAATTTTTTCCTCCACTGTAGTGGAATTTTCAGTTACCTTTTCAAAAACGTCCTTACCATTCTTATACATCTCAAAATCAATTCTCATTTTTTCAATAATCTCCTCTAGCAAAGTATTCTTGGCTTCCAATTTTGTGCATATGGTACGCAACTCCTGAATATCATCATGGATCCATTTATCAATATTGTAACCATACATGGCTTTGTTTCTGGTAGCCTACAACATGGTTATATTTATAGCTCTCTTGACCTTGACATCCTTATTGCATAGGTCCTTAATAATTCTTTGATTCTAAGTATCTTCTCTCTCATATTAGCAAGGTTATCCTTAGGCCTATTGGTAGGAGTAGAGCTTGCCTCATAGTCCACATCATCATTGACCGCTTCCTTTTCTGAACCACCAAAATCTTTGTTCTCTTGGATTTACTCTTTCGTAATCCCTAAATCTTCATTGCTGATGTTCTCCTCAACAATATTATGAATTTTTTCAATGTTAACTTCTCTTTCCTCATAGTTAAAAACTTCATCTTTGAACATGTCCTCCTGATTATCCACATTATCCTCTTCATTGTTATAGTCTTTAATTTTCTTATTATTATCAGTTTCTTTTTTAGACATATTCTCCACATTATTTGCATTCTCAATCTCACTATCATTATTATTTTCCTCTGAAATATCACTTGGGTCCTTCTTATCATTATCAATGTAAGCCTCCATTATATTGTTGATTTGATTATTTAAATCCTCAAAGCTAGCATTAACCTGGTCTCTAATATTTTTGATCATAGGGTTATTCAAAGCTTCTTTATCAATATTTGGATCAGAGATAGAAGCTTTTCCATCCCCTAAAGGTCTATGTTACTCTCCTCCCCTTTGGTAGTTTCAACATTCTCAGAGGACTCAAAATCAACTTCCTGGTCATTGTCATATTTCATTCCTTCAACCTCATCAAAAATAGAAGGGGTCTCATTTTTTACAGGAGCTTTTAGGGATTTTTTGTTGGACGCAAAAGTAGCCTTCTTCCAAATGAAGAGCAATCAGGATTCTTCCATTTTTTACTATCAACTTGTTTAGGGATCAGCTCAGGGATATCATCTTTGCCATACTCTGTAATAAGTAGAATGAGTCCCTCATGCAGAAAAAGGGGATTCCCTCACTCTATGATCAACAATGCTCTGATTAAGGGAACTAAGCAAGAAAAAGGGAAATGACAATCTGGTATCATGCTTGAAGTGATTAACCAGCACAAAATGGTAATTAGAGACTCTGGAATACCTTCCATCGATGGTAAAATGTTTCATCATCACTCTAAGAACCAGACCCTGGATGAGCTTTTTGTTATCCAAACTAACATGGTCATATTTACCTTTCACCAACAAGGCACGCTCTTCGTCATTTTTGGGGAAGTATTTATACGCCTTATTTCCCACCTTCTTATCTTTAGAATAGTGCATGCCCTTGAGAGGAAGACCAGTGATCCCCGCTAGAAGGTCCAAGGTAAGAGAGAAATATTTCCCCGCAAAGTTCACTTTTCCTTTCTCCCATCTCGCAATAAAGGCCCTGGTGACCTCTTTGTCATTCCCATGCAACTGTTTCAGGTACTGATGCACTTTTCCCTTCTTGAGCTTTCTCCAAACTTATTTTTCATGAATCCATTTGCGTTATGTCGATTCCTCCCTCTTAAGATCCCCACCCATCTTAAAATCCTCCTTCATAATGCTTGAATCAGAGAAGATAATCAACTCAATTTCAAAATCTTGTCTTTTCAAATCTCTCAGGCTAATATTAAAAAACTTTGAATTGTTAGAGATAAGTGTCAGCTCTTTTTTAGTGACCCAAAAAGCATGTAAGATCAGAGAGTAATGAAGGCAATAAATAACCACTTGCCACTTCCTCTTCATCATACTACGGTTCCATGTAATGTGACCATTAATTTTAATAATTCCTTCCTTTTGGTTGATTCTGTCATGATTAATGATTGAGTTAATCTCATCATTAATCATCACCACACCATACCACTTACTTGTGACATCACTTCTAACCACAAGGTGAGCCAACCCATCTGTCGCTTGGTTAGTTTTATGAAAGTTATGGGTAACATAAAAAGACTCAAATTGCAGCACCAAATTTTTTATTTTGTCAATGATCTGCTCAATAGTCCACATTGATTTGTTTATGCCTTTAATATTATTGATAATATTAAGGGAGTCTCCTTCTAGCCAAAATTTTTACTCCCCATCTCTTCCACCAGCATCATGCCATTAAGTGCTTCCATAGCTTTAGCCTTGTGATTTAATTACACTCCTAGAGGAGCAGCTATAGCTCCAACATAGGTTCCCTTCCAGTCTCTTATGATACCACCTACACCAGTAGCTCCTGGATTGCCTTTTGATGCCCCGTCAAAATTAGCTTTGACCCAATCACTTGAGGGGGGGGGAGGGTAATCCACATAGCATTTGTTCTCGAATGACAGGAGTGGGAATCAGGATGAGGAAAGTTCCAATATCTAAGATCCTTTTTTGAAATTTGAGGATTATTCTTATGGATTTTATTGTTAATAGCATAGAAGAAATTTTCCTCTAGCCCTCTACAAATTTGGTTACCAACAACTTCAACTTTAGAATACTTCTCCCTAAAAATTATGTTATTTCTTTCCTTCCAAATATGCCAACAAAAGTGGGGAGGAATGAGCTTCCATAACTCTTTAGCCAAGTCATTAGAAAATGGACAACTCCATTGTTTGACAAAATCCTGCCAAGAAAAAGGAAGAAACCAACAAAGATTCTACTTTTTATAGATTAGCTCCCATACCCTACGGGTATAGGTATAGTGCAATATTATATGATCATAAGTTTCAGCTTCTTCCATACAAAGACAACATCTATTAGCAAGATAAAAACCCCTTTTAACCATATTATCAAGAGTAAGGGGTTTATTCTAAACAAGGATCCAAAAAAAGAAATTAATTTTGGGAGTAAGGAGCTTGTACCAAACTTGTGAACATAGAGTTTTAGCCTCCCTTATAGAGGGAAGATCACAGGAAGAAGCCACCATGTAGATACCATTAGGATTAGGGGCCCATATAATTTTAGCTTG